>CM021108.1:609942294-610140286 GCA_007115665.2 Sequoiadendron giganteum | reverse complement strand
GCAACAACCATTATTTTATTCTCTGCATTTAAACACAAAATACATTTTTTAGAAATATACCCATTTTCTGGAGTGATGTTCGAAACAAAAACAACTGTAAAAATAAAGAAAAATGGCATACTAAGGCTTCGATGAGAATTCTATCAGCACAAAAGCTGAAGTTAAGAGTCTTTTTAATGGAAACTAGAGAGGAAATACCCAATAGGAAAAAATAAAATATCAGAGGTTTGTCAAGGCCGCTGCCTAAAAGCTCCAGAAGCTTTGGAAAAATAGTGAACAAACTTCCAAAAAATCTATAGGAAAATGGCATAGCACAGTGATTTCCAATAGAGGTTCTGTCCACAAAGCTAGATCCCAGTATAATCATGGTGTTCAATAAGTTTAAGTCAACATAGAGTAAAAACACAGAGAAATCATTAGAAGGAAAGCCAGATTCAAACGAAAGTCATACTTATATTCTTCAAAACTCCAGAATTATCAAGGAGAAATGGCGTTGAGACAAAAATTCTTTCCAAAAGAAGCAAGCTCAAAGTGAATTCATGGCGGCCAAGAACCAGAGGCAAAAAACAAAAGAACAAAAATGGAGGAGAAATCATCAAAGCATGCTCAAAGTCGTGCCTAAGGGCTTTCAAAAAAGCCTCTTAAAGTGAATAAAGCTTCCAGATTTAAAAGCATAAATCATATTTACCTTTGATAATCCTCATAATTTGTAAATGTTGGCGTCCAGAACAAAAATCTCTACTAGAGGCCGGGCTAGGGTTTTTCCACATGGTGGCGGCCAAGCTTCTTTGAGAAGCTGCAAAGAATGGAATGAAATGAATGACTCACATTCATTTTAGGGTTATAACCCTAGGAGATTCGATGGAGAGGCATCTTTTGCCATAGACTTTATTCAAAAGCTTTATTCATCTTCTTTAAGCTGTGGCTCTTTAGTCATTTATTTTATTTTGATATCTTTGAATTAAAATAAAGGACTCAGGAGTATTAGACTTGGCCTTTATTTTTGCATTTTTATTCAAAGACTTGAAATCTTTATTTGAAAACGATAATTATAAATCATTTTAAAGTAAAAGATATTTTTTAAATGCAAAGTAAGTGTCAATATTAAGTCAAGTCTTTATTTTTGTATTATAGATTTTTAAATCTCTATTTTAAATGATGAATATAAATCATTTAAAATAGATGATATTTGAATACAAAAAATGAAGTGTCTTTTTGACATTTATTTTCAAAGACTTAGTCAAACAGGAAGTTCAAAATGAAGCCTTTTGTGGACTTTCTCAAATCATGGAGATAATTGAGAAATTTATGCCAACATGTGGAGATAAAAATGGAGTTTGGAGCCCTTGATTGTGAGTTCACTTTCAGTTTTGAGTTCCTTTTGACTTGACTTGAGTCAAGGAGCAAAATTAGGCATGTGACATCTTGTTACATTCAGTTTTTAGCCTGATTTGGAGGACTTTTCTTTTGCAAGCCCCTCACCAAGTTGGTGAAACTTTGACAACTCTTGTTGGAGTTGGTTGGCAATTGCATGCCTTATTTGGAGGAGAAAATTGACAACACATGAGATTTTTGGAGCAAAAATTCAATTTCGAATTTTGGAGACACTTTCTATAAGTCTCTCTCTTCTTTCATTGTTGGGGTTAGTTCTTAGTTTGGAGATTGCTGAGGCATACAATTCTCACTTTGTAACTCATGATATTTTGGCCTTTGTAATACAAATACTCATTTTTCCTCAATAGAAAGTCATTTCCTTCACATATTTCCTTTGTTGTTTAGTGTTGGTTGTGAGTTGCATGATAAAGTTCTATGTTATCCTTTATTTTATCAGATTCCTTCCATGCTGGATGCAAAAAATATTATGTCATAGTGCAGGTTTATGTTAGTGATCTCTTTTTCTTGATTTTATATTTGTGAAAACATCCTTGTTTTCCTTGTGTTTAAGCATTAGAACAGTCAGAGCCTTAAATAGAATCATTTTTGCAAACATAAATCTTTGTGTTGTGAGATTGATTAGCTTTATTGAGTGTTTGTGGGTTTCAACAAATTTTGTCAAAATTTTACCTTTGGTGTACCACCTGTTAGTGATAGGTTCTAAGTTTCAAGCATATCCTTCTTACTCTTTTTCTTGTCTCATTTCAATATTTTCAAGTTATCTAAAGGGGAACCAACCCATAATCTGGAGGTCCACTTCATTTTCAGGTCACCCACAACCTCGAAGTGTTCCCATGTGTCAATAGGTTGCTACAGTTCATAGCTTAGCAAGGGTGCAAACCTTATTTGACAATAATTTTTGGCATGCCCAGTGGGACAGAGAACTATTTTTTAGTCTTAAACCAAAATTATCACACTATCATTTGGTGTGTGCAACAAAAATTGCAGTCTTTAAGAGACCATTTTTAGCATACCTGGCGACTCTGAGCTCTATTTTAGCAAAACCAACATATTGCAACCCATGTGAAGAGTGCAGACTAGGAGTAACTCAGCTATTTTTGAGTATTTGCAGTTATCCCCACCTAGAAAAAAGGGGAGAGAAGTCCAGAAGGTTCAAAAAATAGTTGTTTATTCAAGAAGATCCAAGTCAAATCCTCCTATTGAGGACGGCCATACCACTGCTCAAGTTATTCCTGCTGTAACAATCCCAATGGCTCGACCACCACCCAAAAATCAACCTTTTGTTTCATTCGATCAAGGCAGCCCCTTGAATCTTGCTCAACATAATGACATATCGACTGTAGCCCTGAAGAGCTTGTCATTCTATACTGGAGAAGAACAAACAATGACCATTGAACACATCAGAGATGTGGCTTCATTGTGTGGGGTGCATCACATTACTCAACAAGATGTTGCAATGAGGCTCTTGGCAACTTCTTTCAAGGGTAAAGCCCTTCAATGGTTCAAAGGCCTTGCTATAAATTCAGTTGCTACATGGGATGAGCTAGGTGAGCGGCTCAATAAGCAGTTCGAAGACAAGTCTGATCATCTTTCATTGGTGGAGCAGCTGACCACCATTAAAAGAGCTCCACATGAGCATTTGATGGACTTCAACTACCATTTCAAAAGAACCTAGAATTGGATTCCAGCCATGGTAAAACCTTCCAATGATTATGCTTACTTGTATTATTTGAAGTCATTAAATAGTGACATTGCACTCATGATTCGGTTTTTAGGAGGTGACACATTGGCAACAACATTTGATGTTTCAATCAAAGCCGAAAATATCCTAATACAGGCAGGTAAAATAGCCCCTAGGCCTCCTATGCCTTATTTTGCTGACCTGCAGCCAACTACTTCTACATTACCACCTACTATAGTTGTTGTCCCTGCTTTTCCAACTTTTAACACACAAACAACAACTCAAGAGCATGTTGTTCCTAATCAGTTTCATGAATTAGTCAATCAAAATGACAACATCCAAAAGATCTTGTAGACTTTTGGCAATGAGCTAGTAAATATTAAGAAACAACAAAGCCAACCTTCCTATCAAGCCCCTTTTTAGGACAATTCTCAATATCAGAGAAGGAATTTTAATCAGAGGCCATTCTAGCCTTACAATCCCAGTACCCCTAGTACCTCCAAAGAAGTTGTTTCGGTTCAAAATAACCTAGAAACTGATTATGAATGGTGTTTTCCATGTTATCAGCCACATAATTAGTCAACTTGTTCCAACAGAATATTAAATCAGACACTAATGGTGCAAATTAGCACTACTGTTTCACAAAGTTCAACTTAGGAGGCTTCAAAAAAATAGACATCTCATACTGATCAAGGTAAATATGATGTGTCCTTTTTGAATTGGCAAGGAGAGGAGTTATGTGGGCTTAATGAACCACCAGGTTAGTTAAGTGATCCTGTATCATCCAATACAAGATCGAAGAAAAGAGTTGTAGATTTGGGGTAGCAGACTGATGGTGATAAGAATCAACCATCTGCGAGTTCACAAAGTCAAGTCAGGCCATCTGCTACACAAAATACGCAAGTTCAGCCAAGGACACAACCTTTGGCTGGCAAAGATCAACCAAGATTACCAGTGCAGCCAACACAAATACAAAAAGATGTTGCTTTTCCCAAAGGAAAATAGAAGGTTAGTACTGGTAGTTTTAATATTTTGGAGCACATGAAGAAGACTAGCGTTAATGTCTCAATGTGGGACTCCTTGGCTCTGCTTGGTCAAAAGGATCTCTTACATGAAGCTTTATCAAAGGAAGTAATAAACCAACAACCTACTAAATTTGTTCTCACTAATGATCCTCCTAAAAAGAAAGAACAACAAGCTGTTAAAGCCAAGTCACCTCCTTTTTATGTTTCTCTGATTATAGGAGATCATCTAGTTCACAATTGTATGATAGATTCAGGGGCTAGTAGTTCAGTAATGCCCAAATAGATTGTTGATAAATTGGGGATTGAGTATGAGCCACTGGAAAAGGGGGTTGTGCAGTTGGATGGTACTATTGTTAACACAATAGGGGTCATTATAAATCTGAGTTTAACTTTACATGCCTGTCCAAATTTTGCAATACCACATGATATCTATGTTATAGAGTTGCCACCAGACTTTTCCCTTTGTTTATCCAGGGATTTCACAGCCAATGTAGGTGGTTATCTATCTACTGATTGGTCTCATATGTTGTTCAAAACTAGGTATGGTACTAGGGTGACTGTAAAATATGAATCAATCACCAAGGATCATATTGAACCTTACCATTGTCCTCCCATTAATGCTAATTTGTTTACCAATGAACAAGAGGAGCAACCTGTTGTTCAAGAAGGTGAAGTTCAAACATAAGCAATCTCAAATATTCTTCCTAAAGAGTGGGCATCTCAGACTCTAGAGGTTGGTACAGGTGAGCAAATAGAAGAGGTTGACATTGGTCTTTATATGATGCATGAGACTGACTCTTTTATGCCTAATATTGAGAAAGACAAGGAACAACATGCTGAACATCAAGGAAATGAAGTGTGGGAGCTATTTTTTGATGGCTCAAGGAGTAAGGTTGGTGCTGGTTGTGGGTGTATGCTTGTTTCTCCATAAGGTGAGAAGTACTATTTAGCTTTCAGATTCTGTTTCAACTGTACTAACAACGCTGCTGAATACGACCCTCTAATCCAAGGCTTGGAGTGGGCAAGACAAAGAGGTATTAGCTGCATGAAAGTTTATGGGGACAACGAGTTGGTTGTTAATCAGGTGAGAAAGCTAAATGTTGTTAAAAATAATGCACTCAAATCTTATAGGAATAGAGTATGGGACCTCTTGGAGGGATTTGATGCTTTTAATTTGATTTACATACCTAGAACTCAGAATAGACATGTTGATAGACTTGCTGCTGTAGGAGCTGAATATGATATTCCAAAAGAGATTAGCAATGATAAAGCTAATCCACATATTAAGATTGTTGTTAGACCTGTTGTGCCTGATAATCCTAATTTTCAATATACCAAAGAGATTTATAAAACTCACAAGGGAGTCTGACCAAGCTAAGAATTTTGTCAATTTACATAGTGAGAAAATAATCATGTGGATCCTCCTTTGTGAGTAGTTTATCACAAAGAATGCATTGAGAGTCAAAAACTTGACAAGGTGCCACATTCAAGGATTGTTATAAAGAATTATTTTGATTAGGAGTATCTTATTGGACAATAAAAAATTGCTCATAGTATTGAACAAAAGCTCAAAGGATGTCAAGAAGCTATGTAAAAATATGTTGACCATCCTCAATTTTTTAAATGGCTTGGGATGTGTGAAAATCTTGCAAGGTCTAGAAGAATTGTTTAGAGACCTTGTCTCCAATTTTAAGCCACTAAATTCAATATTTGGTTTGTGCAACTTAAGCCAAATGATTATTTCTAACATGCTTTTGATTGTGGAGTTTGGAAACATGTAGCTATTCCATCATATCAAATAATTGTGTAAGTCAAGCTTTGGTTTGTGCACATCAAGCCAAACTATTATTTGTAACATGATTTTGATGGTGGAGTTTGGAAACATGTAGCTATACCATCAAATCAAACAATTGTGCCTCCAAAGTATTTGTGGTCTAGCAAGCTCCTTGGTGGTGGCATTGTATGAGTGGCAATATAAATGATCTGATTGGCATCCCTACATGTAGAGGAAATAAGATGTGTATTTGATAGCATCATTCCACCAAACAATCCAACATGTGTTATACATGGGGCATCGATCTAAATTCCAAGCATGTTGAATCTATTTTAATGTGGCCTTGTGAGATAACAATGATGTGTATAGAAAAAATGGGTCTTCATGGCCTTGGGTTTAACAAGTAGTCATTCAAAGAAAAACCATACTAAATAGTGGTATGAAAAGACATGCAACAAAGGCTAAACTAGCAAGGAAAAATATTAGACAAAGGAAAATAAAGATTATGCTAACAACATGGATCTATCAAGCCACTTGTATACTTTTTTAGGAAACTCCATAAGGTTACTCCATCTTTATCACATCATATGATCATGGAAACAATTGAGATTGGGATAAAAAGGTCCCAATTTATTGCACATATAGTCTCAAGCCTCTCTTTCGCCAAGTTGTCCACCTCATACGCGAAGCACCACATTTATCATAAGTCATATAAATCATATTGAAATCTCCACACAGAACCCAAGTGGTGGTAGACATTGAATATGCAATCCATATCCAAAGGATAGACACTGATATATTTTGACTCAATTTCTGATGAAAGTTCATCATAATTTTGACAAAATTTGAAATGTCAAAATTTTGACCCAGCATCGTCGGCTGGGTCAGAATTTCGATGTTTCAAATTTCATCGAAATTCTGATGAAAGTTCATTGAAATTTTGATGACCTTTCGTCAGAAATTGAGTCAAAATGTATTAGTGAGAGAATTCAAAAGCATCACTTGAGGCACAATCATTAATAACTCCAAATGAATGATTATTAATGTTAAAAGAGCCCACAATTCGTTTTTGGTGGGGTCACATCCTTAGAAGACTAAATATTGATGCTACTTAGGAGAGAGAAAGGTAACAAATCCAAGAAAACCTATTTAATGATTGCTACACAAAAAATGAGCGACAGGATAAATAAGATGTAGTGTAGTGGAAAGCAAAAAAACAAAAAAACTTCTTGCAAATAAAAAATGTCTAGACTTGGAAATCTTTATCAAATTTCATACCTAAAAAAAATCCTTGGGAGGTTTGTCAAACCTCAAACATTGTAGTTAATAAAATTCATGAGCAAGTGTCAAGGCTCATATTTTCACTATTCAATGCATGAAGAGTTGAATAGTTATTTTGCAGAACATCCTCCATTGTCTTGAAATTGCATATCCAAATGAATGGTCAATTAAGTCTTCATTTCTCTAGCACATATTAACCTTCTTCCAGATTTCTAGGTGAGCTATATAAACTTTGATGGACAACTAGTGGTGGTGAAGGAGAGTAAACAATGACATCCATTTGAGAAGATAAAAATTGATGCCATCCACAATGCTTTAGTGAATTTCAACTTATCTCCCTAAATGTCTCCCCATGAGAATGATTTTTTTTTTCGTAAGTCCTAAGGTTATTAAATTATACCTCAAATTTTCAACAATTGGCCACCATTTCCATCGTAGGACTTAGGTGGAGCCCCATTGTTGCTATTAGTGATGACTTTGCAACTAACCATTTTTGACCATCTCTCATTTTTTACAAGTGGATAATCAACAATTGGTCAAGTGGCATGTTTGTTATGAGAAGAGGTCATTCTTGAATCTTGTGCTTAAAATATTGGCAATGATAACATGTATTACACAAGTTCAAATAGAGGACACATTGAGAGTATCTCATTTTACCAACATGTATATCAAACATCTTATTTAGATCCTTGGAGAAGTCAACTTTAATATAAACCCTTTTTGAGGGTCAATTCAAGA
This sequence comes from Sequoiadendron giganteum, assembly GCA_007115665.2. Lineage (NCBI taxonomy): Eukaryota > Viridiplantae > Streptophyta > Pinopsida > Cupressales > Cupressaceae > Sequoiadendron > Sequoiadendron giganteum. Next base: position 610,132,392 of record CM021108.1, on the reverse strand, counting down.
ACTTTTCAAGTTTGATACAGATGACATACCTAGGAAACAAACTACCTTGGTCAAGAAATTACAACATAGCAAACGAAACCTAGCAGACTCCACCCTGATAGGAATAAAGTGAGATTTCTTATTGGAATCGATGGTCTTTAGTCCAAGGTGTGAATACTAACAAAGATGCACAAACATACCAAGGACCATGCTTGAGGATAGCCTTAACATGGTTGAATTTGACAAAATGAAAAATAAAAAGAAATCCTTGGTAAGGTTTTGCATGACATCAAGGAAAATCTTGTGTAGGACCTATTGTCACTTTATGCCCCCTTTACATTTCCCACTAATTATATCTGATCCAAGATATGTAAATGGGTTTATCATGCTAAAATGTGCCTCTACTAGTTGTGGTTTCTCCTTCCAATTACATGGATGTTTTTTTCTTTAGGTGTCTGTCAAGTCACGAGCCCCAATAGGAAGTTGGAACCTAAATTTTGGGCTCTCCTTGCTCACCTTGCTAGTTTTTCTTCAAGTCCCTATCAAGCCTCAAGACCTAACGAGAACCTAGAATCTTGGTTCTAGGTCCTCATTCCCTTTCACCCTTAAAGTATTCCATCTTCTTAAGGTTCCAAATGAAACCTACGACTCAACAATAACTTGGAACCTTGGTTCCAAGTCCTCATTTCCTTCCACCCCTGGAGTCTTGCCTTCTTCTTAAGGTTCCAATAAAAACCCAAGACCCAATAAGAACCTAGAACCTTAGTTCCAAGTTCTTGTTTCCTTCCAATCCCCAAATCCCACCTTCTTCTTAAGGTTCCAATCGAAACCCAAAACTTGACATGAACCTAGAACCTTGGTTCTAGGTCTTTGTTTCCTCCTGCCCTTGATTCCAAGTTCTTGGTATTATGCATCTCCTATCACGTATCAATTCATTTCTCATTCTAAGTCTAATTTCTCTCTCAAGCCTGATGCCTGCCATCACAATTTATTCCAAGTGCAAGTTCCAAGTTCCACCTAGAACCTGAGACTCGACGAGAACCTAAAACATTGGTTCCAAGTTCCTAGTTACGCCTGACTCTCCCCACCCATCAAGGTCTCTTTCTTCAACCAAAAAATTCCATTAATGCTTAGCGATGCTTGTAACAACCAAATCTTGATCTATGTTGGCCTTGTAAGGTTTTAATCACATTTTTGCACATATTTCAAAAGAGAAAAATGATGCCTATACCTCATTTATGGATTGCAGACTTGTTTTTACAAAGGGCCATTCTCTAGCCATAAATTTTGGCAAATTTTATGGGAATATATGCACACCAATCCATGGATATTGAATGTTGAAGCATGGTTGTGCTATCAATAATTTTTTTATCATACTTCCAACTCAGGTTTTCAATGACACATGTTTGCATATCATTGGCAAGGTCGCGACCAGAGTTTCATCTCTTGCCACATGTTATCTTTCCCCTGCACCTCTTTTGAAGGATAAAAGTACCTTGTGCTCATTTTATAAAGGTTCTTTTTATTTTATTTTAGATAATTACATTCCCTACAATTGCCATTGTAAATAGGGTTCATGCCTTTGGATTACTAAAAAATTATCATTTTCACCTCTTCTCACTTCTTGCATTCTATGTAAATTTATTTACCTCTATGTTAGAATGAGTTATATGTTTCATCTATGTTTTTATATTGCATTAAAATTGTTTGCATGAGTTAACTTTGGATCTTCCCCTTTCCTCACTATTTTTCAAACCCTAAGCTCCATACATACCTCTAGGAGTTGGTATAACAGAGAATTGTGTGAGTTATCCTGGTAGTTAAGTTAGTTTTTTGTGATGTAGTGGATAGGAAGAAAGTCATTTTAATTTATAGGTGCATCACCGCCCCTTTAATTTTCCTACACTCCTCTCTCCCTTTTCCTCTGCAAGTTGTTAGATTAGGGTCAATATATAGGTTTAATTTGTGCTCAATTAGATCAAAACTCTACATCTAGGTTAGAAAGGAAGTCAAACTTCTCCAAAGTTCTGATCTCAACTACAAGGTCCCACATCTTGAGATAATTCCAATGTTTCACTAAAATGTTGACCTAACTTTAGCAAGGGTGCAATTTCATGTGACAACAGTTTTTGGCATGTCTTGTGGGACCCAAGTTCATGAGCTTCACATCATCCATTAAAGGATTTTAGTCTATTCTTTAGTGAATCTTTCCTTTTAGGGAAAATTCTTCTACACAATTTTGAATTTTTTGGTCAAATCTACTGATTCAAGTAGGCTAGGTGCTTAAGGCTTTTGACTTGTGACTTGGTGCAAGAGCACCCTAGATTTAGTAGGTTCAAAATTAACATTTTGGTTTTGTTTGATGTTCTTCCATGTAATAAGGTCTAAAAATACCATATCATGTATTTTGGGGTCCAATTAGTGTTCTTGGTCGTTGGTTAGAGTCTAGATGCAAAACTTGTAAAAAGTTGCACAAATGTTGTCAATTTTGCAAAATATTATCAATATTGTAAAAGTTGCAAAAGCATGGAATATGAAGAGTCATAAGTTGTAAATGAGGGAATTTGAATGGTTGTAAGTTGAAAATTTGGTTGAGAACCATTGTAAAATGGTTGTAAATGTTTTTAAAGGCTTTGTAAGGTCGAAGACATGGTAGGGGGGTGTGGTGATTGATTTTTTTTGGAAGTTGAAGCAATAAAAGTATTCTATTTTTTGTAATTCCAGAATGTTTTTCTTTGTTTTGATGATTGGTATGGACACATACAATCAATTCATAGCTTTAGACCAATTGGAAATGAAAGGTTATTGAATCTTCTGTTATTTTTTATTTCACTCAATTTCATTGTGTTTTGAGGGAGTTATGTTTATTTTACTACAAATAGGTCTGAAACCCTAATAGGCCTAAATTGAATAAGGACAGTCCAAATTTGAGCATCTTTGTACAAAGTAATCACCCCTTAATTTTTGATATGTTAAATAATGGCTAAATGGGTATCTGAATCAAGTTTGTTTTCTTGGAGATCAGTTCTGGTTTGAAAGTTATGATAAAAAAACCCAAATTGTTGTCAACCTTAAGTCTAATAAAAAATTAGGACAGTCAATTTTTGAGGCCTTACGTAAAAAGGAACCCTATCTAATTTTGGGATATATTTGTAAGTGGTGAAAAAGGTATCTGAAAGCGTCTTTACGGTTTGAATATTATGCCCACTCTGAAAGTTATGAAGGAAAAACTAGTTTTGAAAGGCTACTAGGAGAATGAAGACTAGTGGGTCAAAACCCACCTTTTGATGTTTGAAGCTTGAAAGTTTGATTGATTTAAATGGGTACAAAGTTGTCCACCACTGCTCTGCATCAAATTGGTATCAGATCATAAAAGGTTTAGGAAGAGAAGTTTTTACAATTTGTGTGTTATTTTTTTGTAGGTTGAAGCAAGAACCTGGATGCCAAGAGACTAGGCCAAGGGAAAAAAAAGAGGCCTAAGATGAGGTATCATGAAGCCAAGAAGAAACAAGGTGAAAGACACTTGCTTGAGAAATAAGAATGGAAGAGATGAGGAGAAAAATCTATAGAGACCTATAGAGTAAGGAGACACCAAGCAAGAAACAAGGGAAAATAAAAGAGAAAAGTGAGATGAAGAAGAAAAATGAGAAGGAAGAACAAATGAATGTCGAAAAATAGATAATGGAGTTGAGGCACGCCTTAGAAAAAAATGAAAAAAAAAATGGAACTTGAGATGCAACAGTTGCTTGAGAGAGAAAACCAAAAAAAAGGTTGGCATTGGCCAATAATGAAGAAGGTTAAATGACTTATCAAGAAAATTATTCAGAAGAGAAGAAGGCACGAGAGATTAGCAGAAGAAAAGAAAGAAATTTGGGAGTCTGTTGATGATGGAATAGCAAAAGTCATCTAAGGAAGAGGGAAAATGTGAAAAAAATGGGTCCTTTGAGGCTCAAATTTTTATTTTTAACAATACTTGTGAGTATGTATTACAAGTGCAACAAATAAAAATGAAGATGGAAAAGAGTCTAAAGAAGGAGAAGTGCATATAGTGTATGAAGATTGTTATACAAGTGTAGTACACTATGGTGATGAAAATATTGCAAAACCAACCGAGGTAATGGTTGCATTGTATGATTTTATAGATGATGAATATGCTAACATATTGTATTTGAATGCTGAAGATGAAGACATAGACAGTGGTACTGAAACATATGAATGAGAGCTCAAATTTTGGTACCTTGAAGTTGAGAAGATGCTCAATAAGTTATGGTACAAAAAGAAGAAAAATAATCCAAGGAAAGTTGTAGAGATGAAAGACAAGTTTCCAAAGAATTGGAAGACCAAAAAGAGAGAGAAAACCTACACTCAAGTGGACTTGAGTTTTTCTTCTCCTTGGGAGTATGGTGTAGGAGCACCCTAGATTTAATAGGTTTAAAATTAGCATTTTGGTTTTGTTTGATGTTATTCCATGTAATAAGGTCTAGAAAGACCATTTCATGTCTTTTGGGGTCCAATTAGTGTTCTTGGTCATTGGTTAGAGTCTAGATGCAAAACTTGTAAAAAATTACACAAATATTGTCAATTTTGCTAAATATTGTCAATGTAAAAGTTGCAAAAACATGGAATATGAAGAGTCATAAGTTGTAAATGAATAAATTTGAATGGTTGTAAGTTGAAAAGTTGGTTGAGAACCATTTTAAAATGGTTGTAAATATTTTAAAATAATTTGTAAGGTTGAAGACATGGTAGGCGGTGTGGTGGTTGAAAAGTTTTGGAAGTTGAAGCAATAAAAATACTCTGTTTTCTTTAATTTTAGAACATTTTTCTTTGTTATGATGATTGGTACAGACACGTATAATCATTTCATGGCTTGAGACCAATTATAAATGAAAGGTTATTCAATCTAATTCTGTTTTTTTTTTATTTCACCCAATTTCATTATGTTTTGAGGGAGTTATGTCTATTTTACTACAAATAGGTATGAAACCCTAGTAGGCCTAAATTGAATAAGGACACTCCAAATTTGAGAATCTTAGTACAAAGTAACCACCCCTTAATTTTTGATATGATAAATAATGGCCAAATGGGTATCTGAATCAAGTTTGATTTCTTGGAGATCAGTTTTGATTTGACAGTTATGATAAAAATACTCAAATTATTGCCCCACCTTAAGCCTAGTCAAGAAGTAGGACAATCAATTTTTGAGGCCTTACATACAAAGGAGCCCTATCTAATTTTTGGATATGTTTATAAGTGGTGAAAAAGGTATCTGAAAGTTCCTTTATAGTTTGAATATCAGGCCCACTCTGAAATTTATGAAGGAGAAAACTAGTTTTGAAAGGTTACTAGGAGAATGAAGACTAATTAGTCAAAACCCACATTTTGATGTTTGTAACTTGAAAGTTTGATTTTTTGAAATTGGTACAAGGTTGTACACTACTTATCTACATAAAATTGGTATCAGATCCTAAAATTTCTGGGAAGATAAGTTTCTGGAGTTTGTGTATTATCTTTTTACAGGTTGAAGCATGAACCTAGATGCCAAAAGACTAGGCCAAGAGAAAAAAAGGGGTTTAAGGCGAGGTATCGTGAAGACAAGAAGAAGCAAGGTGAAAGAGAATTTTTTGAGAAATAAGAATGAAAGAGATGGGGATAAAAGTCTATAGAGACTTGCAGAGTAAGGAGGCACCAAACAAAAAAACAAGGGAAAGGAAAAGAGAAAAGTGAGATGAATAAGAAAAATGAGAAGGAAAAACAGATGAATGTCCAAAAAGAGATAATGGAGTTGAGACATGCCTTGAAAGAAATGGAAAAAATAATGGAACTTGAGATGCAATAGATGCTTGAGAGAGCAAACGAAGAAAAAGGTTGGCATTGACCAAAAAGGAAGAAAGGTTAAATAGCCTATCAAAAAGATTATTCAGAAAAGAAGAAGGCATGAGAGGTCAGCAAAAGAGAAGAAATAAATTTGAGAGTCTTTGTTGATGATGGAATAACAAAATCCATTTGAGGAAAAGGGAAAATGTGAAGAAAATAGGTCGCTAGAGATTCAAAATTTTATTTATAACAATACTTGTGAGTATGTGTTTACGCGTGCAACAAATGAAAATGGAAGAGTCTAAAGAAGGAGGATAAGTGCATATAGTGTATGAAGATTGTTATACAAATGTAGCACACTATGGTGATGAAAATTTTGCAAAACCAACCGAGGTAATGGTTACATTTTCTGATTTTATGGATGATGATATTCCAATACTGAAGATGAAGACATAGACGGTGGTACTGAAACATATGAACAAGAATTTGAATTTTGGTACTTTGAAGTTGAGAAGATGCTCAGTAAGAGATGGTACAAGAAGAAGAAAAATGATCCAAAGAAAGTTGTAGAGATGAAGGACAAGTTGTTGAAGAATTGGAAGACCAAGAAAAGAGAGAAAAATTGCACTCAAGTGGACTTGAGTTTTTCTTCCCTTGGAAGTATGGTGTAGGAGCACCCTAGATTTAGTAGGTTCAAAATTAACATTTTGGTTTTGTTTGATGTTATTCTATGTAATAAGGTCTAGAAATACCATTTCATGTCTTTTTAGGTTCAATTAGTGTTCTTGGTCATTGGTTAGAGTCTATATGCAAAACTTGTAAAAAATTGCACAAATTTTGTTAATTTTGCAAAATGTTGTCAATGTTGTAAAAGTTGCAAAAACATGGAATATGAAGAGTCATAAGTTGTAAATGAGGGAATTTGAATGGTTGTAATTTGAAAATTTGGTTGAGAACCATTTTAAAATGGTTTTAAATATTTTTAAATATTTTGTAATGTCGAAGACATGGTAGGGGGTGTGGTGGTTGAATTTTTTTAGAAGTTGAAACAATAAAAATACTTTATTTTTGGTAATTTCAGAACATTTTTGTTTTGTTCTGATGATTGGTACAAACACATATAGTCACTTCATGGCTTGAGATTAATTGGAAATGAAATTATTGAATCTACTTTATGTTGTTTTTTATTTCACTCAATTTCATTGTGTTTTGAGGGAGTTATGTTTATTTTACTATAAATAGGTCTGAAACCGTAGTAGGCCTAAATTGAATAAGGAAAATCCAGAGCATCTTCGTACAAAATAACCACCCTTTAATTTTTGATTTGTTAAATAATGGCCAAATGGGTATCTGAATCAAGTTTTATTTCTTGGAGATCAATTTTGGTTTGAAATTTATGATAAAAAAACTCAAACTGCTACCCCACCTTAAGCCTAGTCAATAAGTAGCACAATCAATTTTTGAGGCCTTACGTACAAAGAAACCCTATCTAATTTTGGGATATGTTTATAAGTGGTGAAAAGAGTATCTGAAAGTGCCTTTATAGTTTGAATATCATGCCTACTCTGAAATTTATGAAGAAAAAACTAGTTTTGAAAGACTATTAGGAGAATGAAGACTAGTAGGTCAAAACCCACATTTTGATGTTTGAAGCTTGAAAGTTTGATTTTTTGAGATTCATACAAGGTTTTACACTACTGATCTACATCAAATTGGTATCAAATCCTAATTTTTTTTTGAAGATAAGTTTTTGGAGTTTGTGTATTATCTTTTTACAGGTTGAAGTAAGAACTTGGATGCCAAGAGAATGAGCAAAGGGAAAATAAAATGGCCTAAGGTGAGGTATCGTGAAGACAAGAAGAAAAAAGGTAAAAAAGAATTGCTTGAGAAAGAAGAATGGAATATATGAAGAGAAAATTCTATAGACTTGTAGAGTAAGGAGACACCAAGAAAGGAACAAAGAAAGGAAAAGAGAAAAGTGAGATGAAAAAGATAAAATGAGAAGGAAGAACAAATGAGTGTCCAAAAAGAGATAATGGAGTTGAGGGATGCCTTGAAATAAATAAATAAAAAGAATGGAACTTGAGATGAAAAGAATGAAACTTGAGATGCAATAGTTGCTTGAGAGAACAAACCAAGAAAAATGTTGGCATTGGCCAATAAAGAAGAAGGTTAAATGGCCTATTAAGAAGATTATTCAGAAGAGAAGAAGGCACGAGAGGTCGAAAAAAGAGAAAAAAAATATTTGAGAGTCTTTATTGATGATGGAAGAGAAAAATCCATTTGAGTAAGAGGGAAAATGTGAAGAAAATGGGTCCCTTGTGGCTCAAAATTTTATTTCTAACAATACTTGCGAGTATGTGTTTACACGTACAACAAATGAAAATAAAGATGAAAAATAGTCTAAAGAAAGAGAAGTGCATATAGTGTATAAAAATTGTTATACAAATGTAGCACACTATGGTGATGAAAATATTACAAAACCAACTGAGGTAATGGTTGCATTTTTTTATTTTATGGATAATGAATATGTTGACATATTGTATTCCAATGCTGACGATGAGGACATAAACGATGGTACTGAGACATATGAACGAGAATTTAAATTTTGGTATTTTGAAGTTGAGAAGATTCTTAGTAAGAGATGGTACAAAAAAAAGAAAAATGATTCAAAAAAAGTTGTAGAGATGAACGATAAGTTGTCGAAGAATTGGAAGACCAAGAAGAAAGCGAAAACCTGCACTCAAATGGATTTGAGTTTTTCTTCCCCTTAGGAGTATGGTGCAGGAACACCTTAGATTTAATAGGTTCAAAATTAGCATTTTGGTTTTGTTTGATGTTATTCCATGTAATAAGGTCTAGAAAGACCATTTCATGTCTTTTGGAGTCCAATTAATGTTCTTGGTCGTTGGTTAGAGTCTAAATACAAAACTTATAAAAAGTTGCACAAATGTTGTCAGTTTTGTAAAATGTTGTCAATGTTGTAAAAGTTGCAAAAACATAGAATATGAAAAGTCATAAGTTGTAAATGAGGGAATTTTAATGGTTGTAAGTTGAAAAGTTGGTTGAGAACCATTGTAAAATAGTTGTAAATATTTTAAAAGGCTTTGTAAGGTCGAAGACATGGTAGGGGGTGTGGTGGTTGAAAAGTTTTGGAAGTTGAAGCAATCAAATTACTCTATTTTATGTAATTTTAGAACATTTTTTTTTGTTCTAATGATTGGTACGGTCACTTCATAGTTTGAGACCAATTGGAATTGAAACGTTATTGAATCTACTTTCTGTTGTTTTTTATTCCACTCAATTTCATTGTGTCTTGAGAGAGTTGTGTCTATTTTACTACAAATAGGTATGAAACCCTAGTAGGTCTAAATTGAATAAGGACAATCCAAATATGAGAATCTTCTTACAAAGTAACCACCCCTTAATTTTTGATATGTTAAATAATGGCCAAATGGGTACCTCAATCAATTTTTTCTTTCTTAAGGATCAATTCTGGTTTGAAAGTTATGATAAAAAAACCCAAATTGTTACCCCACCTTAAGTCTAGTCAAGAAGTAGGATAGTCAATTTTTGAGGCCTTACGTACAAAGGAACTCTATCTAATTTTGGGTTATGTTTATAAGTGGTGAAAAAGGTATCTGAAAATCCCTTTATAGTTTGAATATTAGGCCCACTCTGAAATTTATGAAGGAAAAACTAGTTTTGAAATGTTACTAGGAGAATGAGGACTAGTGGGTCAAAACCCACCTTTTGATGTTTCAAACTTGAAAGTTTGATTTTTTGAGATTGGTACAAGGTTGTCCACCGCTGTTCTACATCAAATTGGTATCAAATCCTAAAAGGTCTTGGAAAATAATTTTTTGGAGTTTGTGTATTATCTTTTTGCAGGTTGAAGCAAGAACCTAGATGCCAAGAGACTAGGCCAAAGGAAAAGAAATGGGCCTAAGATGAGGTATCATGAAGACAAGAAGAAGCAAGGTCAAATAGACTTTCTTGATAAAGAATAATGGAAGAGATGAGGAGATAATGAAGTTGAGGCATGTATTGGAATAAATGGAAAAAAATGGAACTTGAGATGAAAAGAATAAAACTTGAGATGCAACAGTTGCTTGATAGAGAAAACCAAGAAAAAAATTGGAATTGGCCAATAATGAAGAAGGTTAAATGGCCTATCAAGAAGATTATTTAGAAGTGAAAACGACATGAGAGGTCATTAGAAGAGAAGAAATACATTTGAGAGTCTTTGTTGATGATGGAAGAGAAAAAGTATCTAAGGAAGAGGGAAAATGTGAAGAAAATGGGTCCCTTGAGGTTCAAAGTTTTATTTTTAACAATACTTGTGAGTATGTGTTTACACGTGCAACAAATAAAAATGAAGATGAAAAAAGGTCTAAAGAAGAAGGAGAAGTGCATATAGTGTATGAAGATTGTTATACAAATGTAGCACACTATGGTGATGAAAATGTTGCAAAACCAACCGAGGTAATGGTTGCATTGTATGATTTTATGGATGATGAATATGCTGATATATTGTATTCCAATGTTGAAGATGAAGACAAAGATGGTGGTACTGAGACATATGAATGAGAACTCGAATTTTGGTACCTTGAAGTTGAGAAGATGCTTAGTAAGAGATGGTACAAGAAGAAGAAAAATGATCCAATGAAAGTTGCAGAGATGAATGACTAGTTGTTGAAGAATTGGAAGACTAAGAAAAGAGAGAAAATTTTCACTCAAATAGACTTGATTTTTTCTTCCTCTTGAGAGTATGGTGCAGGAGCACCCTAGATTTAGTAAGTTCAAAATTAACATTTTGGTTTTGTTTGATGTTATTCCATGTAATAAGGTCTAGAAAGACCATTTCATGTCTTTTGGGGTCCAATTAGTTTTCTTGGTCATTGGTTAGAGTCTAGATGCAAAACTTGTAAAAAGTTGCACAAATGTTGTCAATGTTGTAAAAGTTGCAAAAACATGGAATATGAAGAGTCATAAGTTGTAAATGAGGGAATTTGAATGGTTGTAAGTTGAAAAGTTCATTTATAACCATTGTAAAATGGTTGTAAATATTTAAAAATAATTTTTAAGGTTGAAGACATGGTAGGGGGTGTGGTGGTTGAATTTTTTTGGAAGTCGAAACAATAAAAGTACTCTATTTTCTGTAATTTCAGAACAATTTCTCTGTTCTGATGATTGGTACAGAAATGTACAATCACTTCATATCTTGAGACAAATTAGAAATGAAATTTTATCAAATATACTTTCTACTATTTTTTATTGCACTCAATTTTATTGTGTTTTGAGAGAGTTGTGTCTATTTTACTACAAACAAGTCTAAAACCCTAGTAGGCCTAAATTGAGTAAGGACACTCCAAATTTGAGCATCTTTGTACAAAATAACCACCCTTTAATTTTTGATATGTTAAATAATGGCCAAATGGGTATCTAAATAAAATTTTCTTTCTTGGATATCAGCTTTGGTTTGAAAGTTATGATCCAAAAACCCAAATTGTTGCCTCACCTTAAGCCTAAACAAGAAGTAGGACAATCAATTTTTGAGGCCTCATGTACAAAAGAACCCTATCTAATTTTGGGATATATTTGTAAGTGGTGAAAAGGGTATCTCAAAGTTCCTTTATAGTTTGAATATCATGCCCACACTGAAAGCTATGAAGGAAAAACCAGTTTTGAAAGACTACTATGAAAATGAAGACTAGCGGGTCAAAACCCACTTTTTGATGTTTGAAGCTTGAAATTTTGATTGTTTGAAATTTGTTATTTTGATTGTTTGAGATTTGTATAAGGTGTTCCATCCCTGCTCTGCATCAAATTGGTATCAAAGCCTAAAAGGTCTAGGAAAATAAGTTTTTGGAGTTTGTGTATTATCTTTTTGAAAGTTCAAGTAAGAACCTGGATGCTAAGAGACTAGGCCAAGGGAAAGAAAAAAAAGGGCCTAAGGTGAGGTATCATGAAACCAAGAAGAAACAAGGTGAAAAAGACTTGCAGAGTAAGGAGGCACCAAGCAAAAAATAAGAGAAATGAAAAGAGAAAATTGAGATGAAGAAGAAAAATGAGAAGAAAGAACAGATGAATGTCCAACAAGAGATATGGAGTTGAGGCACGCCTTGGATGAAATGGAACTTGAGATGCAGTAGTTGCTTAAGAGAGAAAAACAAGAAAAAGGTTGGCATTGGCCAATAAGGAAGAAGGTTAAATGGCCTATCAAGAAGATTATTCAGAAGAGAAGAAGGCCCAAGAGGTCAGTAGAAAAGAAGAAAGACATTTGAGAGTTTTTGTTGATGATGGAAGAGAAAAAACCATCTGATGAAAAGAGAAAATGTGAAGAAAATGGGTCTTTTGAGGCTCCAAATTTTATTTATAACAATACTTGTGAATATGTGTTTACAGGTGCAACAAATAAAAAATAAGATGGAAAAGAGTCTAAAGAAGAAGGAGAAGTGCATATAGTGTATGCATATTATTATACAAATGTAGCACACTACGGTGATGACAATGTTGCAAAACTAACCGAGATAATGGTTGCATTTTCAGATTTTATGGATGATGAATATGTTGACATATTTTATTCAAATGTTGAAGATGAAAACATAGATGGTGGTACTGAGACATATGAACGATAACTCAAATTTTGGTATCTTGAAGTTGAGAAGATGCTCAATAAGAGATGGTACAAGAAGAAGAAAAAGGATCCAAAGAAAGTTGCAGAGATGAATGACAAGTTGATGAAGAATTGGAAGACCAACAAGAGAGAAAACTTGCACTCAAGTGGACTTGAATTTTTTTCCCCTTGGGAGTATGGTGCAGGAGCACCCTAGATTTAGTAGGTTCAAAATTAGCATTTTAGTTTTATTTGATATTCTTCCATGTAATAAGGTCTAGAAAGATCATTTTAGGTCTTTTGGGGTCCAATTAGTGTTTTTGGTCATTGGTTAGAGTCTAGATGAAAAACTTGTAAAAATTTGCACAAATGTTGTTAATTTTACAAAATGTTGTCAATGTTGTAAAAGTTGCAAAAACATGGAATATGAAGTCATAAGTTGTAAATGAGGGAATTTGAATGGTTGTAAGTTGAAAATTTGGTTGAGAACCATTGTAAAATGGTTGTAAATGCTTTAAAATTATTTTTAAGGTCGAAGACATGGTTGGGGGGTGTGGTGGTTGAAAAGTTTTGGAAGTTGAAGCAATAAAAGTACTCTATTTTCTGTAATTCCATAGCGTTTTTCTCTATTCGGATGATTGGTATGGACATGTACGGTCACTTCGTGGCTTGAGACCAATTGGAAATGGAAGGTTATTGAATCTAATTTTTGTTGTTTTTATTGCACTCAATTTTAGTGTGTTCTGAGGGAGTTGTGTCTATTTTACTACAAATAGGTCTGAAACCTCAGTAGGCCTAAATTGAGTAACGACAGTTCAAATTTGAGCATCTTCGTACAAAGTAACCACCCATGAATTTTTGATATGTTAAATAATGTCCAAATGGGTATCTAAATCAAATTTGATTTTTTGGAGATCAGTTCCGGTTTGAAAGTTATGATAAAAAAATCAAATTACTGCCCCACCTTAAGCCTAGTCAAGAAGTAGGACAGTCAATATTTGAGGTCTTCCGTACAAAGGAACCCTATCTAATTTTAAGATATGTTTGTATGTGGTGAAAAGGGTATCTGAATGTGCCTTTACAGTTTGAATATCATGCCTACTCTGAAAGTTATGAAAGGAAAAAAACTAGTTTTGAAAGGTTAATAGGAGAATGAAAACTAGTGGGTCAAAACCAACATTTTGATGTTTGAAGCTTGAAATTTTGATTGTTTGAGATTGGTACAAGGTTTTCCACACATTCTCTACATCAAATTGGTATCAAAGCCTAAAAGGTCTGGGAAGTAAAGTTTTTGGATTTTATGTATTATATTTTTGCAGGTTGAAGCAAGAACTTGGATGTCAAGAGACCAAGCCAAGGGAAAAGAAAGGTGTCTAAGGTGAGGTATCGTGAAGACAAAAAAAAGTAAGGTGAAAAATAATTTCTTGAGAAAGAAGAATGGAAAAGATGAGGATAAAAGTTTATAGATACTTGCAGAGTAAGGAGGCACCAAGCAAGAAACAAGATAAAGGAAAAGAGAAAAGTGAGATGAAGAATAAAAATGAGAAGGAAGAACAAATGAATGTCCAACAAGAGATAATGGAGTTGAGGAACGCCTTGGAAGAAATGGAAAAAAGAATGGAACTTGAGATGTAGCAATTTATTGAGAGAAAAAAACCAAGAAAAAGGTTGACATTGGCCAATAAGGAAGAAGGTTAAATGGCCTATCAAGAAGATTATTCAAAAGATGACTCTACTAGTATGTACTCATCTCTCAAAGAACAAATAAGATTGTTCTATTTTGAACATTTTCTATGTGATTTTCTAGCTTCCATTATGCTTCAATATGTCAACATATTATGGACACCATGAATTTTCCCCTTCATTATGTGGAAATGCAAATTTTATGCCTCCTTGTCAACAATACCAAGTTGGGGGCCCTCCTGGTTTTATCCCAAACAACCTTGCTACAATAAGTTATCAACACTTTCCCAGTGCTTGTCTCCCACTCACCCATGATCAACCTTATTGGCAACCTAATTATGATCATCATCAACCCTTGGAGGCCTATTTTGTCTCTAATCAACATGCTTATCCTCCAAGTTATCCCCAAAACGTGAACAACTTGGGAATTGTTAGAACCAAATATATGATGTTAAATTTCCAAGAATAGCTTTAAGGCTATTGATAGAGAGAAAAAGTATAGTTTGCAGTAGGAGGAGATTTCTTATCAATTTTATCTTCACCAACAAGAAATGGAAGCACACAAGAGGTATGAGAAAGAAATTGAAACACTGTTAAAACAACTTGAGGAGGGTCTTGCTAGGTAGACTATTTCTATGGAGGCACAATTAAGGTAGTGTTCAACAAAAACCACCTAAGCCTTGGCAATTTTATTTTCCTTTGCGGCTGCGCCTTAGTTTTGTATGCTCACTGTCCTCAGAGCTCGCCACATGGCTCCCTCGTGAAGATTTTCATTTTTCCTTCACTTCATTTCTCTCCAGCCTCCAACTGCATGCCGCGTGGCTTGCATTGGCTGTCTTCCGAGTTGGGCCCGCCTCATACTTTTTTGCTCTCGAAGTGCTCCACATGGATCTCTCTCGCGGCTTTCTGCTAGGCGCCTTTGCTAATTTTTGCTGAGCTCCATCTAGGTGACACGTGACATTTTTGTTCCTACGCCGGTTACCTTGGAGATGTCAACAGATCTTTTGTACCCCCCATTGCCATGTGTCCTCTCCTGTTGCTGCATGGTTTTCCTTTCGTGTCATGGCCTCACTGGCGTGTTGTTGATCGATGGATGTTTATTGTGGCAGCTCGGGATAATTTGGGCCGAGGATCGCCGCTCGTGGTCTGCTCTTTCATAATGCGTTTTCAGGCAGTGGGATGGCCAATATATGGGGCCTGGTTTTCTTTTATTAGATTGCTGATTAAGTTTATAAAAAACTCCCAAGCATTGGGAAGTAAGCCTTATGTAATAGTTGATTTTAATTCAAAGACTTCAAACTGTGCCAAATAAATTTGGCCTTTCTATTTTCAAGCGTTTGTTGGAACTATTGACCTGTGCTGGTATCTTCATTTTGTATGAATGCCTGTTCTTCAGTTTTTGTAACCTCTTATAGCTGGAATAAATATAGATCATGTTTCTACTACTCTTCTGTGTTAATACAAAGTTATGCTTGATTACATTATACAAATTAGAGGGTATTTTTGCATGACAAGTGCTTTTGAGAAAATTATCTTAAATAACAACAATTTAGTGATTCGGGCCTTTGCATTATGCACTGTGCTCTGGTAAAGTTGTCTAAAGATTTGGCGCATCGCCTGTAGTGTAAATTTTACATTTCCCGCAATCTCCCTTACCTTTTACTTCACCCATTAAGCGAAGAGCCAACTTTGATAAAATCCCAAAGGTTATTTAGCTAGCGCATATTGTTCCCCAATAGTTAAATTTCCCATAAGGTTGCTGCTACATGCAAAATATTGTGTCAATAGTTTTTTTTCTAGCACACCCGGTGGAACCACAAACTAGCACGTTCGCCTGATTTTTAGAAGTGTGTATGAGCCATCGACCTATAAACAGGGCGCAGACTGCAAGAGTCCCTGGCCAGCTTGTACCCCCTTTAGTTTCTATGCATCTGAGAGGTCGCCGAGGTAGCCCTTCACCTCCTCCATCTCCTCCTTCTCCGACATCGCCTAATCCACCCGCTCCTATGGCTGCTAGAAACTACATAGCCTGGGACTCCGACAATCCATTAGTAGCACCCGTGCCTTCTACAGTATGGGCCCCCATCCCTGTTTCGATTCTAAAGGCTATCCCTAAATATTTTGGGGATGAATAAAAAACACCCACAGAGCACCTGCAAGATGTAGCGGATGTATGTCTGGTACATGGCATATCAAACGAAAATATAGCCCTTGGATTGTTGGCTGCCTTTTTTCTGAGGAAAGGCACTGAACTGGTATCAGACCATTGAAGCAGGCACTATAGCTACTTGGGACCAGCTCAGAACCCTTTTTTACAAATGTTTCTCCAATGCTGGCGACAAATCGTCGTTGTACCATCAACTGGCCAACATAAAGCGTGATCCTCATGAAGCTCTGCCCTATTTCAATGCAAGGTTCCATTCGACCTGGCAGAGAGTGCCTGTTGGTAGCTGACCACCTCTGGATCTGGCTTTTATGTTCTACCTAAAGTCGATAAATGCTGATATCTCCATAATGTTACAAGCTCTGGGCGGAGAAACTCTTCCTGATGCTTACGCTCTAGCTGTTGCTGCAGAAAATAATTTGATCGCTGCAAGGAAGTTGGCACCGAGACCCATCATGCCATTGTTCCCCGAGTGCAACACTCCAAAAGCCGAAGTTCCTTCTACTAGTGTGTCTGTGGCTCCCCCCCAATCTATGTACATCTATCCCGGAAGTGTTCCAAGCACGGCCTCGATGGGAGCTCTTGTAGTAGCTCTGGTGCCGAACCCCATGGCTGCTAAGATGAACGAAATGAGAGAACACATGTGGGCTATGACTAATGAACTGAATACTTTGAAGCGACAACAATACAGCTATAAAAAGCTGGCATACCAAAATTACCAAGGCGGGAAAAATCTGTACCAATCAAACTAGTGGCAAGATAGGTCACGAGGGAATACTTTGACTCAATCAAGTAACTAGGTGGTTCCAGTAACCCTACCGATGTAGACTATTCATCCTAGTTTGAATAAGGAGCTGGTGGTGGGACAGAACAATTTAGCCGAAGATGCTAACTCATGGTGTTTTCCTTGCAATGATGCACACATGCCACGAAACTGTCCACGGGGAAATTTGCAACAACAAATGATAAATCAACGTAGCCAAGGCTGCACATCCGTTTCTGGCAACTCACCATATGCTTCTCAACAAATGGACAATGCGGTCCTTGCCGCACAAATGCAGGGGATGTCTATCCAGCAAAATTCGAAGATTGTCCTGGACCAAGCTCTCTTTTCGTGAATGGAAGGAGAAGAGTCAATGTTTTCGAATGACATCCCTATTGATAAAGTACTTCGAGTGCAATCTGATTATAATACGCATTCTAAGCGTAGATTTACCGAAGATTTTACAGCATCACCTACCAAGGTTACATCACAACCAATGCCCAGCCCAGTGGCAGGCCTATTTCCAACCCAACCACAGTCAGAGACAACTGTTCTTAGCCCTCTGAATCCGCTTCCTCCCAAGACAAAGACTCTGTTAGTCACTTCTACTGTTACCAAACTGTTGGATATACCGACTGTGAAACTTGTAACGGCTGCCAGACCTAAAGAGCAGGTAATCACTACTCACCAGCTGAAAGCGCAATTCAATGTGGTGGAACAATTGAAAAATTTATCTGCCAATGCTTCTCTATGAGACGTCTTGGCCATTTTGGAGCAAAAGGTACTGCTACAAAAGGCACTGTCAGTTGAAGAAGATTCTAAGGTTTCTGCTCTACCTAATAGAGAGGATGCATCCAGGTACGACCTGGATAAAGTGTTAACAATTCAACCAGAGGAGAAGCTCGAGTCTGGAAGGGAAAGTAAGCCTAAACCTAGACCTTTCTTTCTAACACTGATTATTGGTGACAAGTTGCTACATAACTGCATGATTGACTTTGGTGCTAGCACCACTGTCATGCCAAAGCAAGTAGCTGATGCTTTGGGTCTAAAATATGAGCCTCTGAATAAATGAGTCATGCAGCTTGATGGAAATAAGGTGGATACTGTTGGAATAATTAAGGGATTACTTATGACTTTGTTTGTTTGCCCTAGTATCACTGTAAATCAGGATACCATACTCATCGAAATCCCTCCCATGTTCAGAATCTGTTTGTCCTGAGAGTTCATTGCAAATGTACGAGGATATCTGGCTTTAGACTGGTCCCACTTGATTCTAAGGACCAAGAATGGGGCTAAGATGAAACTACTATCGAAGACTTTACATCCTGAGCACATTGCTGACGAGGCTTTGCTAAATTTTGAAGAAGCAACACACACTTCAATCTCTCAAGAGGAAAGGTATAATGTTGAATTTCTTGAAGATGAGGAAGCTACTAGCTCTCAGACAGTGGATGAAGAAAATTTGTTGAAAGAATTTATTGATACAGATCCTTTTAGGAATTACCACTCAATTGGCCTCAGAACCTATGTTATTCATGAAGAAGGGCAGATCATGCCTAAAGTTACTAAAGAACCCGAGGGTGAAGAATCTCCGAAAATATGGATGTTATATTTTGATGGAGCCAGATGTAAAGTAGGAGCTGGAGCTAGGATTTTTTTGGTATCTCCATCTGACAAAAAGACGTTGAGGTCTTACCATTTCCAGTTTTCCTGTTCAAACAATGAAACCGAATATGAAGGTCTCATCCATGGTTTAAGCTTTGCGGAGAAAATAGGTGCAAAGTAGATAAGTGTCTTCAGAGATTCTGAGCTGGTAGTTAACCAAATCTGTAGAACTTCAGCCGCAAAGAATATCCGCATGCGATCTTATCGACATAGGGTCTAGGATCTGATTGACAACTTTGAAGCATTCAATATTCAGGCTATTCTGAGGGAAATGAACTCCAAAGCTGATAGGATGGAAACTATTGGGGCTCAATTCGAACCAGCCACCGAGTTATTTAAAAATAAACATGCAGTGAAAGTAATTATAAGACCCGCCATCCCAGATAACAATCAAAATTGGCAGGTATTTGATAGCGATGCTCATATTGCATCATTCCTCCAGTCATCTGGAGAATTTTCTGATTAGCTGCAACCGAAGATCGCCGAACCTTACAGAGATCAAATCATCTAGTTGAAATCCAACAAGCTCTCGAGGGGGCTAGTCACTCTGGAAAGCCTGTTCGATTCCAATGATGCAACAAGAGATACAAGGAAACTCATGGCAGACAAAGGCGATTATACTGATTTGCATATCGGAGAAGATAAGAAGCTCAAAGTTGGGAAAAAAGTGTCGCAAAAGAATAAAGATGGACTAAAACACTTCTGCGAAGAATACCCAGGAGTGGTAGCTTGGTCATATGACGATCTTAAAGGGTACGATCTTGGGATAATTGAGCATACAATTGAACTGACAGAAGGAGCAAAACCAGTTCACCAAAAAAAGAGACCTGTGAACCCAAAGATAGAATCTCTAATGTCATAGGAGCTGAAGAAGCTGATTGCATCCCAGATAGTGTTTCCGATCAAACATAGCACTTGGGTGTCAAACCTAGTGCTAGTCCGGAAGAAAAATGGAGATATACGCCTATGCATAGACTTCCAAGATTTAAATAGAGTGTTTTTAAAGGATCATTACCCCCTACCTTCAATGGAGGTAATTCTTCAGACTGTAGCCGGTTCCGAAATTTTTTCAATGTTGGATGGTTTTTCAGGCTATAACCAGATTCGGGTGAAAGAAGAAGACCAATATAAGACAACATTCACCACGAAGTGGGGAACGTATGCTTATGCTAAAATTCCTTTCGGGCTCTCAAACACTGGAGCCACTTTTCAGCGAGCTATGGAAATTGCTTTTAAAGACTTGATCCACAAGATTATACTCATCTATCTAGACGACTTAACAGTATTCTCAAAATATGTTGATGATCATTTTGATCATCTGAAACTTGTTTTCCAGAAATGCTAGGAGTTCGGGGTCTCCCTGAATCCAAAAAAGTGTGTGTTCGAAGTTCCCCAATGGAAACTATTCGAATATGTCATCTCTAAGGAGGGCATTGCTATTGATCCAAAAATAGTCGATGCAATCCAGGAACTTTCGTTGCCTGTCAACAAAAAAGGTGTGCAATCTTTTCTGGGAAAGGTTAATTTTATTAGCCCATTTATTGCAGATTTCACAAGCATTGTTCGCCCAATTACTTTAACGCTTAAGAAGGACCAGTTTTTCAAATGGACGACGAAAGCTAGAAGAGCTTTCGAACTTGTAAAAGAGGCTATTTCTTCCGCCCCTGTGTTGGTTAACCCGGACCTGTCGAAGGATTTTATTATGTATGTTTTTGGTGGTGGAAATAGTATTGCCACAGTGCTTATGCAGAAGGATGATAAAGATGCAAGGGAGTCCCCTATTGCTTTTTATTCCTAGACTTTAAAAAAATACGAAGTGAAGTATAACTTTGTAGAGAAACAGGCCTTCGCCATTGTTAAAGGGCTTAAGAAGTTTCAACATTTGATATCATATAATAAGGTGATTGTTTGCGTTCCGCATCCTAGTGTGCGAGAATATATCATGGAAGGAGAAATCACCGAGAAAAGAGCCAATTGAATCACCAAGATCCTAGAATACGACATTGAAGTCAAACCTGTCAAGGCCGTCAAGGGAAAAGGACTGTGTGAATATATCACCAAGAACAGTGAAACAGTGACAGAGTTTGAAGTCCCAGAACCTGTGTTCATAAATGAAGAGAGTACTTGGAGCAACTGGCTTGATGACAGAATAAATTTCATGCAGACTGGAAGGTATCCAATTGATCTCCCAGCTTTTAAAAGGTGCTTCTATCGCCTACAGAATAGCAATTTTGTTCTCTTGGAGGGTGTCCTATTTAAAATAAATTTTAACAACAACCTGCTGAGATGTGTCAATGAGGAGCAGGCCCGAAAAATATTAGATCAGTATCATAACAGCCCTATCGGGGGACATTTTTTTGCAAGAACCACAACGATTAAGATTATGTGTGTCGGTTATTTTTGGCCTACACTTTTTAATGATGTTTTTTCATTGATTAAGTCTTGCAAGGAATGTCAGTTCTATGTTGGAAAGAGACAAAATGATGCTATGCCTTTAAGACCTATAGTGGTAGAAGAACCTTTTTCTCAATGGGGTTTAGATTTCATTGGGATGATCAACCCTGTCTCTTCAGCTGGACATAAATGGATATTAACATCAATTGACTATTTCACCAGGTGGGAAAAGGTAGTGCCACTGAAAAATGCTACGAAGATGGAAATTGTTAATTTCCTCGAAGAATTGGTGGCCAGATTCGGCCCGCCTAAAACAATTATCTCTGACAATGCTAAAGTTTTTATCGGCTCAAAGATGAATCATTTCACTCTAAAGTATGGAGTGTTCCTAAAGACTTCCTCTAACTACTATCTCCAGGGAAATGGTCTAGCAGAGTCTACTAACAAAAACCTCCTTAGGTTGATCAAAAGGATCGGCTCAGAACACCAAAAAGAGTGGCATAAGAACCTCCAAACAACGCTGTGGGCAGACCGAATCACACCCAAGCAAATATTGAAGACATCTCCTTACGAGATGGTGTACAGAAAAGAAGCATTGCTACCTATTGCCACAGAGATTTATGCCCTACAATTGCTCAAGTCTCTAGAAATTGAACAAAACAGAGCGATGGAGGTGCGATTTTCTGAGTTGCTTGAGGTGCAGGAAAAAGAGAGCATGCCCTAAAAGAAATGAATAGCTGCCAGCAGGTGGTAAAGAAACGGTTCAACAAGAAAGCTTCAGGCCAAGGGCTGCAATGCAAAGACCTAGTGCTTAAATTTAACGAGCGCGGAGCAAAACCCGGACAGCTTAGCAAATTCGACAATCTCTAGGAAGGGTCGTTCAAGATTTACCAGTGTAAACAGTTCAACTCTTTCAAGTTGGAAGATATGGAAGGCAATGCCCTAAGTATTCCAGTCAATGAAATACATCTTAATTTTTTTTATTAATACCGCTTATGTGTTAATTTTGTACATTTGTATATATGTAATTACTCTTCCCTGCTTTAAATTTTGATCTAAGTACAAGAGATGAGGAAAAACACAACAATAATGCAAACATTTGAAAGAAATTTATAAGTAGGTTGCACATTCAAGAAAGATATATTTTATATATTCATAGTAGCCAAAGATTTACAATATATATCTGAAGCTGAGGGCCTAGTATTAACGTTTACATAAGTCCTCTACATACGGAACTAGGAGGCTAGAGAAGCAAAAATTTATAACCATCTTTGTCTTCAGGATATTAGTGAGAAGGACTAACGATCATAGCAGCAGGCGGCTCGGGCTCCGGAAATACCATTCCCTCGAAGTCTTCGTACCATTGAAAACTGGAGAATGGCTTAAGATAATGTATGCGCATTAGGAAGGAGCAACCTACGCGGGCTCTGGCGCGATGCTCTTCATGGGTTTCCAGCTCAAAGCTGAATATAAAGGGCCTGGTTGGAACGATGCCTCCATGCAGCTGCTGCAGGTGAATGTTTCGAACCAAGGGAATCCCACGACCCAGTTGGACTGCACACACAATCTACTCCAGACCTCCGAGGTAGTGCGCAGGGAAGACCAGCTTCGTCAGTTTTATAATCTTACGCTTGGAGATGTTGATGTCCAACAGCGAGGCGACGAAGTGGGAGCAAACGCTGGTGTTCACCCGATATTGTTCTTCATAATGCACGCAATCCTTCCCAAGGATCCATTTGATGGTTTTCACGTATAACAGGTTTTTCACACCTGTCATACGCTTTAGGCACCTACAAGTAATCTTGCCAAGAAAGGCAGCCTGAGTCTTTCTCCAGGTGAGCCTCACTGGTGTTTCCATGACTTCTGCTTTTCTAGCTAAAAGATTGAAAATACTATCCAGCAAGAAGTTGCTAAATTGAAAGGCTAGTCGATGTTGTGATTCGCAATATTGCATAAGGGGCTGATTTATAGACTGGATAAGTTTTTCTTGCTGAAGAAATCATGATTAACAATTATACCAAGTGGGTTGCTTCGCCTTGGTTTTCGGCGTTGCAGCGTGCGAGGTGACAGTGAGATGCAGGATCAGCTTACAACTTGCTCCGCTAAGCTGCCACATCGTTCGCAGATCGGTCAAGTGTCAGTAATGCGAAGCGCAGCCGTCTCATCTGAATCAGATGAAATTATAAAGAGAAGCTCTGTTGGGCAATGTGCTCTGTACGATCACTAATGTCAATCAATATAGATAGCCTGCAAGGAAATGCTCGTAGGGTTGCCTGGGTTCGTTCTTCAAGACAGGAATCCACTTTTGTCACACGTGAAAGATTGTCATTTAATGTTTGGGCAGTTTGGCTGGTTGGCGATCTTTTCGCATGAACAAGCTGATAATGCATAATAGCAACTTGACGTAAATGGCTGGAACGTACCTTTTTTCGGCCGTCTTTCTCAAGAAGGCGGTAAAGGCAAGTTACGACATGTAGAGAAACATATTTATTGCAGAAGTTACCAAAGTAAGGCATTCGCAAGAAGAGAGAGTTTTTTAGAAAAGCTAAGTCATTTGCCAAAGGTTTGCACAGAGACCCTTGTGAAGACAAAATGGTTGAAATTGTAGAAAACCCTACACAGACTTTGGCTCAAGTAAGTCTAAGCAAGCAGATGAGGAATGCACCTTGCGTCTAGCTCTACGATGGAGAGTCTTATGCTACTCCAAGCATACCTACAAAGCCTAGCTAGCCTTTCACTCACCTAGTGAACCAGAAGTCATTGAGCGCGGTTCCTCACAGAGACCAGGCAGTGGTTTTGGAGGATTGGGACAATGTCTTTGACCCTGAGTTGTCTAGCAATCCTAAGAGCATTCGGGAAGCTGCATGCGAAAGAATGAAGCATACAACAGACCAATTTCCTAAATGACTATGGTACTGCAGGCTTGCACAGTACATGGTCCCCTTGGTGCACCCTTTCCCAAAGATTGTAGCACCATGCGCGACACTGTTCGACCCAAACACAGGGGTTATCAACGGCAAAGATTTATAGGTAGTCATTAGCCCCGTGGCTATTCAGGATATGCTGTGCGTCCCGTTTCCTTTGGGTAAGGAAGTTGATGATTTTAGCCTGGAGAGAATGCAACAAAAGTGGGGAGAGCTCCAATCTGGGCCACAATTTTATCGCTCCGAACTTCAACATCCGAGCAGTTCGGCCTCGTCCAAATTCTCTTTCAATTTGAAAGCTCTGAAAGGTGTGGCACAATCTGCCACTTCTATGCTGGTGATGGTGTGCGGGTTGGACTCAGACAAAGAGGTTCATCAGTTTCAAATGTCCCTCTGCTTTATGCTGAAGAAGAATCGCGAGAACCCGCTTTTTGATTTTGCAAAGATTATTAGCAATGGCATTTGGCTGCAACTGAAGGAATTTGGGGTTGGCTCTAGGTTCAGGTATTCGTCTTTCCTGGCCTACTTAATTTTGCACCAAAATTCGGATTACTTTTCAACGTCTATGCTCTTGTCTATTTTTGATGAGAGTGGCTCAACAAAGCCGGTTTCGACATGGACCCCCGTCATATTAAAAAACTTTGATTATTATGTGTTTTTAGATGCGTTCATAGCCCCGATTATAAGGGTTTTGGGTAAGGCTGGTATAAATATGACTGAACGCATATCACCCCGTCAGAGGTCCTGGCTTGGGAAGTTAACTCCACCCTGTAATTGGTTCTTTGACACGGATTTCACCATGCTCTGCGTGCCAGGCTTCATCCAAGAAACTTTTCGGCTTCCTCATTTCCTCTCCGATAGAGTGCTGGCCCTGGAGGCAATGAGACAACTATGTACCCTTGATGATGATTATTGGGGAGGATAACACTTAACCTCCCATTTGTTGTTGCCAATCATGTTTGGTTCAGTGTCGCTGGTTAAAAAGAGGACCCCATAGATCGATACCTCAATGATTCTACTTTCAAAGTTGGGTCACCTCGGGCTGGTACTAATAGATGATCCCTGAAATTACAACCCTAAAAATAATTTGTTGGAAATCGACATCAAGATTTTGCATTCACCTCGGCCATTCTGGGACCTCCGGAGGGATCCTGAAGAGGGAAACATAGGTAGATATGTAAGCCTTGAATATTTTTCTACAGTGGATGGTCAACCACCCTGACTGAATTTTTATCACATTGTGGGGAGGGTCAACCCAAAGCTCATGACCAACCCCCCTTTGGTCACCCAATTAAAGAAGCTCAATTGGGCACTCGAGAAGATGCAAGCTTTCTGGATATACCGGCAGGAGATTCTGGCAGCTAACAAGTTATACGATGAGGTCACCCTAGATGAGAAGTTTGATGACATTTGGGAAAATGAACATCTGGATGTTGAGAATTCTCTGAACTGCTCAACATCCGTGCAACAATATAGAGAAGAGGAGGCTACTGCAGAATCTGGGAAAGAAGTAATTCAGAATTCCCCCGTCGTCGCCGAGAATCCAGTACTTGAAAAGAATACTGGTAAATAGCCCATGCACGAGGAAGAGCCGTGCATACTGGCATCCATGCCTGTCGCCTCCTCTAAATCAAAACGAAAGCCAAGGACCGCCAGTGGTAAGAGACAGGTCATTCTCAACCTCGATGATTTCCCGGAGGAGAAGCGACAACGTACAGAAGAGGCCGATAGGGAGGAAGAGCAGCTAACAAAGGAAGCGGTCGAGGCATCTGCAGCTCCGTCAAAATATCAGGTAAATTTTCCTCCCTCTTCTCTCTCCTCTATGTCTTTGGTCTCACCACAGTCTGCCCCTGCTATCTCGTCTGCGCCACTCATCTCCACTTCTGGTTTTGCCGGTCATTATGGTCTTGCTCCTCCCGTTTTCCCTCCTGTGTCCTCTGCTTTCCATACTTTACTCAGAGCGTAATTTGGTTTCAGCACCGGACTCGTAGGCCAACAATTTTTATCCCCAAGACCCAGCCTTGCGGTTAGTGAGTCTCTAGTTTTTCCTTACACTGTCACTTCATTTTCATCCCCTCCGAGTGGCCAATTCATCTCGCCATTCTCCCCGGCTATTATAATGCGACCCAGCAAGACCTCTGATGCATCAGCTACACTATCTTTCCCACTGGCTGTCCCTTAGGAGTATCATTTTGCTGGTGGACTGGGTATCTCAGCCCAGGAATATTTCTCGCAAGTCGATGCAAATAAAAGTGCCCACGCCAACAGTATCAGTAAGCAAAGAGTGAAGGACACAACCAGACAAGCGGAGCCCCACTTGCAAACCGTTTTCAATGAAAGCCAAAATTCTTTGATGTTTGTGAAGATCACTCTTAATGTGATCAAGGCAGTAAGTGAGATGCAGCCTGGTGATTATTCTGTAAATGTTGTCAGGTTAGACTTGTGACAGGCCCGCCCGCAAGATAAAGTTGAGCTGATGGAGGAGACTCAAAAAATAGTGACTACTGATTTTATCAAGCTCAGTTGACAGGAGAAGAAGAAGGATGATCAGATAGTGGAGCTGAAAAGGAAGGTCGATATCTGGGTAAACAAATTCAAAGCCTAGGAGAACAAAATAGGTCGGTTGGAGAAGGAGAGGAGTACCTTCGAAAATAAAATCAAAGAGTTGTAGAATTTGGGCGAGGAGGTCGTTCCAACTCTTGAGAAGCAAGTTGAGAAGCTCCAAGCAGAAGAAAAAGAACTCCAAGCTAAGTCTAAGCTGCTAACTGAGGGCATGAGAGAGCTTCGACAGAACACCACTGCCGAGATTGTTGAAGTGAGTACCAACTTAGAGTTGGAGTTCCAAAAGACTAAGCGGGCTGAATTGGCCCTGATAGAAAAGGAAAAGGAGGTTGTTACCTTGAAGGAGCAGATGTCTACATTGGATAAAAGCTTGGCAGAGGTAGTGGCAGGTTTAGGCAGCAAAGAGGCAAAATTGGCTGCCCTAAGAACCCAACCCCTTGCGCCTCAGATGAGCTCCTTAGAAATTGTCAAAGGGCTACATGCATCATACTGGGACAAGGTGAAGGATTTGCGCCTTACCCTGCAACCCACTTTAAAGTTTATGGCGCAAGCGGCTAACCTCTGTGAAACGGTGAGTGAATCGATACAACAAGTTCAGGAGTCAACTTCTGACAAGGTTCCCGAGGCTAGAATATTATTGGGTAAGTTGTATACCACTTCAGATGAAGCATTGAGTAGCGTGGGCATCAATGACCAAATGATGATAGCTTTGGGTGCAAGTAGCCTCATCTCCATGCATGAGGCCATTCAACAGGTAGCAGATTACAGAGCTCGGTTAAACCAGGTTACCAGCGACATGTGGGTGAAGTTTTCCTGTTTGACTCAGAGAGGTCTCCCTTCGCCTTTCATTGCAGACCAAGCAGTAGTAGGTGTGGAGCATATTGTTGAAATGATCAAAGAGAAGAAGCAGGATCTTTCTATCTTCCAGACTTTTGATCAATCTCCGACTGCTGAGGAGATCGAGGGGATTGTGCATCGACTGGCGCAACTTTTCTTCCAATTAGAATTGGAAACTAAAGTATCAGGTGGATTGCCTTTCAAGGCAATTATTGATCTCATACTGGCTCACAAGCATCTACGAGCTCTCTCTGCACTGACAAATGAGGTATGGACCAATCTACAGGCTGCCCTATTGAGGTTGTGAGCATTCTCGTTGCTGAGCCAAAGGTTTATGGGGTTCTCCTTTCCGCGAGCGAAAAGCCCCTATGAGTTGCCAAACTGTTCAACAAAAACCGCCTAAGCCTTGGCAGTTTTCTTTTCCTTTGTGGCTGTGCCTTAGTTTTCTATGCTCACTGTCCTCGGAGCTCGCCACATGGCTCCCTCGCGAAGATTTTCATTTTTCCTTCGCTTCATTTCTCTACAGCCTCCAACTGCGTGTCGCGTGGCTTGCATTGGTTGTCTTCCGAGTTGGGCCCGCCTCGTACTTTTTTGCTTTCGGAGTGCTCCACGTGGATCTCTCTTGCGGCTTTCTACTAGGCACCTTTGCTACTTTCTGTCGAGCTCCGTTTGGGTGACATGTGGTGTTTCTCTTCCTGCGGCGGTTACCTTGGAGATGCCGATGGATCTTTTGTACCCCCTGCTGCAGCGTGTCCTCTCCTTTTGCTGCATAGTTTTTCGTTTCATGTCATGGCCTCATTGGCGTGTTGCTGATCAATGGATGTTTATTGTGGCGGCTTGAGATAATCTGGGCCGAGGATCGCCGCGCGTGGTCTGCTCTTTCATAATGCATTTTTAGGCGGTGGGATGGCCAATATGTGGGGCCTGGTTTTCTTTTATTAGGTTGTTGATTAAGTTTATAAAAAACTCCCAAGCACTGGGAAGTAAGCCTTGTGTAATAGTTGTTTTTAATTCAAAGACTTCGGACTGTGCCAAATAAATTTGGCCTTTCTGTTTTCAAGTGTTTATTGGAACTATTGACCTGTGCTGTTATCTTCATTTTGTATGAATGCCTGTTCTTCAGTTTTTGTAACCTCTTATAGCTGGAATAAATACAGATCATGTTTTTACTACTCTTCTGTGTTAATACAAAGTAATGCTTGATTACATTATACAAATTAGAGGGTATTTTTACATGACAAGTGCTTTTGAGAAAATTATCTTAAATAACAACAATTTAGTGATTCGGGCCTTTGCATTATGCACTGTGCTCTAGTAAAGTTGTCTAAAGATTTGGCGCATCGCCTATAGTGTAAATTTTACATTTCTCGCAATCTCCCTTACCTTTTACTTCACCCATTAAGCGAAGAGTCGGCTTCGATAAAATCCCGGAGGTTATTTAGCTAGAGCATATTGTTCCCCAATAGTTAAATTTCCCATAAGGATGCTGCTACATGCAAAATATTGTGTCAATAGGTAGGAAACTAAAAAAATATCCCCCAAGCCTCATTTCAAAGGTTCTCAACCCTCTCAAAGGCCTTTTCTTCCTTAAGGTACTAAACAAACCCTTTAATTTCCATTAAAAGAGCCTATACCAAATTGATTTTCTTATCTTGACACCATCTAACCCTTCAAAGGTGGACCTATTGTTTGGCAATCTAGCTGGTTCGACGAGAAAAGGAGGGAAATATTTAAGGTAGAAGAGATGTTGCCTGTTGTGTGTGATCCCTCATGTTCTTTGAAGACTATAAGCTTAGAACTATTGAAATAAGAGGATAAGTATAGTCAACTATAACAACAAGACATTAAGCTAATGGGTGATAATGTAGAGGAGGAGTTGGTATTTTTTTTACGAACTCCCTTATTTTGTTGGTGATAATGAAGAAAGCATATCCCTACATCAACAAAATACTTGGATCAAAAAGAAAATGTTGAAGACCTTGGTGTGTTGTTGATCCATAAATATAGGTATGAAGATGAGGAGGGGTAAGGAGTAGAATTTCAAGCACCGACCTAGCTTGGGGATGTCATTGTTCAAGTGTCTTAGTAGGAACATAAAGATGGCCTTGTTCTCGAAGATGAAAATATTGATATGCATAAGGTTACCCATTACCCCGAACATTATATTAGGAAAGAACCTATATTCTAGGGAGAGGATCTTCATGCTTCTCCAAATCATCAATAAAGTTGATATTAAGTCAAGATGAGCCCTATCATGGAGAAAAACAAGAAGGATCTTATGAATCCCTTTTTTGGGATCATAGAGAATATTTTGTTCAAATTTTAAAATCAAGCCATCATATTCTAAATCATAAAATAGCAAGCAACTTGAGACCCAAGAGGAATTTTTCATTCTTTAGATGAGCCACAAGAATCTAACCTTTCCAACTAACCAATTATTGAAAAAGTAGAGCCCAAATGATAGATCAAGATTGGTTGTTTGAGCATGAAATTCTCAAGAGGATGTCCTATCAAGCATCTTTCCTAGTTGGAGACCAAAATATTCCTCATGGTGTGCTTACTCTTAATCATAAAGTTGAACATCAGGAGGGGTGGAATTAACCTACCCATCCACTTCAAGACAATTGTAGTTGTAGTCAATTCAAGTGGGTAAGTGAGTTTGTTTGTATCCTTGGAGAATAATTTTAATAGCTGATAAAGAACATATCCCTCTTACATCTCTTTTTGTTTACCCATAATCATGTGGAACACCCTAAGCTAATAAAAAAGGGGGAGATATATTGACAAGCCAATTAGTGGCTTTGTTTAAGTGATTTTTTATTGGCTAGTTTAGGTTAGATTATGTTTTTTTTGTTGTTGTTCCTCCAAGTGTAATCTACACATTGTATCATCTATTGTGTCATGTTTTGTTGTGTCTAGAGGCATTCCCTTTTGTAATTGTTTATAGGCCCATTTGACTATGTGTCCACTAGACTATTAAGACTTTTGTATAGCTCATGTTTAGTAAGCAAATATTTTGTAGAAGTCGCCAAAAATTTTGTCACTTTATGTCCCCCTTGCATTTCCCACTGATTATAATCGATCCGAGAAATCTAAATGGGTTTATCATGCTAAAATATGTTTTGGTGGTTGTGGTTTCCCCTTACCAAATTTTAATCGGTTACCCAATTGTAAAATTCCTAAAATGGCTAAGTATGGGGTGTTTTCTTCTTCAGGTACATGTTGGGCTACAAGCTCCAAAAAGAACTTGGAACCTAAGCATCATGCTTCCTTTCCTCCCCACCCACTATTTGTTATTCAAGTCCTCATTTCCTTCCACTCCTTGAGTCTTACCTTCTTCTTAAGGTTCCAACTGGAACCCAAGACTTGATGATAACCTAAAACCTTGGTTCCAAGTCCTCATTTCCTTTCACCCCCAAGTCCCACCTTCTTCTTAAGGTTCTAGCTAGAGCTTGAGACTCAATAAGAGCATAAAAAATTGGTTTCAAGTTTCCTTTTTCCCCAAATTCTTGCCTTAAGGTTCCAATCGAAACCAAGGACTTGGCAAGAACCTAGAACCTCAATTCCAAGTTTTTGGTTCCATCAGACTCCCATCACTTGATGATGCCTTTCTAATTCCAGTTTTGATTTATCTCGCAAGCCTTATGACCACTTGATCATGCATTCTTTGTGTCTAGGTTCCAAGTTATCTTCTAGAATTGATGCTCATGATTGCAATTTCTTCCAAGTGCAAGTTTGAGGTTCCACCTAGAACCTAAGACTTGATAGGAACCTAGAACATTGGTTCCAAGTTCCTAGTTTTTCTAGCTCTCGTCACTTAACGAGGTCTCTTTCTTTGACTAGAAAACACCACTAATGCTAAAGGAATCTTGAAACTACTAGATCTCAATTCATGGAGACATTTTAAGGGTTTAAATCATATTTTTATATGGATTTGAAAAAGGAAAATGGTGCCTATACCTCATTTATGGATTTTGTAACACACCCATTGTTCTATCCAGTAATTTTACTATGTTTTACCAACAAGTGAATAGCTTAAGATGCCAACACTTAGCAATAAAAAAATTATTTTCTATCCAAAACAATTTGCACATTTGAAACAACCTTATTCCAAACTTTACCATTGCATTACAACAAAATATTACAAAATCCAAGAATGGTTTCATATTCATAATTTCAAGATAAAATTTCACTTTTACAATTTCCATAGAGATGGATACATGATTAAATACATAGCTTCTACAAGCTTATTGAAATAGAGATATGAATGATCCAAATATCCTTCCTCAAATCTTGGTCCCCAACTGCATGAGAGAAAGAATCACTCAAGCGCTTTTCTGCCAACCATAGACTTACTACGGTCCCCTTTACATCTACCTAACTGGTAAAATGGTTGTACCCTTTGACGAAGAGATTGGTTTGGTAAACCCATAATATTAGCCTTCCCGGGTCATGGTGTTATGTCCTACATATCTAGAGCTACCATATAGAGGCTAAAAGATACATGTATGGAATTCCTTGCCTAGTATGTAAATTTAGAATCACAGTGACCTGATAGTGTAAAACATGGCTACTTACACTACTTTGGCCAAATTATTCATCACCCAAAATTTAGAGTGGAGGTCACATGCTCACTCACCTTTCTAGCTTGATTTGGTTTTGAACATTCATACTCTTAACATACATCCCAAAAAGAAGATAGTGATGACATAATAACTTGACTAACTAGGTTACACCCTTTCCCATGGATTATTCTAACCCCGGGAATAACCAAGCTAACCACCTATGTCAACTAACATTTCCATCTAAAGTACTTCAAGACATCAACATATTCCACATTTCACATTTCATGCTACATACATATAGTATTGACAAACTACATATAGTTTAAATAGATACACAATCATATAAATTCCAATATAGATTATATAAGAATAATTCAAATAAAAAGGTTTCACCAAAACAAGTATCAACCAAGAAACAAGCAAGATTATCCAAAGCAACTCAACACGTATTTAAATCAATCCATCCAAACAAGGCATACATAAACAAATAACTTCTCAATCATAAAATAATAAAGGAATAGAAATCAACATACTTGTATTAAAATATCCAACTGATATTACTTCCTAGCTCAATTCCACAAGCCCGCTTGTTACTTCCTCTAAGTTCAACCTATCCTCAACCTCTAACCTCTTACCATTTCTCTCAACAATTTAAAAATCACAAAATAACTCTCTTTATCTCGCAAATCTCTTAGAATATTCTCACACAAAAAATACAATAGAATAACAATGAAGAAATCTGAACGAAAAGTGTGTAACAAATGGTAGAGAGAGCACCTCTATATATACTAAAAATTAAGAATCCAAGGGCTAAAAACAAGCTAACAAATGTATTGAACACCCAAAATACTAAGAGGGGGGGTGAATCGGTATTCCATTAAACCATTTTATGATAATCCATCCAATCAACAAAACACATTCAACAATAATAATGAGTGAAAGCATGAAACAGTCACAACATCACATAACACATGAACACCAATATTTTTACATGAAAACCCAAAAAGGAAAAAACCACACTGAGGATTAGCTCACAATTTATTATAACCGGTTATAAGATATTACAAAAGGGATCACTGCAAGGACACATTGTCTAATAGGACTCAAAACCATAGAAAGAATGATAGATAGAAGATGGAATGGACACACAACCAAGAAGTGAACTGATACAAAATGCACCTTCCTTATGCTGAATTCAGTTCTATTGAAGCTCAATATATTGACTCTATGCACTTCATCAGATGAAAAACACTGTTCTTCTTTACAGTCACTCAATATTCATAATATCTTTGTTATAGTTATAATCATGTACATACAAAATTTGCATCCTCACATCTCATGTGTCAACCTCAAAGATGTCTTACATATATACCCAATTCATCTGCATACATCAATTAACTTGGCCTAATTAGATGTAAACTTAAATTAATTTGAAATTACCTTGTCAGCTCCACACTTGAACCAAAAAATCTTTGAGTCTTAAACCAAACATGAAATGCTTAATTTAGGCTGGAATGGACCTAAAAAATATCTCACTAACATCCGCATTACATATTTAATCATCACAACACACACCAAGCATTAGGTCAGACAGGAATTAGACCTAATCTCAAAATATGCTAACTAATCAACACCAACGATCAATCTGACCACATAATCATGCACCATCTAGAATGTGCAATGTACTAAAACCTATAAGAAATATCCCAAAATTGCAAATTTTGATTCTCATCGCTAGAGGAGCACAGACCAATTTACACATACCCAATTGCATTATACATAGCTAGAATTATGTATGTTGAACTACTGTTGCTTGTATCTTTCAAACTATATGTTGATCATTTATTTTCCAACTAAACCCTGAAATCCTCTAAAGGGTAGCCAACCCTTATGCTCAAGAAATGTCAAAGTCAGTGGCCAACTAACAAGTAAGGATCTTTAGGCCCTCACTCCTACTCTTTGGGCTCTGTGAAACCTAGGAGGGTACTCCTTATTAAATTTAAGAGATAGTTAGTTCTTAAAAGTAATTTTATACATAGATTGCATTCCTATTTGAATACAACTAAGCATTCTTCACCAAGTATTTGGCTAATCCTTGAAAAAATTACTACTTAGTGCTAGGAATTGAGAGGAACTTCAAAGTTACACACCATAATTGAAAGTATTTAAAATAATTTTTTCTCTCATTCTAAATCTCTAGTTAGGTGCATTGCTAGTTGGTTTATCTAAAGTATGCTAATGAATAGATCAATTCTTTATCTATCAGGAAACGAAGTCAAGTCATGTAATAACCAGCAATACATAAGCCATTTATTCATAGATGATTAGATTGTTGTCACACCATATTGTAGTGTTCAACTCACTGTGTTTAACACATAAATTCTTACCTAATCTTATGCTCCTCCACATAAACTCTATGAACTTATCTTAGCATTTAATCAACTCATTAAAATAAAGCCAAAACAAATCCACACAATCAACCAAAACAATTGAAGATGAACTAGAAGATCATTGACCTTTTCATTCATAACTTGTTGGAGAAACTACATAAAAGAGTATATGTATAAGAACTTAATATTTTCCTTCATTTATGTAAATTGCATAAAACTATTTTAAGATTAGTACATACTTTTCTTATACCCTAGACATCCTACTATTCTATATATAAACATTTATATTGTATACTTCTTCTTGAACCTAGATCTTCACCTAGACCATTGTAAGACTCAAAAATCGACCTCTGTAATCAGCCTTGAAATCCCTTTTATAGAATAAGGGAGCAACAAGCACCGGGTTGAATTACAGTCACATTTAACTTCATTTCATTTTAAATTTCACTAGACTTCAAAATATTCCCCAGGAAATTATAAGTCATCGCATCACAACATCAAAATTTTCACGTTCACGTCAACCTAGAAAAGTCATCATCAACACAAAAGCATGAAAAATAAGAACCCATACAACACACCAACCCAAAGAAAACAAGTCATCACAAAGGAAAAAAACCCGAGCATCAACTCAAAAAGGGAGCAGGGTGCTATTCTGCCTAGTCAATGGCAGAATAAGAATGCCCACTTGGTGTCCTTATTGAAAGTGGAGTAGCCATCCCCACCTCATCTTAAGAATCATCCAAATTACTCACAACCAGAAGATACTGGCGATAGCCAGAGTCGGTTTCATCTCCACTATCAAAGGGATCATCTGAGAATTCAATGGGAGATTGATGATGTCCCATGAAAGCTCTATGATACTTGTTCTTCCCTGTAGCTTCCCTCTCAGGAATATCAACTTTCTTTTCCTTGCCTTTAACCCATTCCTCTGAGATAATTCGGCTCCTCAGATGATATGCATGCTTAAGAACACCCCGTGCAGATTTCCTATCGACTCTTGCCTTCTTTGGTGTTACAGGAACCTCAGGCACATCTTGTTCCTTCTTGGCCACAACACTCTAAGACTCAAGGAGTCTCTTGGACCTTTGAGTTGAGTTAACAGACATGCTCACTTTACCCATTATTGATGGAGCAACTCACTGAGACACCACCTTCCACATAAAATAAGTAGCTAAAACTCTATGATTACTTAGAACACTTCATATGCTTATTCCCAGGCTCTTAATTAGAAATTAGTGAGAAAAACAAGCAGGAAATCACCAATAAATAGACCAGCTGCAACATGTATTCATTAATGTTCCAAGGGAGCTCGCGCAAGAGATCTATCAACCAACTACTTGCATTTTGAATCTCAATTGTTGATCACATACTAAAATGAATCAACGGACAATCAACCAGAATGGTTAATTATGACAAAATTAATTTGCATGTGCTAGATACCTTTTCCCAATAAAAAAACTCAAGTGGATAAACACCCACTCTATCTGTATAATTAATCACATACTTAGCACCTGATAAAGCATGTCGCGTCATATTTACTCACTTGCCTGTGGGAATTAATTTACTCATAATTCACCACCACAAGATAGTGGGGAGCGATCATGATCAATCCTTAGAATACCAGCTTGTACTTTGTCTTGCCTCAAATTATTTATCCCATGTGTACCAGTGCCTGCCAAAATTGATAGCTTCAACCAC
This sequence comes from Sequoiadendron giganteum, assembly GCA_007115665.2. Classification (NCBI taxonomy): domain Eukaryota; kingdom Viridiplantae; phylum Streptophyta; class Pinopsida; order Cupressales; family Cupressaceae; genus Sequoiadendron; species Sequoiadendron giganteum. Next base: position 610,096,332 of record CM021108.1, on the reverse strand, counting down.
AAGCATCTCCCAAATCTTGAATACATGCCAAAGACTTAATTAAAATTTGGCAAAGTTCTTAAATCTTAATATAGTTTTGGCCAAAATTTAGCAGTACTTTATCTCTGCTAAAGCGTATCAGACCCTTTGAAGTAGTCCATGTGACAGTCACTCGTTTTCCTACTGAGAAATGGGAGAGATGAATGGGCCCTCATACGATGGCAAGGATTGGTCAGGATAGTCCATGTCACTCACCATCAACTGTCAACATGAATCCTTATCAGAGCACATGTCATCAATAAAACCTAGCGGGTCCCTCCATGGAGCAACATATGTCATCGTGCTCGTTAGCCCGTGTCCCTTTATAAGAATTAAAATAGAAACCGATGAGGTGGTGGGGAATGGAGAACATAGGACCACGTTTCCCCACAATCACTGTAGATTCTTTCTTGATACCGTTCGTTGATTAAAAAAGATACATAGCCCACCATAGAAAGGCTACACGTGTCCAACACCTGCTAGCCCATGTGACTTCTTTGTGCCTTAATAAACAAAACAAACAGGCACACAGGAAACGATCGTGATAAAGACACATGTAGCGATACCTGTTGTTGATCCCTTTCAAATATTTTCTTGTCGGGTGCATAGAAACATTGGGCCCACCACCTGTCATGACACATTTCAATCATCCACCAACCCATTCATTTATTTTAATGAAAAATAAGCATCAACGGGCGTGCAGGGAATGGTTGAGATGTAGCCATATGATCTATCGACCACTGTTAATTTCCTTTGATACAACCTGTAGCCTTCAGCCAAGACATTGGGCCCACCCAAGCACAAGACACGTGGCTTAAGCCCGCCAGCCCATGTGAATAAAATAATAAACAATAAATTGGGACGAGCACATGGGGAGCGGTGGGGATTTACTCACAACTATCGGACAACCATCATGGATTTTTATTTATGCACATGCCAAAACTTGTTAGTTCTTAAAACGGGGCCATAACTAGGTCGATGAGATTTAACCCTCGAGGATGAAGACTTAATACCTAAGTCTTAAACATGGAATTATTTAGCCTGACCATGGAGAAATTAAAACGATTAGTTTGCAGATGGTGACCGACAGACCTAACCCAAGGGGTTGGTACAAGTAACGATTTTAATGGCTCAAGATACAACTTAGATGACCGATAACCAGGTGTGACGGGTCAATGAAGAATTATAATGTTCAACGTTCATGACTATACAAGTTTTGAAAAGAGGGGTTTTTAACTTAAAACCCTAAGCCCTACCCTTGGACACAAAAGCACAGAGCCAAGACTAGGCCAAAAAAACCATAAATTTTCAAAAAAAATCAGGAGCTCTACCAATGGCTCATGTTTAAGGATGCATACCCCTGGTGGGTATGGCAAGAAACTAGATCTCAAGGTGAAGCAGACCAAAATAGGAAAAAAAACCTAGGAGCCTACCCAAACAAGGCAAACAAACACAATAGAAAGAAAACACACCAAACCTATATACACTAATTACAGGCCTATATAGTGCACATCTCATGGAGTTTAAGAAACCTTCATTTGAAATTTCATAGGATTCACTCCTCAAATTGGTGGCTCCAGGCCCCCAAAACTTAAGGCCAACTCTTACCTCTATCAAATATTTTATCCTCTGTTGTTTGTAATGGATCAACAGTTGAACCAAGCATTTCCCAAGAATTGACTCCATTGTGATTAACACAATCAACCCTGTTTGATTGAATTGGAAAAGTGAAACATTCTAAAGGAAAAATAAATGAGCAATAGAAATTACTAACTAATGAGTATTGTTTGAAGGAAAGACATTACCAAGAAATAAAAAATCCAAACCAAGCACCACCAAAATGCAAAGGAGACACAAGAATTTGATAAGGAGAAAAAACCCCAATATTATGAATGGAGGCAAAATGCCTAAGAATTATACAAAGAGAGAAAGATAACTTAATCCTTAAGCTTGCTTTCTTGAATATTAAAGAATGAGAGGAGAGGCACCTCTATAAGTAGAGGTGAGAAGGAGGAGTTAGAATGTAACTCTCAACTCAATGAATGCCACCATTCATCTATGTGTGTGCAAAGTGTCACCTCTTGAGGAGGTGGATACAAATATTTCTTAATAAAGGAATTAAAAATAAGTCATCCTCACACATGTGTGAGATGACAAAAAAGACAAAAGACTTGTAGGGATTCCATTTGAATATTCCTACAAGTTAATAAAAAATTACATTTAAAGAATAACCTTTACCAAGTAAAGATTAATCTTCTAACATCCCCCCTTAAGATTTACTTGGGGAGGTTACATCAAACCCTTCAATGGGTTGTAATCCAATATTTTTACAATGAATGAGAAATTTATCTTTACAAATAGCTTTAGTGAGAATATCTGCCACTTGATCTTCACCTTTACAATGCAAAAGAGAAATTTGCTTGTCTTCAATTTTCTCTCTAATGAAGTGATGTTGAAGAGTAATGTGCTTGGTCCTTGCATGAAAAATTGGATTCTTTTCCAAAGAAATAGCACTTTGATTATCACAATACAAAGGAGTAGGATCCATTTGAGGTAGACCCAATTCTTCAAGTAATCTTCTTAACCATAATGCTTCTTTGGATGCATTTGTACAACCTTTATATTCAGCTTATGTAGAACAAAGGGAAGTAGATTTTTGTTTCTTACTATTCCATGATATTGCACCTAATCCAACAAAGAAACAATAACCACAAGTGGATCTCCCATCATTGGGATCACCTCCTAAATCTGAATCAATAAAACCTTTTAAAGAAAATCACAATTTGCATCATTAAAAAAAACCAAGATTAAGAGTACCTTTAACATATTTTAAAATTATTTTTGCAACTTTAAAATGAGTTTGTGGTTGTTTAGATATAAATCTGGAAACCAATCCAACACTTTAGGAGTTTTCCAAATTTGCATACCCAAAAAATAATGTAATAGGCCTAAATCACTCATTTGAAATCATTGATTGAGTTGAGACTTAACGTCACTAATCAAAATGTTAGAACTAGAAGTGATAATTAAATCATCAACATATAAAATAATAATCATAATATCATTTTCACTATGCTTAATATATAAATTTGGATCATTTTTACTTCTAATGAAACCATGAGATAGAAAGAAAACATAGCCCAAATTATAAAATGTCAATATATAGACATAGCAATAATAGATCTAGGTTTCCTCTCACTACATAATTGTATTGTAAAGGGAAATTGTATCAAGATTAATAATAAAGGACATTGAAAAATTGGTCCTAAAGATTTAAAAAAAAAAACCATATTGCCTTCAATAAAATAATGAAACAAAAAAGTTTCAAGAACTTGATCCCCATCAATTAAGAAAATAGATCGAAGTTCATCATAAATAAGTACATACCATCAAAGTGGATGGAAATATTTTCCATGGGTCCCAAAAAAAAATCCAATGAGACTTGATAAAATATATGCTTCATTATAGATAGGGCTCCTTATGCAACAGTACTGCAAATGTGACTAACACATAAAATATATATGTGAAGGCTCCATTGAGACTTGATAAAGTGATTAATTTGCAAAACATCTATAGATAAGAAGGAAAATATTGCAATGAGATTTTACTTTTCAAAAATATATAGATGAGATAAATCAATCAAAAAGACAAATTTACCAATAAAAAAAAATCCCCTTTATCAACACAACATAATTGTAGATGAGAAGGAAACACTAAGTTTGTTTTAAATATTGTAATAGATCAAGCCTTAGGTAGAGAGAATGGCAATTTCACACAAAGTGTGATGAAAGATCTCAGAGATATATTTAAATATGAAGGGGCACAAATCAAGCCACCTTGAAGTAAAAAATTAATATTAAAAAAAAATATGATGAAATAATGAGAATTGCATACTATGACGTGAGGGATTATTCAGTATAAATAATTCATTAAGATGATATTCATGCATTCATGACTACATGAATATCCCCTTTTCATATTCCAAATATAATTTAGTAAAACAAGTACACTATTATTGGGTTGATCAAGTCCAATAATAAAGTACTTGTGAAGTTATTTAAAAAATAAACTTTTTATGTGAAGTAACATGTTGAGATGCACCTGAATCAATAACCCATTCAAAAGGTTTAGAATTATTAAAATTACATGTAAAAGCACGTCTAGATTGATTACCATTGTTATGAAACTGTTGATTATTTTGATTCATAGGCTTTTTCTCATTTTGCTTTTTAAAACAAGTATTTTTCCAATGACCGCCCTTATTACAATAAGTGAAATGTGGTCTCTTCGAAGAGTTAAACTCTCTAGGATCATTTCCATTATTATAATGAGGTTTGGAATTATAATGTTGTTGTTTAGAATGAGGTTTAAAATTTTGCTTATAATTAGACAAAAAGGCATGTTCATTAGACTTTAGAGTATCAAACTGAATTAACTTAGCCTCTTCTTGTCTTAATAAATCACGAAAAATATCATAAGTTAATTGAGTAACTAAAGAAGGAATAGATAATTGAGCATGAATATTAGTAATGAATTGCTGAAATTGTCTAGGAAGACACTTTTTAAGAATAAGATGAATTAATCTAAGATTATCTAATTTTACTCCTAAACCATGCAATTGACTATTCAAAGCATCAAAATTCAATAAAAAATCATCCATAGGTTTAAAATCAAAATACCTTAAATCTTCAAGTTGATCTTGAAGTTTAATTTTTTTAGATTCATTTGAACTATCATAAATAGTCTTGAGTTTGTCCCATGCTTCATAGGCTGTTGTACATGTCCCAATGTGAACATATAGTTCAGGTGACATGGAAATACCTATGAGGCCAAGGGCTTCCTCATTTTTGAGATTTCATCTTTGGATGCAGACGAGCTTGGTTTAGATTTAGGATCCGTAGCAACATCTAAAAGATGTTTAAAATAAAAAATGAAAGAAATATGAGTTTTCCAAGAATGATAGTTAGAACTAGTTAGTTTAATTTCAAGAATTAAAGTTGACATGATTGCAATAAAAAAAATCACAACTTTATGAGAAAAATAATAACTATTGTAAATATTTGCTTAAAAAAATATCCCTCTTGATTGAATTAAATCTAAAAAAGAACTCTTTCAAAAATAAATTGCCGAAATTTAGAACAAAATAAGCCCCTTTAAATAATTTTTTTTTAAAAACTACTTTACTAAATGAAAACTAAATGCTTGATACAAATATCCAACGAGATATTTTTCTAAAAGTTGATTGAAAAAAAAAATATTATAAAAAAATTAATTGATGAAATTAAATTAATAATATTAATTGAATAATTTTAATTAAATTTATATGAAATTAAAATTAATAATATTAAATTGAAAAAAAAAATTAATATTGAATTATTATGATGAATTAAAAAAATATGAAAAGAAAAATAACATAAAAAAAATTCAAAGAACTAAATATTAAATTTTCATATAAAAGAATATTTTAAAAAAACTTATAACCTTAAATTTTTTTAAAATCTTTTATATTAAAAGAATATTTAAAAAACTTAAATACTAAATAATGAAAAAAGTAAAGCTTTTATTTTTTACTTTTTCCTTATAAAAAAACGTGCCTATGGAAGCTTTTTTATTATTAAAAAAAAGCCAATATTTAAAATGAGCTTGAGAGTAAAGAGCATTTTTTATTATAAGAATTTTTTTTTTAATAAATTAAAGTTGAATGAAATTAGATACTATTAAATCCTTCCAACAGTGGGAAAAACAATATTTAAAATGAGCTTGAGAGTAAAGAGCAGCAGGTAGAAATGATTAAGAGTTGCATGCATGGCAAAGAGCAAATGAAACTGCACAAATGTGGATGGGCAGAAGGTCACGGATTCAACAGTGAAAGAGGGAGGAAGAATGGAGGATCTGAGGACCCTTTTTAGATTTATTTTTTATTTTTTTATTTTTTTTTATTTTGATATTTTGCAATGCTATTCTTATATATAAAAAAACTCTGAAATAGAAAAAAAAATTATTAGATTTGTAAAAGGGGTGAGCCCAAATAAAAAAAATGTTTTTTTAAGAAATTTGAACATGCACATATACAAAAAAAAATTACAAATTTGCAAAAAAGTAGATAAGCCTTTTTTCTAATTTTTTTTTTTTGAACGAGGGTTAGATCCCTAAAAAAAGTTGATTTTTTTAACAAAATGTAAAATATAGAGATTTTTTTAGAGATTTAGCCTAATATTCCAAAAAGATTACATAACTTATGAGTTGTTCTAAAAAAATTGAAAAAATAATCCTTTATTAGAGGGTTTTTAAAATTTTGCAAAAATATATAACATGCATGCAAATTATAATGGATTTTTTTTTCAGATTTAAACTAATATTGTAAAAAAGAACTTAGAAAAATTTAGATGATATAACCTGCACAAAGGATTAGAAAACTTTGAATTTAAATTTAGAAAATAAGATAAACCCTTATTGGGTTTTAAAACAAACTGAAATTCCTATACAATAAAACTAAGTTAGAAAAAAATATATCAAACAAGAAGCAAAATAGACTTTGGCTCTTCTCTTTTTCTCTTTGAGTGCCTCCAATGGCGTGCTTAAAAAACTTGGTAAACCTTCAACAATGTAGCTCACAAGATTAGTAATAACAAAGCTCTGATACCATAAAGGAAAAATAAATGAGCAATGGAAAGTACTAACTAATGAGCATTGTTTGAAGGAAAGACATTCCCAAGAAATAAAAAATCCAAACCAAGCACCACCAAAATGCAAAGGAGACACAAGAATTTGATAAGGGGAAAAAACAAGAAAAAACCCCATTATTATGAATGGAGGCAAAATGCCTAAGAATGATACAAAGAGAGAGAGAGAGAGAGAGAGAGAGAGAGAGAGAGAGAGAGAGCACTTAAACCTTAAGCTTTCTTGCTTGAATATTGAAGAATGAGAGGAGAGGCACCTCAATAAGTAGAGGTGAGAAGAAGGAGTTAGAATGTAACTCTCAACTCAATGAATTCCACCATTCATCTATGTGTGTGCAAAGTGTCACCTCTTAAAGAGGTGGCTACAAATATTCCTTACTAAAGGAATTACAAATAAGTCATCCTCACACATGTGTGAGATGACAAAAAATACAAAATACTTGTAGGGATTCCTTTGGAATATTCCTACAAGTTAATAAAAAAATACATTTAAAGAACAACCTTTACCAAGTAAATATTAATCTTCTAACACATTCATAATCAACCTAGTTAATAACATCAAAGACTTCGATCTTATATTCAGTTTACATCTCAAACTGAAAACTTTCATAAACACTTTGTTGTGTACCATGTAAACAACCCACAGATGCATCAAAAAGGAAAAAATCATACTCAGGAACATCCATGAACTGTGTTGTATCAAAACATTCCTTTGTATTATGAGAATAGAGTTCATATGCATCATTGACATCCCAACACTGGGTAAATGCATTCATCTTAGGTTCAGTAACATACTCTGACTCATTCTCCAAATAATCATTCAGCTCAAAGAAAAATACCTCAGGAATAGGCCCAAACAAATCAGCACTCACACGATCATCAAAGAGACACTCGTGTGCAAAGGTATTTTTGTGTGCAATATCAAGTAGATCAACAAATTCTTCAACATTATCAATTAGCAATGATGTTGACTCAAATTCGATGCACTTGTCATGATGTACATTTTGATCATTTAAAAACCTTCTTTCATCCATGAGTACATCACCATCCTTTTTATTTATAACAAAAATTTCCATTTTTGCTTCACACAAACAATCATGATCAATAGGGAGATAAGCACATTCATTTTCCCCTTTACCATTTCTAGCTCTATGCTCAGGATCAACCCACTGAACACATACATTTTTACCTTCATATTTTTCATTATTCACACAATTAACATGCTCCATTGGTGGCTTGTCCACATTACATTCCATGTTTTCATCCCATATCATTTTTTCATTCACTTGTGCATGAGTGGCCTTATCAATATTCATATCACTACAACTTTCATGTGAATAAAGTACCTCATGATCATCTTTACAAGGGTAGTTACAATCCACATAGGAAGAAGCTGAAACTTCAATCTCATGCTAATCTTCAAATTTATTGACCATATCTGTGTCAGATGTAAGATAACAAGAAGCAATACCTTCGAGGAGCTCATCAATATGTTGCCCTATTTTCTCATTTCCATATTCTAACGTCGTATTGGATCCACCATCAGAGTCATCAACAAAGAGTGGATTATTTTTGTACCAATAATGATCACCATCTCTTATTTCTAGTGAAGATGGAAGCTCATCAAATAAGGGGTTATTCCATACATTCATTATTGTCATAAAAGCTTCTCCTCCCTTAGCATGATGGTCCAAATCTTCCATATCATCATTGTATTCAAAATCATTACAATCAATAGACGAGAATAGAGATATATTTTCAACTTCATTCACATCATCAATGATCAACATGTTTGATCCGCATTCTAAAAACTCTCCATAGGAAGAGGATTGGTCCTCCTTAAGGAGATATACATCTCCATTATCATATTCACACCCCCTATTCGAAGCAAAAGATTCCACCTCCATTTCATCAGAGAAAAAAGAGTCAACAAACGAGTGACCACATCCATTGTCATCATGGTTACTACACTAGGGAAATCTATCAATAGTGAAACTGTGTTCAGATTGAATGCTCAAGTCTTCATTTCTAACATCTTGCCCCCTTATTTGAAATGAGGTTTCAACAACACATGCATCACTGCTAGTGACCAAATCTTGGTAGGGAAAGACCTCTCTCACCTCTTCTACTTCTTCCCCATTCAGGATATCCCAAGGGTGTAGTTCATGTCTCTCTATGTTTTCTTGAAACCCTATGTCTTCATTTTCATCACCATTGTATTGATCAACATACGTGTTACTTGTGAAGTGATTACAATCATTATTTTTACCCATGGAACAAAATGAATGTTCATGCTCCACTATACCTTCTCTTTGTGGTTGCATTATTATCTAGTTTTCTTCAATAGGATAACCACTACCAATATTCTAAAACATCACCTCTTGTACATGATCACACTTGACTCCTACAATCTTTATCCACTCAAATACTTGATCAAAATTTCGAGGCTTTAATTCCTTTGGCAATTTATTCAATTCAGCATCATAAATTTCACATAACAGATCAATGCATATTGAATCCTCAGGTTTGAGATTCTTAGGAACCTTTAGCAAAGCATCCAATAATCTTGAGAACAAATCATAGGGTGACTCTTCTTTGTGCCTTTTCATTTCATACAAATTTTTAATAAAAGACATCTGATCAACTTTACTCAAAAATTTTTGATATTCATCTTGAAGCTTACTATGATTTGCATATTGTGATGATGGGGAAATCAGAGCAGCATAAGCATTATTCTCTTGAAAATCACTTATATTGTTTGATCCATGAAGTCCATTTGCAATAGATATACTAGGCCCACCAATACTTGCAAACTTATATCCCTCCATCATTAAATATTTCAAGTTATTTTCAATATCCATAGCAATTTGATATGTCTGGTGTAATATTGTGGGTTCTTTGTCTCTTAGCCAATAAGTCATCTTACTATCAAATGCGCCAAGATACACAACCAAAAACTCAACATCATTTGGTCTTATACTTTCTAGAATATCCCTTATTGCCTTTGAAAATCTAAGGATGAAGGTAGGAACCAACTCATCCTCATTTCTATGGATTTCCATAAAGTTTTTTCTTACCACATTTGGGTTTACTCTTTCACCAAATTGTTCTACAAAGGCTATCATAAACTGATTCCATGAAGCTATAGAACAGGTTGGTAAATATGAGAACCAATTTCTAGCATCATCTTTCAAAGATTAAACAAAAAGCTTCATGACAACATCCTCATGATTTACCTCATAATCCCCCATCACATCCATGAATGTTTGCAAATGCTTATAGGTTGATTCTGAGCTCTACCCTGTGAATTTAGGAAAGTGTTTCTTAACATTTTTAGGAATCAGGTTAGGGAAACCTTTAATACCACCAAAATCCAATGGCATATGCCTTTCAATAACAAAATCCCTTCGAGGGTATGGTAAAACTTGATTGCCCTGCATACTTTTACTTGCTATGTCACATGGAAACCTTCTTATGTTCATATTCAGTCACTATCAATTTCAAATATGGTCATCAATTGCCTCATTCACTAATTTAACCATAATCCTAAAATATAGATCAAATCTTCGTGCCTTAAAGCTTTCTCAGAGGCATAATTCAAAAATAAGCATACTTCTCAAATCATTACATATATTACATATTACACTTTAGAAGTATGAAAAGGACCACTAATATTCCCTTTCTTAATGCAATTTCATTTAATAGGAACCATTTATTATCTTCAAGTCTTGAAAACTTCTCATAAATTGCCTTTTACACATGATAATACTTTATCTAGATTATGAGAATACTTGGAAACTTGTGGCAGTAATAACCTTTCTTCTTGAATGAAAAATATTTTCAGGTCTGAAACTCTCTTCACATCTTTTAGGTTCTTTAGGCAGAGTCGCCACCTCTCTTCACAAAGGACTAAACTTCAAGAAATATGAAGCTCTTTTAAAGATATATTTCCTTTTATGTCTCCTCCAACAGTAGAGTCACACAAATTATTTGAACTTTTCTACAAGACAACCACTTCCAAGTCTGAAAACTTCACAATATCTGAACCAGATGTTCAGATTCACCAACTTCTTGACTCTATGATATAATAGTCTACAACTAGGATTCTTGTATCAGAAATTTCTCAAAGTTCTCCCTAGCTGAGTCACCATTGGTGACTTGGATGGGAAAAAATAATTCAATAATTTTCAACCTTCAGTTACAAATAATACTCCAAGGTTTTAATGACTCTTTGATAAGACAATCTGCAACCAAATTTTTGAGTACATCCCCAGTAGAGTCGCCATTCTATTGGTCATTTATTTTCCAGCTAAACCCTAAAATACTCTAAAGGGTAGCCAACCCTTATGCTCAATAAATGTCAAAGTCGGTGGCCAACTAATGAGTAAGAATCTTTAGACCATCACACCTACTCTTTGGGCTCTGTGAAACCCAGGAGGGTACTCCTTATTACATTTAAGAGATAGTCCTTAAAAGTAATTTTATACATAGATTACATTCCTATTTGAATACAACTAAGCATACTTCACCAAGGATTTCGCTAATCCTTGAACAAATTACTAATTAGTGCTAGGAATTGAGAGGAACTTCGAAGTTACACACCATAATTGAAAGTATTTTAAATGATTTTTTTCTCTCATTTTGAATCTCTAGTCAGGTGTATTGCTAGATGGTTTATCTAAAGTATGCTAATGACTACATCAGTGCTTTATCTATCGGGCAACAAAGTCAAGTCATGTAATAACCATTAATAAATAAGCCATTTATTCAGAGATTATTAGACTATTGTCACACCACATTGTAGTGTTGAACTCACTATGTTCAACACATAACTTCTTAACTAATCTTATGCTATCTCCACACAAACTCTATGAGCTTATCTTAGCATTTAATCAACTCATTGAATTGAAGCCAAAAAAATCCACATAATCAACCAAAACAATTGAAGATGAACTAGAAGATCGTTAAACTTTTCATTCATAACATGTAGGAGAAATTACATAAGAGAGTATATGTATAAGAACTTAATATTTTCCTTCATTTATGCAGCTTGCATAAAACTGTTTTAAGATTACTACATAATTTTCTTATACCATAGACATCCTATTGTTCTATATATCAACATTTATACTATATACTTCTTCATGAACCTAGATCTTCACCTAGACAATTATAAGACTCAAAAATTGACCTTTGTAATCAGCCTTGAAATCCCTTTTATAGAATAAGGGAGCAACAAGCACCGGGCTGAATTACAATCACATTTAACTTCATTTCATTTTTAATTTCACCAGACTTCAAAATATTCCCTAGGCAGTTATAAGTCATCATTTGCAACACAGGGGAGACAAAAATATCAAAAATCGTTCGTTGGAGAAGCCCACTAGCCTTCCAAAAGGTGCCACATCATAGCATTAGAATTTGCACATTCACGTCGACCCAAAAAATTCACCATCAACGCAAAAGCATAAAAAACAAGAACCCATACAATACACCAACCCAAAGAAAACAAGTCATCACAAAGGAAAAAAACCCGAGCATCAGCTCAGAAAGGGAGCGGGGTGCTATTCTGCCTAGTCAGCGATAGAATAAGAATGTCTGCTCGGTGTCCTTATTGATAGTGGAGTAGCCATCACCACCTCATCTTAAGAATCATCCAAATTACTCACAACCAGGAGATACTGGTGATAGCCAGAGCCAGTTTCATCTCCACTATCAAAGGGATCATCTGAGACTTCAATGGGAGATTGATGACGTCCCATGAAAGCTCTATGATACTTGTTCTTTCTTATAGCTTCCCTCTTAGGAATATCAACTTTCTTTTCCTTGCCTTTAACCCATTCCTTTGAGATAATTTGGCTCCTCAGATGATATGCATGCTTAAAAACACCCCATGCAGATTTCCTATCGACTCTTGCCTTCTTTGGTGTTACAGGAACCTCAGACACATCTTGTTCCTTCTTGGCCACAACACTCTAAGACTCAAGGAGTCTCTTGGACCTTTGAGTTGAGCTGACAAACACGCTCACTTTACCCATTATTGATGGAGCAACTCAGTGAGACACCACCTTCCACATAAAATAAGTAGCTCAAACTCTATGATTACTTAGAACACTTCATATGCTTATTCCCAAGCTCTTAATTAGGAATTAGTGAGAAAAACAAGTAGGAAATCACCAATAAATAGACCAGCTACAACATGTATTCATTAATGTTCCAAGGGAGCTCACACAAGAGATCTATCAACCAACTACTTGCATTTTGAATCTCAACCGTTGATCACATACTAAAATGAATCAACGGACAATCAACCAGAATGGTTAATTATGAAAAAATTAATTTGCATGTGCTAGATACCTTTTCCCAATCAAAAAACTCAAGTGGATAAACACCCACTCTATCTGTATAATTAATCGCATACTTAGCACCTGATAAAACATGTCGTGTCATATTTACTCACTTGCCTGTGGGAATTAATTTACTCATAATTCACCACCACAAGATAGTGGGGAGCGATCATGATCAATCCTTAGAATATCAGCTTGTACTTTGTCTTGCCTCAAATTCTTTATCCCACGTGTATCAACGCCTGCCAGAATTGATAGCTTCAACCACAAGCATCTCCCAAATCTTGAATACATGCCAAAGACTCAGTTAAAATTTGGCAAAGTTCTTAAATCTTAATGTAGTTTCGGCCAAAATTTAGCAGTACTTTATCTCTACTAGAGTGTATCAGACCCTTTGAAGTAGTCCATGTGACAGTCGCTCATTTTCCCATTGAGAAATGGGAGAGACAAATGGACCCTCATAGGACACGACACTCTGAGACTAAAGGAGTATCTTGGACCTTCAAGTTGGGCTGACATACACGCTCACTTTACCCATTCTTGATGGAGCAACTTACAGAGACACCACCTTCCATGTAAAATAAGTAGCTCAAACTCTATGATTACTTAGAACACTTCATATGCTTATTCCCAAGCTCTCAATCAGAAAATGGTGAGAAAAACAAGCAGGAAATCACCAATAAATAGACCAGCTACAACATGTATTCATTATTGTTCCAAGGGAGCTCGCTCAAGAGAGCTATCAACCAACTACTTGGATTTTGAATCTCAACTGTTGATCACATAATGAAATGAATCAACAGGAAATCAACCAGAATGGTTAATTCTCTAGATACCTTTTCCCAATCAAAAACATCAAGTGGATAAACACCCACTCTATCTGTATAATTAATTGCATACTTAGCACCTGATAAAACATTTTGTGTCATATTTACTCACTTGCCTGTGGGAATTAATTTACTCATAATTCACCACCACAAGATAGTGGGGAGAGATCATGATCAATCCTTAGAATATCAGCTCATACTCTATCTTGCCTCAAATTCTCCATCCCATGTGTACCAGCACCTGACAGAATTAATAGCTTCAACCACAAGCATCTCCCAAATCCTGAATGTGTGTCAAAGACTTAGTTAAAATTTGGCAACGTTCTTAAATCTTAATGCAGTTTAGGCCAAAATTTAGCAGTACTTTATCTCTGCTAAAGCATATCAGACCCTTTGAAGTAGTCCACATGACAGTCACCCGCTTTCCTATTGAGAAATGGGAGAGATGAATGGGCCCTCACAGGATGGCGGGGATTGGTTAGGATAGTCCATGTCACTCGCCATCAACCATCGAAATGAATCCTTATCAGAGCACACGTCGTCATTAAAACCCAACGGGTCCCTCCGTGGAGCAACAAATGTTACTATGCTCGTTAGCTCGTGTCCCTTTATAAGCATTAAAATAGAAACTGATGGGGTGGTGGGGAATGATAAAGATTGGACCACATTTCCCCACAATCACCATAGATTTTACATTGGTACCATTAGATGATTACAAAAGATACATAGCCCACCATATAAAGGCTACACATGTCTAGCACCCGCTAGCTCGTGTGACTTCGTCACCTTAATAAACAAAATGGACAGGCGCACAGGGAACGGTCGTGATAAAGACACGTGTCGCGATACCTACCATTGATCCCTTTCAAAGCTTTGCTTGTTGGACGCATAGAAACACTGGGCCCACCGCCTGTCATGACAAATGGCAATCGCCCACCACCCCGTTCATTTATTTTAATGAAAAAAAAATCAACAAGCACGCAGGGAATGGTCGAGATGCGGCCACATGATCTATCAACCACCATTGATTTCCTTTGATACTGCCTGCAGCCTTCAGCTAAGACGTTGGGACCACCCAAGCACAAGACACATGGCTTAAGCTCGCCAGCCCCTTTGAATAAAATAATAACTAATAAACTGGGATAGGCACGTGAGGAGCAGTGGAGATTTACTCGCAACGATCGGACAACCATCATGGATTTTCATTTTTGCACATGCTGAAACTTGTTAGTTCTTAAAACGGGGACACAACTAGGTCGATGAGATTTAACCCTCGAGGATGAATACTTAATACCTATCTTAAGCATGAAATTATTTATCCCGACCATAGAGAAATTAAAAAGATTAATTTGCAGATGGTGACTGACAAACCTAACCCAAGGGGCCAATACAAGTAACGATTTTAATGGCTCAAGATACAACTTAGATGACCGGTAACTAAGTGTGATGGGTCAACGAAGGATTATAACGTTCAATGTTCATGACTATACAAATTTTGAAAAGAGGGTTTTTAACGTAAAACCCTAAGCCCTACCCTTGGACACAGAAGCACAAAGTCAAGACGAGGCCAGAAAAATCATAAATTAAAAAAAAAAAGGAGCTCTACCACTATACATCCAAAATAAACTAAAATATTGAATATAGATACAAATTATAGTTAGGAACAACATACTAGCACCACATAAGTGTTAGAATCTAAAAAGATGAATCCGGAAAACTAGTGCAAATAAATACATATGAAATAGTGAAAGAAAATGACACAAGATCAAAATAGCATCACAGATTTAGTCTCCACGAGAGTAATGCAAATGCTCCAGAAGAAAAATAGCATTATGAGAATGCAAAAGCAAAGACATATTCAACTTGAGAATTGAGATTACAAAGGAAATGTCTTGGTTATATAGGCCAAGGAGAGAGATAGATGTAACCAAATTATGACAAGTGTTGGAATCCTATGAGATATGACAACTCATGTCATTAAAGGCTCAACCACCTTATCCTTATGTAAATTTAAGCTAGTGCTAAGAGGACTTTAGTGGAGAACTAGTTAAGAATGAAGTAGTTAGATAAAGTACCCCTTTCACACTAACAAGGTGAGTATAAATAGACTAATACTCACATAATATAACCTAAGCAAGCTTAATTAAAGTGTAGAAAAAACCTAGGAATATAGGAAAATAAAAACCTACACTAACACCCCCCCTTAAGCACAACTTAGGAGGATGTAAAAGAAGATGGGTCCCAAAAAATGAGGCCATGTTAGGTACCCACGTACAAATGCAATGCAGAAAAATCTCTCACAACCAGAGAAAAGGAGAAAACCTAGTGGGACAAAACTCCTCCCCAAAAGAGAGATGAAAAGAAGAAAATAAAGACTAAGAAGACCCCCCCATGGATGACAACAACCGCACCCCAAGAAAAGCTCACAAATGAAGGAACTTGCTCTCAGGGAAGGGTTTGGTGAAGATGTGTGTAGTCTGATCTGATGTCAAACAGTACTTGAGATCAATGATCTCACTATGAAACAACTCCTGGATGTAGTGCATGTGGATCTCAATGTGCTTGGTTCATTGATGATGGACCGAATTGTGAGATATCTGAATCGCACTCTGGTTGTCACAATAGATGACTGTGGGATTCCAAAAGGGAATTCCAAACTCAATGAGAATACTATGAAGCCAGATGGCCTTAGTAGTAGCATTAATTGCTCCTTGATACTCAACCTCTATAGATGAAAGAGCAATAGCAGACTACTTCTTTCTCACCCACCAAACTGGATCAAAACCAAGGGAGAAGCAATACCCTGAAGTAGACTTGTGATCCTAAGAATTGCCTGCCCAATATGAATCTGTGTGTCCCACCAAGGAAAAATTCATGCATGTTGCATAATGAATCCCATAATTGTGAGTACCTAAATGATATAGTGAAGAATCCGTTGAGTTGCTTTCCAGTGCAGCTCATGTGGCTCCTGCATGAATCAAGAGACCATGCCTACTGCATATGAAATGTTGGGCCTCGTATGAGTCAAATAGATGAGACTACCAACAAGTTGTCGATACAAAGTGCCATCAACCAAGGCTGAAGAACACTTAGCCTCAAGTTTGACCCCTGACAAAAATGGAGTTGGATTAGGCTTACAATCAGCCATGGGAAACCTTTGAAGTATGTCAAGTGCATAATTAAACTGTGCAAGAGTGATACTTGAGGAAGACTGAGTGATCTCGATCCCCAATATGTAGTGCAACAATCCCAAGTTTGACATTGAAAATTGATCGTGAAGGGCGGTTTTCACTGCCCAAATAGTGGATGAGTGACTCCATGTGATCAACAAGTTATCAACATAGAGAACCAAGAAGGTGTGAGCATCATCCTGCTGCAATATGTAGACATTAGGATCAAAATGGAATCAATTGAATTCCACTATCAAAAGGAAGGAGTCCATCTTGGTGTACCAAGCCCAAGGGGCATGTTTGAGGCCATAGAGAGACTTCCAAAGATGACACACAAGTGAATAATCTTGAATGAACCCTTGTGGCTGCTTCATGTATATCTCCTCCTAAAGATCACTATGAAGAAAAGCACTCTTCACATCCATCTAATGAACATCCCATCTATGTGTTACAGCTATGGCAAGAACAAGTCAGATGGACTTCATTTTGGCGACTAGTGCAAAAGTATCAAAGTATTCAATCCCTGAAACTTGGGAGAATCCTTTGGCAACCAAGCGATCCTTATGCTTGTCAACTAACCCATCTGCTGCATATTTTTTTCAATAGACCTACTTGCATCGAACAAGTTTCCTTCCCTTAGGAAGTGGGACAATATTTCAAGTGTGGTTCCTCTACAAGGAACTGAACTCTCCTTGCATGGTTACATCCCACTCAGGGACACCAGAAGCTTCCTAAAAAGCCTATGGATCAGAAGATGAATCAAGAAAGGCATGTGGAGCATCCTGAAACTATGACCTTGTTCTCCCATGATCTAAAGTATTATGAACCTCTGAAGAACTATCATCATGATACAAGGACTCCAAGCTAATGGTGGTAGCAGAAGTGTCGAGAGAAGGACTAGAAGTACTCTCCTCAAATTGAACACTCCTCTCAATGAACAACTCATGTGTGGTAGGATGAAGAAGCATGTAGCCTTTGAAATCATTTGGGTAACCAGCAAATATGCAAGGATTTCTCTGCGGATCCATAGCCTTACGTTTCTCTGCTGGAATGTGAGCCCATGCATTAGAGTCAAACACTCGAAAGTGCTTAACTGACGATTTTCGACCGGTCTAGGCTTGAAAAGGAGTTACCCCCTTCACAAATTTATGGGGAATGTGGTTCTGGATATAACATGCACAGTTAATGGCTTTATTCCCAAAAAGGTGGTGTCAAAGACTTGGAGTGAATCATACAATTAGCCATCTCTTTCAAGGACCGATTATTTCATTCTGCAACTCCATTCTATTGAGGACTGTAGGGGACTGTATGTTGCAAATCAATGCCCTCTGAAGCACAATACTGCACAAATATGTGGTTGACATATTCCCCCCATTATCAGTATGTAGAACTTTGATATATTTTCTAGTTTGTTTCTCTGCAAAATCCTTATACTCCAAGAATGAATCGAAGACTTTGAACGTTTTCTTGAGAAAGTACACAATGGTGTACCTAGAGAAATCATCAATGAATGTCAAAACATATCGAGCTTTACTGAAATATGGTTGATAAAATGGCCCTGCCAAATCATTATGTGCCAACTCCAAAAGATGTGAGGCTCTCCAAGCTTTGCCTTTGTCAAACTTCTCTTTACAATGTTTGCCAAGAATGCAACCATGACAAACACCTTTAGAAAAGTGAATTCTAGGCAATCCTATAACCATATCCTGTTTGTTGAGTTGTTGCAAATAGCATTAGTTCAAGTGTCCAAATCGTTGATGTCATAAATTACTCACATCATCTAAATGAGTGAGTAGAACAGTCGAGGGGGGATCAGGAACAGAGTGAGAGAACAAAAAAAGTTGAGACTAATGATCTACTCTCCCAACTACAACTGTAGAATCATTTTGCATCTCACGGATCACCACTAAATCAGGAGTAAACTCAACTCTCTTACTTGTACCTATGTGAGTGATTTGATAGATAGATAGGATATTAGTTGATAATGAGGGCACATAAAGAACATCCTAAAATGTGTCATCCCCCATATCAACAGACCCTCTCACACATACCTCAAGTGGAGTTTCATCACCCATCAAAATGGAAGGTATAGAGCATGGCTCCATAGATTCAATTTCATCTTTAGTTGAAGTAATGTGGTGTGAAGAGCCTGAATCAAGAACCCATGTGGATGGTGGAGAAGCAATAGCTACAAGGGCCTCTCCCTTTCCTTTCCCCTTATTGTTGTCTTTGGCCTTGTGAGAACCCTCCTCTGAACTTTGTTTGATGCAATCAAGAACACTGAGATTATTCTTCTCAAGAATGTGTCCCAAATTCTCCACTTGTTCTTTCAAACACTTGTGCTCACCATGAACAAGTTTCTTACAATAGGCACATTTGACCTTCTCTTTCTTAGGATTTTTGCCCTAGAAGATTGGGTCTCATTGGTTGATTTTGAAGAAACTAGAATCTGATCCTTTTTTTCCTTGCTATTCCTTTGTTTCTTATCCTTATTGTTACTACTTTTTCCTTTTTGTTCTTTTGTACCTTGGTTGATAGCTAGGGCATGTGACTTAGAGGATTTAAGAGTGCCCATCAGGATTAGCTTATCTTCTTCCTGTGTGAGAGAGTTAGCGAAATCATCCAAAGATGGCATAGTGAATTGTGTCCCAAGTGCACCCTTAGTAGCATAGAAGGTAGAAACAAAGACAATATTTTGAACTTAGTTTAGAGAGAATACTGAGAATTAGTTGTTCATCTTTCTTATCAATACCACATTGTTTTAACTGCAACCTTAGTGATTTAAATTTTGTGAAAAAATCTTGAACTATGTTGAAATTGCCTAGACTTAAACTAATTAGTTCATTTTCCAGCATATGACCCCTCATTGAATCTTGTATGCCAAATAGTGTTTCTAGCTTTGTCTAGATTTCATTTGGTGAATTCAAAGACTCAATGTGGAATAGTAAATTAGGAGAAACAGACAAACACAATGTTCCATAGGCCTCATCACATTTGTTAAACCACTTAGGCTTATCTTCATCTTTAGCAAGTTTAGTTTCAAGTCCCATTGTTATCCTATTTAATCCAACTTTCATTAAGTATATTTTCATGTGTGATTTCCACTCAAAGTAGGTGTAAGGAGTTAATATGGGTATTTATTGTTTGATCCATGATGAAGAAATGTAGAAAAGAGATGTTGAAAAGAAGAGAACATACACAAGACAACCCTCCCTTTTAACTCAAAGAAAGAACCCCCCCAAGCAAATATTATTTGGCACTTTATAATTAGTGCATTTACAACTTCCACTAGAAATAATACTTAGTGGTCTTGATCTCAATGCTTTACAAAATTCTCACACATTGGGTGTATGCTAAAAGTATAAAATTGGAGATAATCTGAGTGAAACTAACAACACCTTTGCGATCTACTCAAAAAATCATGCACTTTCAAAAGAAGAATCACCTCAATCTGAGATTGTATGAGAAAGTGATGAGTCTTTGAAGTTCCCAAAATGAGAACTATGTAGTGCCATGGGTGAGAATATGCAATTTCTGAAAAATCACTGCATCAAAACCAAAAAATGCCTACACTAGTGCAAAGAGCACAAGAAAATATCTCAAATAAAAAAAAATGCTTGAGAAATGAATCAATTATAAGTGAAAACGAAGTGTTTGAAAATTGCCTTCAAATCTACAACTGTCAACATAGAGGGGGTTTGTTGTAATGTTGACATCCAATTTTTGCAAAATATATAACCTGCATGGAAAAACTAGCAACGACCCAAATGGTTTTTTTTTGCTGCAAACAATACCCAGATGGCAGATTTTCTTTAAATTGTATAGAAAATGTAGATCTAGTGTAAAATAATGCTCCGAGCAACAAAAAAAGATCGCAAAAATGAAAAAATGACCTATAAAGGTTCAATCAGCTACCTAAGTCAAGCAAATACATGCTAAAACCTGCAATTTTAACAAGATCTTCATAAATCCTTTCAAATTCTTTAAATCGTTCAAAAACGTAAGAGGAGAGCATATGAGATTTTGAAGAAAAATGCAACAAAGCTTATTAGCCCCTCAAAAAACTCTCAAATAAGGAAATTGCAATCCATATTGCACTAGAACTGCTCTGATACCATGTTAGAATCTAAAAAGATGAATAACCTAGAAAACTAGTGCAAATAAATAGATATGAAATTGTGAAAGCAAATGACACAAGATCAAAATAGCAACACAGAGTTAGTCTCCATGAGAGTAATGCAAATGCTCTAGAAGCAAAATAACATTATGAGGATGCAAAAGCAAAGACATATTCAACTTAAGAATTGAGATTACAAAGGAAATTCCTTGGTTATATAGGCCAAGGAGAGAGATAGATGCAACCAGATTATGACAAGTATTGGCATCCTATGAGGTATGACAACTCATGTCATTAAAGGCTCAACCACCTTATCCCTATGTAAAGTTAAGCTAGTGTGAAGAGGACTTTAGTGGAGAACTAGTTAAGAATGAACTAGTTAGATAAAGTGCCCCTTTCACACTAACAAGGTGAGTATAAATAGACTAATACTCACATAATACAACCTAAGAAAGCTTAATTAAAGTGTAGGAAAAACCTAGGAATATAGGAAAATAAAAACCTACACTAATAATAAGTAGATATTATCATATAAGAGAGGGAAGACCAAAATCCTAGATCAGGGTATCTCAATTATTGGATTAGCTATGTTCACCATATAAGTGTAGATATCAACAACCAATGTTGACATGAATGACAACACATTAAGGGGATCCTTCTTCATTCTTTCAACAATCTCCCCCTTTTTCATTGATGGAAACATGTCAAAAATGAATCTCTCCAAAAACTCTAAAATTCAAACTTCTCCAAAAACTCCAAACATCTCCAAAAACTCCAGACATCTCCCCCTTTGACACCAAGGATAAAGGGTGTTCCGATAACACACATGTGAACTCCCCCTTAGATGCATATTTACAAGAAAATAACTGAATTGAATATACTGACTCCCCCTTAGGGAGTTAACCCAAAAGATTTAACCAAATGCATGTATAATGGAGAAACTAAGACATTGAAACAATGAAAGAATATACAATTAGAAAGATATTTAATCAGAGGTGGAGGATCCCTCAAGTTCCTTGAGAATAGCTTTCCAAGTAGCATACTTTCCTTCATTCCAAGTTTTCTTGGCTATTGCAAGCAATCTATACAGTGATTCCATTTTGACTATACTCTCCTCTCCCTCTTTCAGAGTGTTGGGGTTTAGATTTATCTCTGCAAGATTTTCAGTATTAGCTAGGGCACTTGATATTGATATATGCTTGGTTTTCACCAAGTCCCTAGGCTATCCAAACCACCTCATAATATCTTCTTTCTGCCTTTGCAATGTGATGAATCTATTATATAGCTCCATGATGGCAATCAAAGTTTTGTCATCTTTGTCTTGAGCCAGACCATAGGCACTGGTTATTTGAGACTCAATTGATTCCATTAGGTCCTTAATACCCTGAGTGGCATCCGACCACTTCATGCAATATAGAAATAGAGTCTTCACCACATCTTCACATTCTTAGACATCCTTTAGGCATTTCTCCACTTTACTATGTGTGGATGTACATCTCTCTATTAGCTCCAACATCCTCTTCTCTCCAAGCCTTATTCCAACTTCATTCTCAACCTGTTCTTTCAAACTAGAGGCATGCACCTTAAGAGAATCTACCAAAAACTTAATATTTTCAACATAAGATAAAGAATTATCAATGAAAGAACCAAGGGTGGCATCCTACAAGGTTTTTATTGCTTCACTTATCAGCTCTGTTCCATTCTAGTGAGTTTCAATGATTTCCTTGCAACTAGAAGCATGAAAAACATCTCCAAGCTCCAACTTTTGAATAGGTGAGATCTTCTCCAAATCTACACTTTCTTGATGCACAAGGAGTTGTAACAACTAAGGAGATATATCTAGTTGAAATCTTATTTTCCTCAACAAAAGACCCTTGATAGGATTATCAGAGGAAGATTCTCCAGAGGGCTTAGGTAATTCCATGGTCTTTTGTACTTCTTCATTCTTTCTTTCCTCAAAGTCTTCTTCACTCTCTTTTTCTTCTTCGCCGGAGGTTTTGTCCCTTTGTTTATCATAATCCCTTCTCATCATCTTTCTTATCATCCTTCTCTTTCTCTCATTTCTCTTCTTCACCATTATCATTTTGATTTTCTTCATTATCCTTTCCTGCACCCTCATCTTTTCTATCAATGTTGTCCTTTGTGCCATCTACGTCATTCTTTTCCTTTTCTTGCTTTGCACCTTGTTTTCCATCATCACTGGTGGGCTTATCAATGTTTTCCAAAGAAATAGAAGTCTTCGGGGTAGTTTGTGTTTCATTAACCAGTGGTGGAGAGGACACAACATTCTTTGTATCATCAACCATTGGTGTTTCCTCTTTGGTAAGGTCATCTTCACCTTTCTCTTCCATGACCTCTTCAATTATTGGAATGTTTGAATCAAGAGGAAGATTTTCCTCTACATCAATAACCTTTTCCTCAACATTTTATTGGGTTGTTCTAGATGTGGAAGCAGTGAACATACTAAATTTCTCAACAATATCTTTGACCTTCTCTAATTTTTCCTACTTCAGCTTTTCCACCTGATCCTTTTCTTTTCCCATAAGAATTGTAACATGTTTAACTCTAAACTTCTTGGTGTATACCTCTATCAATGTAGCTTTATCATCTTTAGATAAGGAGAACCCAATTTCCTCCAAGGCGTCAGTTTTCATTTTGTCTTCTGCTTCAATGGCCTCCTGTCTTCTTTCTATTAAAGCATCCCAAACAACTCTAGGAACCTTTTTCTTAATATTGCTGATATCATCTTCTAAAACAATGATATATTTGACAATGGCTTCAATTATTATGTTCCTAATAGTTTCATCAACCTCTTCATACAATTTTTTTGTATCTTCTAGCATATTATCATAGTGCAACACATTGTTAACTAGAACATCCAGCTTCATGGGAGTGCATGCTCTTACCAAAGAATAATTTTTCTTCTTTTTCTTCTACTTTGATGGGATTTCCTCTATCTTCTTCCCTTTCTTCTTCTCAATCTTTCCATGAATATGTACAGTAAAGTCTTCCTTTTCTCTTTCAATTTATTCTTCTTTTGATGTATCCACAATATCCACTTTTTATTTCTTAGCTTTGGTGCTTGCCTCTTGTGAAGCACCTTCACCGCTCTCAGTAGCACTGCTTCTTTTCCTTCTTATTAATTTTTTTTCATGCTCTAGTCCTATCTTGATTTATTCCTCAACAACTACACTTAGGTTCTTTTCTCTGAAATATTTTTTCTTCTTTCTCCTTATAGAGGTAGCAGGGGTTGCTATTGGATTCACATTCTTCCTCTTGCTTGTTCTTGCGCTTTTTTCAACTAGAGTGGTGATTTCTTCAATCACCAGAGCATTAGGATCCATCTTCATTCCTTTACCAGTAATGGTAGTAGCTCTGGAGGACTTAAGTAGTGTAGAGGCAAGGATGGAAGTTGTTCTTCCTGCTCTCTTAGGTTCGGAGGACTCACCTACAATACTAGCTTCTCTTTCTCTAGCCTCCCTAATCTACTCATCTATGTATCCTTCCCTTCTTTCCCATTCCTCCACTATTTTCCTTGCTTTTCTCTTGATCTCAGGTTTCTTCAATTCAATGTGCACTTCTAATGATTTTTCCTCATATTTCCCATACCTCACTTGTGAAGGGTCCTTAGGAATTTTAAGCAATATTTCCACATATCCATTAACTTCATCTTCAAAATCCTCATAGCCAAGAGGCGTAATCCATACTATTCTTTTTTTAACTTCCTCAATAATACACTCATCAGATATAACAAGAAAAATTATTTCCTTTACATATTTTTCCACAAGTTTGTGGGGAATTATCTTCCTTTCATACATCTTCTTTTGAAAGACTACAAAGAATGCAGTTAATGCATCATCTTGAGCCTACATGCCACCTAAGTTGTGCATGTAGTCTAGAATTTGATGTGCCATCGGTCTTCTCTTATCCCATATGACATCCTTTTTTTCGGGAAGCTCTCTCATGAAGTAAAAAAGAAAGCATACTACCAAAGTGTCAAACTTAAATGCATACCTTTTTCCCTTGTCAATTTTAAATTCTCAAGAATTTGTTGCTAGAGCAACTCACACAAGTCAAAGTCCTTTCCATTTACCACCATTTGATATGCAACATTGATAGTTGTGGCTGAAATTGAGTTTTCTCTATTTGTAAAATAAATCTTATGACCTATCACCATAGAGGCATATCTTGCAACAGGGTTCCAGATAGGTTTACTTATTAAAGCTCTTTTGTCATAGGTGGCACCGATAAGTTCCATAACAACTTCATTCTTAACAAACTTAAGTACTAGTACGGGTCTGGTATTACACAGCCTATAACATCCTTAATTACATCCTTCATTATAATTCTAGGCATATAAGTCCATAGGGACTTGTCATGTAATCTGCTCAATGCTAACCTCACAATTTTATCATCACAGCTGAAATTAGGAAACCAATTCCAAACATATAGCTTCTTCTATACTAGATTAACATATTCCAATTTCACAAGGTGATCATCTCCAATAAGCTCATCACTAGTCCATAGTTCTATGATTTTTAGGTGATCATATTCTTCCAATTTCCCATGTATGTATGCCCTAGTATCTTTTGTGGGAAAAACCCTAAATAGAATACTCGAGAAAGCACCAACGGGGTCATTATCAAACACATTCATTGGATATCTCTTAAGCTTTGTTTTAGGCCTCTCAGTGACGTGAACAATAGTTGGGGTAGCCATTTTAACCTTAATTCTAGCTCAAATACTTCAGAAAAAAATTATACTTCAAATCCACAAGGCACAATAAGTCATAAATACCTCTTTATGTGCACAATAGGATCTAGGATTTTAGTACTCTACACCAAATTCACTTTGAATCGCCTTCAAATCTTCTTCAACTCACTCTCCTCTTATTGAATGTGAAAAGGTGATTGAAATCGACTTAGTATTTCACTTTAAATCTTTTTGATCTGCCCTAATTCCACATTAAATGCTTCAAAATCCATAAAGTTGATAAAACTTTTACTGATAAATAGTAAACCCTAAAACACTTTGCATTTCTTTAAATTTGCACATTTTCTAGCGATTTCTTCTCCAAAAGTTGAAGCATGATATTTTGCACCACATATCCTTGTGTCACTCCTTCATACCTCATATTTCCAAGGAGTTGTTTGATTTTACTATTATTTCTCCCCATAATCCTGGGCTTAATTTTCAAGATAATTATCTGCACATGAGGGAGTTACAGATTCATTTGTAGTTCTTGATTCTTCTTTATTCTCAGGCTCCTCTTTCTTTCTCCAAATATTTTCCATTTCATTATTTACTTCAGTCAAATCAATTTTCTTCACAGGTTCATTTCTCTTTTATGGATTAGTCTATCTTCCATTCTTACTTCTGTAGAATCTTGAAATGTATCCAAGTTTGTTGCAATTGTAGCACACAACATTTTTCTGACCAAACTGAATTCTATTCAATTTGGATCTGCACTGGTTAGCTTTGTGTCCAAATACATTTCATGTATAGCAATAACCATTGAAAGATTGAACCATTCTACTAGCATTATATCTATTCATCATCCAATTTTTGCACTCAATAGCTCTATGTCCAAATTTCTTGCATGCAAAATATTGTTCAGAGAAGGATCGAACATTCTAATTTATTATACTTCTACATTATATAGCCTTATGTCCAAACTTATTGCATGAAAATCAGAAACCATTGAAATATTGGTACCTTTGAGCATTTGGTTGTCTGATATGGGGTCTTCTAGCATTGCTTCTTTGATTCTGGAACTTTCCATAGCTCCTCTTGCCTTCAACTTTCTCAAGTTCACTAATCTTTGCATTAGATGTTTGATTTTCTTTGGATCTTTCTCTTATTTCAAGTCCCAAACCACCTTTATCTTTAGATGCTTTATGTCCTACAATCAATTCATCAAGCATTGTAGAACTTGTCTTAAATTTATCCTCATGAACTCATACTTTTTCCAGATATGATCTTCGATTTACCACTACTTGTTCAAGTCTTGTGCATTCATCAGTCTTTCTTTTTACCATTTCATTTAGAAATTCCTCAATTCTTTTCTTTTCTTCCACTTGCACTTTCAGTCCGGTGATATCTTCATTTTCTTAACTCAATTGTTCATTAATTTCCTTGTGTCTTTCTCTAAACTTCTTGATTTTTTCTCTTAATTTTTTGATGCATTCATTTTCTTCCTTTAGATTTTCCTTTAGATCTTTGTTTTCACCTTCAACCTTGTCAAGATCTTCAAGAGCTACTTTAAGTTCTTCTTTGTCAATCATGCAACCATCTTCTATGTATTCAATGGTAGAAATTTCTTTCGTAGGAGTAGGATACTTTCTATCAGCCATGTGCTCAACCCCAATATCTTCCTCAAGATGTTATGCTTCTTAGAAGGAACCAAGCTTTGATACCAATTGTTGAACACCTGAAATACTAAGATGAGGGGTTGAATCAATATTCCATTAAACCATTTGCTCGTAATCCATCCAATCAATGAAACACATTCAAGAGTAATAATGAATTAAAGCATGGAATAATCGCAATATCACATATGATGTAGAGGGGGAAGGACTCAAAACAACATCCCAAACACTTTCAAACAAGATTTCAACGCCAAGGCTACTAATATGCACATTTGTTCACTCTAGGAAATATGTTCCCAAGCCTAAAACATGGGGGTAGCATACCAAAGGCACTCTATTATTGAGGGAAGAATGGAATATGGGTTACTTTATGTATTCGGACCTATAACCACATCTTCTAGGGGTTACCAAACATATATAGCCCCAACCAAGCAATTGACAGAATGAAACAAGCAAATTAGGTAAGGCTGCCACTAGGTGCATTCAGGGGAATGAATCTAAAAAAAGGTAAGAATATTTGAAATATGGATTAATAGGCTTGTGAATGACTCTAACAACATGTATCAATTATCTACCACCCATTCATGATTCAATAATTCATATATTTCATCAAACCCTTATGGAACTAGGGTTTTAGGATTGTTTTCTTGCAAAATGAGACACACAGTCAACTATTTCACCTTGCATCCCATAAAATATTGACATAGGGCTTGGAGATATGAAATAAGACATGAAAATATAAATTTCTACAAGTTTCTATAATTTTCCACAGTACATATAATGAGAAATGATTTTTTTATTCAACCAAGAAACCCTAATTTTTGAACATGACTATCAAGAGCATTTTTACCATAACTTTCTCAAATTAACTCCAAATGATAAAAATAAATTAAAAAAATATGAACCATATAATAGATTAATAACTCCTCCAATGACTTCCCCATCCGTACAAGGCCATACAAAACCATACCAAGCAAATACTTTATGTTTTTTCTAGAAAATTCACATTTTTTTGCATTGTTTTTGCTCTAACTTCCACAAAACGTAATGAAAATTCATGAGAAAAAAATCATCTAAAAGAAGAAGAGATAATTCAACTTTTAAAATCACCAATATGGGCATATTGTATTGTACCAATTTTTACAATGCAATTTATAGTCAATTTTCACAGAAAATGCAATAATGAACGTGCAAAATGAATTGGTTTCTCATTCAAACTTCTCTCCAACCTTTTAGGTTGATGTTACAAGGCCTATTTAACATGTATCAATAAATTACAACTGAAAAACCAACCATCCACACCTTTTTTAACTTTAATGACATCATTTGCAACATTTTGACAGCTTTTGACAACATTTTACAATTTTTGCAACTTTTACAATATGACTCCAAAACACCATAGAACATCATGAAATGACTCAAAATGGTCTCGCATGAACTTATTGACCACAACCAAACCAAAAAAACATTTTTTATCAATCATGACAATATTTTCCTCAAAAAGGTGCATCAGGGTGCCCCTACACCATACTCCCCAGAGAGAAAAATTTGATGCTCCTGCTCAAATGTTTCTCCCACTTTTTCCAATAATAAATCAAAGTTGAAAAAATATTTCTTCCACCTATTCCTTATTCAGTTGCAAGATTCACAATTTGGATTTGCTTCCCACCATGCTTATGTTGCTTCTTTATAGTTTGCTGCAAAATATCCTGTATTATCTTCTTCTTTTGAATTTGTTTGTTTGCTTCTTTCTCAATCATTTGTATTTCCTCAATCAGTAGATCATTCTGATGGTTCATCGCTTCAACCACTTCATATGTTGCACATGTAAACACATACTCACAAATATTGTTAGAAATAAAATTTTGAGTCTCAATGGACTCATTTTCTTCTTCTTTTTCCTCTTCCTTGGATGGATTTGGCTCTTCCATCGTCTTGATTAATTTTTTTTATCTTTCTTCTCAATTGTTGTCTCTTTCTCCTTTTCACAATTTCCTTTATTGACCACTTCACCTTCTTTCTCATTGGCCAATGCCCAACATTTTCTTGAGATGCTTCCTCAACACACTGTTGTAATACAAGCTTAATACATTTTTCAAACTTGTCCATTGTCCTATCAAAATCTGCAACTTGGATTATCCTATTTTCTTTCATCTTGTTCTTCTTTACTTCTTGTCTTCTTGATACCTCTCCTAGGTTTTCTTTCCTTTTCCTCACTACCTAGTCTTTTGGCATCTAGGGTCTTCACTTCAACCTATCAAAAATAATACAAAAAATTTCATAACTTCCCTTTCCCAAATCTTTGGGCTATGATACCAAAAATTATGTAGAGGGGGAAGGACTCAAACAACATCCCAAACACTTTCAAACAATATTTCAACACCAAGGCTGCTAATGTGCATAGTTGAATCCTTTGTGTTGAAGTCTTGTTTGGAAGGTGTCTAGAGTGTTGTATGTGATTCCTTCCCCTCTGCATCAACATGACACATGAACACTAGTATTTTTATGTGGAAAAACCAAAAAGAGGAAAACCACAGTGAGGATTAGCTCACAATATATTATAATCAATTATAAGATATTACAAAAGGGCTCACTATTAGGACACACTGTCCAATAGGGATAACTACCACAAAAATAAAGATAGATAGAAGATAGAATGGCCACACAACCAAGAATTGAACTGATACAAAATGCACCTTCCTTATGTTGAATTCAGTTCGATTGAAGCTCAATATACTGACTCTATGCACTTCATTAGATACAAAAAATTGCTCTACTTTACAATCGCTCAATATTCGCTATATCTTTGTTATAGTTATAATCATGTACATACAAAATTCACATACTCGCATATCATGTGTCACCTACAACCTCAAAAATTTCTTACATATATACCCAATTCATTTGCATACATCAATTAAGTCGGCCTGATTATATGTAAACCTAAATTATATCAAAATTACCTTGTTGGCTCCACACTTGAACCAACACATCTTTGAGTCTTAAACCAAACATGCAATACTTAATTTAGGTCGGCATGGACCTAAAAAATATCTCACTAACATCTACATTACATATTTAATCACCACAACACACACCAAACATTAGGTCTGACAATAATTAGACCTAATCTAAAAATATGCTAACTGATCAACACTAGTGATCAATCTGACCACATAATCATGTGCCATCTAGAATGTGCAATGTGCTAACACCTGTAAGAAACCTCCCAAAATTGCAAAGTCTAATTCTTATCACTGAAGGAGCGTGGACCAGTTTACATATACCCAATTGCACTATACATAGCCAGAATTATGTATGTCAAACTACTATTGCTCGTATCATTCAAACTATACATCCGAAACAAACTAAAATCTTGAACATAGATGCAAATTATAGCTAGGAACAACATACTAGCACTCCATAAGTAGATCTTATCATATGAGAGAGGGAAGTCCAAAATACCGGATCAAGGTATCTCAATTACTAGATTAGCTTTGTTCACCAGATAATTGTAGATATCAATAACCAATGTTGACATCAATGAAAACACATTAAGGGGCTCCATCTTCATTCTTTCAATAAAATATGCCACCTTCCTTATCAAATGCATTGACTCAGCTCTAAATGAGAGAGGTGGCTAGTTTAAAACAATATTTTGCAACACATACACAATCCAACTCTTTAACTAAGAATGAGTCACCCAAAACTAGATGAAAACAATGTTTAAAACTCACAAAATGTAGTTAATAGGTTTCCTAATTGCAATCTAAGTCGACTATCTTATCCATCTTGTGGTAATTGACTTAGTCTCATGCTTCCTCTTTGTTTATGTGTTGGTTTAAAGCACATAATAGACTTCTAAAAGCTCATATTTCTTTTAACTTGGTGCCACATTTCATATTTTATGTGCCATTTATTCATGAGTAGTATATTGACCAAGTCAACACATTGAAACTTTCCAAATCATTGCAAACAATCTGCGCCATTTACTTTAGGTGCTCTTTAAAGGCTTTGAGACTTAGTCTCTTTCTTGCACTTTATGTGCGCGATCTACTTAGCCATTCTACTTTATATTCCAATGCTATTTTATGCATTATTAAATATTTCAAAGCACATTTGAATGTTTATAACATAATATATATGAAACATATAAAAATAGGATAGGGTATTTCCCAAAATAGAAAAGTGGATCCAAAAAGGGGAAAAAGGGTCATATTCTTCTATTTCATTCAGGAAATGATAAACCTCAAGTCAAAATCCACTTTCAACCCTTAGGTGAGTGAATTCCTTGAGGAATCTTGCAATTTCCCTTTTTTTTTAGAATGAGGGTCTAGGTCAAACAACACTTTGGGGAGAAAGATTAAAAATAGAAAATAAGCTCCAAATTGTGATCTATAAAGTGCATTTAGAAGCTTAAACATAAAACTGATGGAACCTACAGAATTCAAGGAGATTTTGGAAGGCATAAATGTTGCATATCTCTCACAAAAAGTTCTTTTTCAAGGCTCACTGAGGACTCATTATCCCTATGGTGAATGGGTCTTGGCTAGGGCTCTAGAAAATCTATTTATGGGTTTTGTTCTCTTGTGTTTGCACTCCCAGATTCTCGAATCTTGCGATCGAAAAGTTGGAAATAATTAATGTAGGTCAATTTCCATGATTTTTCAAGAAAGGTGACAACTTTGACAACTTTTCAACTTTTTTTAATTTTGCTCTTCAAAGGATCTTCCACCTAAAATCTACAATCACATATCAAAGAGAGAAAAATGTTGTTTTGTTAGTGAATGGGGATTTTCCTTGTTCAAACCCCATTTTGGTAATTAAACCTTGAAATGAGATAGAAAATCATAAATGAATGATGAATGAACAACAATATGTAACAACTCGCCAAACCTTATTTGAACCTCGGATAAAAAACTACAAACTAGCATGAAGAGGCCTCAATGAATGTAGATCTTGATCATGAAACTTGATTAGAGATAATGCCTTGAATACGCTTGAATTGATCTTGAACACTACATAACATATTAGCTCAAACAACATGCATGATGCAAAAAATATTTGACACAATGAAATGAATCTTGGTTGCTACAATAATCTTCAATAAATCTACCCTTGAAATGCCTTGAAAATTCTCTTGATTTGCTCTCTTGATCATAAATTTTCTATAAGGACTTGAACACTTGAAAATATAGGTGAAACATAGTAAAATGACCTTTTATTTATGTATCTTAACATTAATTCTCGAAATTCAAATATCACAAGCCAACATTGAATTATAGATTTGAGATCATTAAAATACCACCAAAAACATATTTCAAAGGGGGATCCTAGGTCTAAGTGAGGACCCATTCGCCATAGGGTGAATGGGTCTTAAGCCACTTACCTAGGACACACATCGGTAAATGTTAAACATTATGCAAAATTAGGGTCATAGGTCTAAATGAGGACCCATTCGCCTTATGGTGAATGGGTCCTAGGTCACTTACCTAAGACACACATCTCCCAAAGTTAAGTGTTGTGAAATGGAATTTATGAATGTCAGGTTTTATCCCTCATAAATTGTAATTAATTAGGCTTGGATTTGAATTAAAGGGGCCAAATAAGAAAAAATAACTTCAACCAATTAATAAAGCCCTAGATTAATCTGAAAGTGTAAAGGTACACCTTACAACATCAAAAACTAGGCACAGTTAAGTCCATTTTATTTAAAAGGGGCCCTAAACTTAATGTGAATATGTAAAACATATTACAACACTAAATTAAGGCATATGTAAGCTCATTTTATTATTATTTATTCCCAAATTAAGTGTGAAAAAGGGATACTTTTTCCTACACTACATTTTTCCCCCACTTTAGTGAGAGGACCCCATGTCAAACTCGCACTAAAGTAGACATTCAAGACACTTATGTATGCATCAATGAAAAATATACATGATCATACAACATCAAAGACTAGGAAGGTCAAGCCTAGACAGTCTGATCGGCGTGAAACACATCTAAGCCATCGGTTTTTTCGTGTGCTCACTTTGGGGTAGTGGAACCTCAAGCTATCCACTAGGTGAGTATCCCAAAAGGGTGGAAAATGAGAGAATCATATTAGGCTCCCATACCATATCAAATCTATCCTCCTGACAACTTCAATAAGGCACCACAATGCTAGGAAAGGCTCGACAGGAAAGCAAGGTGTGTTATGCTAGGTGGCCTTGAATTTAGATTTTGAGCTTCATAGGGCTTAACAAGTTGTGTTATGCTAGCACTTATGAACAATAATGCTAGTAAAAGGTTTTTGTTCAAAGGAATTTCGCTTAGTTCATGTAACATCTTCTTCTTAGGGAACATCATGCCTAATGTCTCCAATAGATGACAAGTCAAGAGTAAACGATTCATAACTTAGGGAATGAAATGTGTCACATCACCACTAAGAGGAAATTCCTACGCTAAGAAATATCACACTCTTGGAGGACATCAAACCCAATGACACCACCAAGAAAAGGATGCATCACACAAAAAAAGAAAATCCCACCATGAAACATGAAAAATGTCAAAAGATATTATCAATGTATGCCTCCACTTTAAAGCAGTTGCTAACACCATTGCTCTGAGAAATTGCTTTAAAGTAGCTAATTTTCAGTCCTAAGACATGAGAGCTTCCTTAGAAATCCCTATAACAAGTCATATGTTTCTGAAATGAAGCTACATCATGAATAAGGGGTTTCCCCCAAAAATGAAATACTAAAGATAACACGGTACATCATATGCAAGCCAACTTAAGGCATGTCGTCCACCTCTCAATATTGCTCTTACATCTTCATGGAAGGTGGTCAACTATCCAAAAGAGACAACAAAAAGTATTTCCATATGAGGACAAAGGCTACCTAACTCCCTTGCCCCCACTTAGTCCAAGAAAAGGGTGAGCCAAGATGATTTGATGAGAAACATGAAAATCAGTAGCGATTAGAAGAACTAGGTGCTTCAACACAAGGAAGAGCACCACAATCCTTAAGATTTTGAATTTTATTACTCAAAGCCTTACATTCATTAGTAGAATTACCATGAACTCTATGATATGCACAAAATGAGCTCTTGTTGAAAAAATTATTTTGTGTTCTTGGATGGAGAGATATCGAACGATCTTGGAGGAGTCTCGAAAAGATACTCTCTTGGTCAATAGTAGGGGATGCTTATTTCTTGGCACAAGATTGCATACACACAATAGATGATAAGGCCTTAGATGAAAATGGAGATAAAGGTGGTAAACCTAGATCTTTCTTGAAAGAGTATGGTATAGACTTCACTTGCTTTCTATCATTTTTTTTTTTTGTTTTTTCATTGTATCCATTTTTAGAAATGAGTTTGTATCCAAGACCATAACATTCTTCCAACTCAGATGAAGAGGGATTATGCTTCTAAGAATAGTTGGCTTCTTCACAAGAACACAAATCCTTTGTAGGTTTCTTAAAGTTACGCATCTTCCTCTCATGAGGGATGGGAGTTAAAGAGCCCCCATCACCACCATAGCGTAATGTTGTTGACTTAGAACCAAGTTGAGCAAATGAGACACAAGGCTTTTTTGGTTTAGATTGTGATATTTTGTAGTCTCCCATAAAGGAGGGCGTAAAATCTAATGAACCCCAATTGTCACTAGAACTTTTTTCTAAAAATGAATCGTTTGCATATGACTCTTTGGACTTTGAGGGTGATATTTTGGATTCTTCATTGAAATGAGGCATAAAATCTAATGACCCCAAATTATCACTAAAGAGTTTTATTGTAGGTGAAAGACAATTAGGATTAACATCAACTTGTATAGGTTCAACTTTTGATTTTGGAATGAAAGTATTAGGGGAGTTGAAAGTGTTATGATCATGTTGAACTTTTGATCTATAGATTCATTCATCTGCTTCAACCGTGTATACCTTGTTGTTGTATTCAAATTTCATTTCACGATGAAAAGTAGACAAGACTCCTTTCATAGCATGAATCCATGGTCTCCCTAGGAGAAGGTTGTATGAAAGAGGTCTTGGCATGATATGGATAGGAGTAGGCAACACTACAGGTCTAACCTCAATAGGTAATGTGATCATTCCTAATGATTGCCTATTAACATTGTCAAATTCATAAATATTAACATCATTAAGTTGAATAAGCCTCTTGTCCACACCAATTTTATCTAGGAGGTCAATACTAAAAACATTAAGACTTGCTCCATTATCTATGAGAGTGCACCTAACTGTGATTTCATTAATGATCACCTTTATCATCAAGGATTCATTTTTATTTTGAATCTCAAGTGAGGGTAATTCATGTTTATGGAATGTGATTTTTGACTATGTGACTTGCATACAATCAAAGGAGGATGCTACACCATTCGATTTCATAGAAGATTGGATCTCCTCCTTTATCTGCGACATGTCTTGAAATACCCAATTGTATGTAGGTGATGTTTGAACAAGATCCCATAAGGATATATTAGCAAGATTCTTTTTAAGGTCTTCAACTAAATTATGTAAAGGTGAAAAAGGAGAACTATGCAAAATATGTTGAGGCAATGGTAATGAAGCAGGAGTGGTTTGTGGTTGCCTATATGTTTGAGAAATGGTATTATAACTCAGTCACTGTGAAACATTGTTACTATCAGATTGCATTATATATTTCAAGAGATCTCTTAGTTTCTTTCTATGTGGTTCAATGATGGGAGGTGGCTTAGGAGGCTCACTAATTAAAGGAGATCCAATTTGTGCCATCATAACCTCAACAAACTTATCTTTATTTTCATGATCTCTTTGGTGAAGGGGAGTCTAAAGTCACTTCATCATTTTCATCTAAGGAAGCCACATTACTATTGTTTGAAATATATGTGTCAATGTTATCATTTTCTTGCACCATGATATCTTCCCTAGTAGGAGAGTTTTTAGGAGAGCTACAAAATATATTTTCATGACATTCAATGGTTGGTTCTTCTAAAATAACTTCATCACAAGTAAGGGAGTTATCAATGGTTGGATTTTCTTGTTTATCAATGGCGGCATTCTCTTGTTCAATAATGATTTCCTTAGTAGGAGAAGAGAAACAAATAGGACTCACATAGATCTCATTGGTTGGATCTTCTAACACCAAAATATATTCTTCACTAATAGGAGAGATATTGGGAGAAGACCAAATTTGATTGTCATGGTTATCCACTATTGCATTCTCTTTCGTTAAAACATTCTCATGAGGGGGAGAGTTGAAATTTTTCTTGGCGTGCTTAGAAAGATAATATACTAACATTGTGTGCCCAAGAATGATAAATACTTTTATCCAACTTAGGCAATACTTCAAGAATGTAAACAATGTATATCCAAACATGAAAAGCACTTTTATCAAACATATGCAAAGCTTCATGAATGTAAACATTGTGTATGAAAAAGTGAAAAGTATTTTTATTCATATTATGCAAAGCTTCAAGAATGTAAACATTTTTAGATCTCATGATTTTTGCTACTGAAATGATTTGGGAATGATTCTAAAATGCTACAATAAATGGATGATTTTGACCTAGATGCATAAAACATTAATTCGTGAAACATTCCAAACTAATATAGGGGATTACCAGTAGGCCTAGGAAGTGCACAAAAAACCACAAAAAAGCTCAAAAAAGTTGGTTTTTGTAGGCCTCTAAGGACTCATTCACCCTATGGCGAATGAGTCCTAGTACAGGTGTTTTTTAAATTGAAAAATGCAATTTCAAAGTGATTAGATTTTATTTTTGTTTCAGGTCTTAGACTGGTATTTTTGTAATAGAATATTCCAGAATTTGATGTGTAAATGCAAGTAAAACTAATGACAAATAATGAACTATGTGACAATTTTTGAAATATAATTTTGATGCAATTTTTTAATATGAGTGATGAAAAGTAAACTAACATGCAAACACTATGCAAAATTAATGTAATATGCATGCAATTTTTTGATTTTTTTAGATTTAAACAATGCAAAAATGCAAATTTAAACCCCTGTATGCAATGCAAAATATAAAGAACCCTAAATTTAATACAACTAATGCAAACCTAATGCAATCAATTGCAAAACTTAGATCTAGGGTTAAAAGGACAATAATTTTTAGAATGTTGTTGTAGAACGTCGGGTTCACCAAAATGAAACATCAAAAAATAGGGTGTTGTTCAAAATGAGTTGATAACAAAGGGGGTATGATGAACCTATATCTGTAGTTTCATTCAAAATGCAAGTTATAGAAGACATATCTAAAAACTAATAGAACTAACTATCAAAATGTAGAACTGAAAAGGTGAGAATGATGTGTACCTGTCACCAAAGATGCTTTTTCAAGGCTCACAGAGGACTCATTCACCCTATGGTGAATGGGTCCTAGCTAGGGCTCTATAAAATATGTTTATGGGTTTTGTTCTCCTGTGTTTGCACTCCCAAATTCCCAAATCTCTCAACCAGAAAGTTGAAAATAAATCTTGTAAGTCAATTTTTGTGATTTTGCAAGAAAGGTGACAACTTTGTAACTTTCTTTACTTTTTCTCTTCAAAGGATCTTCAACTTAAAATCTGCAATCACACATCAGAGAGAGAGAAATGTTGTTTTGTTAGGGAATGGGGGTTTTCCTTGGTCAAACCCCATTTTGGTAATTAAACCTTGAAATGAGATAGAAAGGCATGAAGGAATGATGAATGAACAACAATATGTAACAACTCACCAAACCTTATTTGAACCTTGGATAAAAAATATGCAAACTAGCATGAAGAGGCCTCAATGAATGTAGATCTTGATCATGAAACTTGATTAGAGATAATGCCTTGAATATGTGTGAATTGATCTTGAACTCTACATCAACATATTAGCTCAAACAACATGCATGATGCAACAAATATTTGACATGATGAAATGAATCTTGATTGTTGTAATAGTCTTCAATAAATCTACTCTTGATCCCTTGAAAATGCTCTTGAATTTCTCTCTTGATCATAAACTTGATATTAGGACTTGAACACTTGAAAATCTAGGTGAAACATAGTGAAATGATCTTGTATTTACGTGTATCTTAACATTAATTCTTGAAATTCAAATATCACAAGCCAACATTGAATTATAGATTTGAAATCATTAAAATACCACCAAAAAAAATATTTCAAAAGGGGGGTCCTAGGTCTAAGTGAGGATCCATTCACCATAGGGTGAATGGGTTGTAGGCCACTTACCTAGGACACACATCGGTAAATGTTAAACATTATGCAAAATCAAGGTCATAGGTCTAAATGAGGACCCATTCGCCCTATGGAAAATGATTCCTAGGTCACTTACTTAGGACACATCTTCCAGAGTTAAGTGTTGCGAAATGGCATTTATGAATGTCAGGTTTTATTCCTTGAAAATTGAAATTAATTAGGCTTGGATTTGAATTAAAGTGGTCAATCAAGGAAAATTAACCTCGATCAATTAATAAAGCCCTAGATTGATTTTAAAGTGTAAAGGTACACCTTACAACATCAAAAACGAGGCACAATTAATTTCATTGCATTAAAAATGGGCCATAAACTTAATGTGAATATGTAAAACATGTTACAACACTAAATTAAGGCATAATTAACCTGCGGGAACTTGGCAAGAACAAGTTCGGTGTTGTTGTGATTTGACGAGTTGCACAAAGCATAGACAAGTTGGCACGGTACGAGGTTTAGGGTGAGGACTGAGACATTTAATGTATGTCACATCTCCAAGGAGGCATGGTTGTAAGAGGACACTAAGACACTTGGGAAGGATGACGAAGGTATTAAGAACGATGCATGCTGGCACGTTTGGGGAGCATTAAGTAGAGGTTGGTGGCGGCTTTGCAAATCAGATTCCATTCCTTTTTTGTGGGCTTGGTTGTGTAAGGGTGGTGGATGGGCAATGTAGCAATGGAGACTCCCATCTGACTCACAACGTCACAAAAACTATGGGCATTTTTGGGCAAGATAACAAAGAACTGACTTCGCTCTATTTTCAAGGAATAGGACCCTTTAGTGTTGGGAGAAATTGAATTCATGTTGGGTAAAGAGTTTATGGTTTCGACAGAGTAGTATCAGACGAACGTTGACACTGCTTCATGTTTTATTGCAGCACTTCTAGATTTGGAGGTACCCAAAGCAATGGTGTTGCTAATGGCTCAATAGTTGGTGATGGCCAACTTTCTCGGGAGGTCGAGGAGGTGATAATTATGGCAGAGCTGGGTGTGGGGATCCCTCGTCCCCAGGATATAGCGCACGTGATGCTTCCTGACATCCAGGTGAAGCGTAACCCGTTTCTTCTGAACATCAAGAGGAACGAGTTGTGTGAGCACAGAATCCATGCCCGACGAGGTGTAGACTTCTTGAAGTTTTTCTTGTACTTGGAGGAGGCATCAATGGTTGGGTGGAAGAGAAAATTTTGTGAGAACCTTTGGGAGGAGGAGGTGTTAGTGGATTGAAGGTGATGGATTATGCGTTGTTGGTTTCTAGCGAAAGGTGATAATGTCTCAAAAAGTGATTTCAAGGATGACAGTATACTCACTAGTTTTTTGGGTTCATGGTTGTCAATACATTGTAATGATGGGTCTATGATTGTCGGGATTCAACCATGAATTATGTCAAATGGGTAGAGATGTATGTAAAGGGATTGGGTGGTGTCTTGGGTCAGTCTCAGTGTTGTTTGTTTTAACAAGGTAGGGAGAATGGATGTCATGAATTATCTTCCCACAACAGACATTCTACTACAATTTTTGAAATCAATATAATATAAACACTATTTACATACCCAAAAAAATTAAGCCATAATTAAGCTCATTTTATTATTATTTATTCTCAAATTAAGTGTGAAAAAGGGATACTTTTTCCTACACTACAATATATATTATTATTATATATATATTGTAATTTTTTATAATAATATATATATCCACATGAAATTAAATGTATTAATTGCCAATCAATTATATATATCCACATATATTAAAATAATCATGTATATATATATATATTCACATATATGTATATTAATATATATGTATATATATATATATATATTAATATACATATATGTGAATATATATATATATATTTGCATTAACGTAAGTATATATATTAATATATATATTATATATAACATTATCTTAATATCCATGTATTTAAACCCATATATTTGTATATTCTTCAATCAACATATATACATGAAGTGTGTATATATATATGTCACATATGTCTAAATCGATATTCCCATGTATATGGGTTACCCGTTCATGAGCATGCATAGATACGTCTACCTACGTATACTAATGCACATATTAACTCACATGCATGAGTTATTGTAGATACATACATATATACATATATGCATTCTATGTATATGCTTCATATATTAATATATAAATACAACCACACAAGGAATAACTTTCACTCAATGTAAAGACTTAATAACATTTTCTCAATCAAGAACATTCAAAGACTGAAACCATATATCCATACAAAACATTCCTAAACTAGAACTGAAGATCACTTACCATTTCCCTAAACTAACTTGACTCAACTTAGACGAACTAGGATGTGAGAGTTTGGTATGCTTGATTAGTCTCATTAAGGGTTACTAGGCCAAGTTCTTCTCCTGAGTGATAAACCCCCTCTCTTCCAGAGGTATGAGTTTAGTCCTGCATCCAGCTTAGTACATCACAACAGTAGTTAGTTGATAACAATACATTCATATGCATCATATATTTTATCTTCAAAACATTTAAAACATCATATTGAATTGCACATTCATTCACCACATTATACTTCAAGATTCATCTACAAAACACAATCATATATTAAAACATTTTATCCTTACAAGGTAATAGTAAATAGGCAATAACACAATGGTGTGTAACATATTCCCCCCTTGTGAATCATTGTCCTCGATGATTTTAAGTATCAAACATGAACATAAATCCATAAAACATAAACATAACAATATTGTTTTAGGAACTTTCAAAATCTTGCAGAACATGAGGAAACTTTTGCTTCATCTCAACATAGTCCTCTCACGTGACATAATCTTTTGCATACTAATCCCACTGTACCTTGCATTATAGAACCTCTCTATTATGTAAGTGAAGCTTACGTGTTTCGAGCACTTTGAGAGGCTCGATTGCTACCATTATTGGGTCCTATCCCTACAAAGCATTCCAATCAATAACATGGTTATCCCTAGTATGTACTTCTTAAGGTACGAGACATCAAAGACATTATGCATCCTGGAAATGGCTAGTGGCAAAGAAATTATATATGCAATAGGGTTAACTTCCTCGAGAACCTCAAAGGGACCTACATAGTGTGGAGCTAGTTTGGATGACTTCCCAAATTTTATAGAACTCTTGCGAGATTTAACTCTTAAAAAAACCTTCTCTCCTACTGAAATTTTTTTGGGTGTTCGTTTGGAATTTGCATAACGCTTCTACTTGATAATCCCAACTTTTCCCTCCATTTTTTATAACATTTCTGGCCCAAGGCTTATCCTATCCTCTAGCTTATCCCAACTTATAGAATTTTGACACTTTCTGCCATACAATGCTTCAAACATAATCATCTTGATTGCAAAATGATAAGAGTTATTATATGAAAACTCAACCAAAGGTAGGTAATCCTCCCATTTTTATTTTTGATCCATGCAATACATCCTTACTAGATCCTCTAACACTTGGTTCACCCTTTCTTTCGTATGATATGTTGAACTTATGTTCAATTGAGTCCCAAGTGAAGAAAACAAGGTTTGCTAAAATCTAGATGTGACACGAGCATCCTTGTCAGAAATAATTTTTTTGGTAATTCCATGCAATCTAAATAGATCTTGAATAAAATTTCAAGCTATAATAGTCCATCTCCATCATTTAGATTCCCAAGAACAAAATGAGCCACCTTTGTAAGCTTATCCACCTCTACCAAAATGACATTATGCTTATTCCTCGACATTGGAAGACCTTGCACAAAATCCATGCTAATGACTTGCCACTTGCTTTATGGAACTTCATTAGGATACAAAATACCTCCAGGGTGATGATGTTTTACCTTCACCCTCTAACATTCTAAGCAACATGCTACAAATCTTGTAGCATCCCCTTTCATTCCCTTATATAAATACAATGGATTTACATCAACCAACATCTTAGTTACACCAGGATGTCTAGAATGTGGTGCATTATGAACTTCTTTCCATACCAAGTTCCTTAATTTACCAAAGTTAGGTACATAGATCCTTCCCTTAAACCTTAATAAACCATTAGGTTCAAAGTGAAATCCTTCGTACCTTGGATCTTGTGGATTATCCGAGAGTGCTTGCTTGACTTGATCATAGTATTTGTCACCCTTGGATTTCTGCAACACTTGACCCTATCGGTTTGAATTGATATCATTGAGGAGATATACCTCCTACGACTTAGGGCATCGACAACGCAATTTTCCTTTCCCTTGATATAACTTGTATTGTTGAAATCATAATCAGATATCAGTTCTAACCATCTCCTTTTTTGTGCATTCATATTAGGTTGAGTAAACAAATACTTCAGACCATGATGATCAGTCTTCAATCCAAAAAATTTCCCCAAAAGGTAGTGTCTCCACATTTGTAATGCATGGACAACTACTGCTAATTCCAAATCATGTGAAGCATATTTTTTTATCATAAGGCTTCAACTTCCTTGACTCATAGGCTATGACTCACCCTTCCTACATCAATACTCCACCCAAACCTTCTCCTAAAGCATCTATGATGACAATAAAGTTACTATATAGATTTGGTACCCTCAGTATCAGAGTTGTGATCAACTTCTCCTTAAGCTAGTCAAATGTCACATGAAATTTCTCAGACCATTCAAACTTCTTCCCTTTCCTTTGCAATGAAGTAATGGGAAAAGATATTCTGGAAAAGTTTACAATAAAATTTCGATAATACCCAACCAAACAAATAAAAATTCTAACTTTCATTACATTCTTAGGTATTGGCCACTCAAGCATTTCTTTTATCTTTTTTGGATCAACTACAATCCCATCAACTGAAATCACATGACCCAAATACTACACTTCCTTCTAAAAGCATGTACACTTTGAGAGTTTCTCATACAACTTATGCTCCCTTAACCGTTGGAGAACAATCTCTAAACGTTTAAGATGTTCCTCTTCATTCTTGGAGTAGATTAAAATATCATCCAAGAAGACCAACACAAACCTATCCAAGCAGTCCCTAAATAGATTATTCATCAATTTCATGAATTTTGTAGGTGCATTCATGAGTTCAAAAGGTAGGATAGTGAACTTGTAATGACCGTACCTAGTCCTGAAAGTTGTTTTGAAAATATCTTCATCCTTGATCCTTAGTTGATGATAGCCTGATCATAGATCAATCTTTGAAAACACTTTCGATCCTTGCATCTGATCAAAGAGATCATCAATATGTGGCAACGAATATTTATTCTTTATCATTGCTTTATTAAGCAACCAATAATCAATACATAAGTGCAGTGTACCATCTTTCTTCTTAACAAATTTCACTGGCGCTCTCTAGGGTGAAACATTGGGTCTTATCAGTCCCTTGGACAATAATTCCTCTAATTGAGCTTTTAGCTCCATTAATTTTTCCGTGGTCATCTTATATGGAACTTTTGATATAGGCTCTGACTTTAGAACTATGTCGATGGAGATATCAAACACTCTCTTTGGAGGCATTCCAAGTAATTCATTTGGAAATACATCTTTAAAGTTCCTTAGGATAGGCTATTTCTCCACATCCAACTTTCTCGATTCCACCACCTCATCTTCTTCGGATTCTTGGAGGTCTCGAGGTCCATAATATACTACATCATCTTGAGAAATGAACTCTTTTCATTCCTCAAGTTTCTCCATTTTCACCACGAAGAGCTGACAACCTTTCTTCTTTGCCCTATGCATTTGTACAGTGGAAATTTATTGCAGCTTAACTTCTCTAGGTGTTCCTTGTAATAACACCGAGTTTCCAAGATCATCTAAGCATTCTACTATTTTTGCATGACAATCTACTT
This sequence comes from Sequoiadendron giganteum, assembly GCA_007115665.2. NCBI lineage: Eukaryota > Viridiplantae > Streptophyta > Pinopsida > Cupressales > Cupressaceae > Sequoiadendron > Sequoiadendron giganteum. The sequence goes on along the minus strand of CM021108.1, from coordinate 610,051,752 downwards.
TGTCCCTATGTTTCCATAGCCAATTCATCCCTAAGATGACATCATATGAACCTAAGGGGGCTACATACAAATTCACTTAAGTAAAGAAACTCGAAAGTTCAACCCTTGCTTCAAATATACATTTATCCACCTTAGCTCTTGTGTGGTTTTCATATTCAACAATCTAAGACTTTTCCATGTAGCCAAATTTTCTATAAAGTTTAGTAGCTATAGTAGAAGAAATAAAAAAAATCGTAGCACTAGTGTATATTAAAATTGAGATGGGTGTACCAGAAAAAGTACGTGGAATTTCTATTGGAGTAATCTAGTACTCTGCTTTCTCTTGCTTATTGGCTCTCTCATATACTAGGTCTATTGTAGCAAGACCATGTACATCTACCTCTCCACCTATTTGATTATTGAGACTCATGATGAACTTCCTTATGCGAAATCACTAATCCTTTTGGTACATGGGTACGTACCTCAGAAGACGAGTGAACTTTTCCCAATATTTGTTCACCGAGGAATTTCCTTGCTTTAGATTTTGGAAGTCGGTGAGATTTTGATCATAGAATAATTAAGGTAACCACCATTTCTGAAAAATCTCCATGAATTCGCTTCAAGTAAGCCTTAAGGAACTGAGCCCAAGTTTCATATTTTTATTCATCCACCAATTGAATGCTTCTCTAGCCAACTAAAAAGCTCCCCAAATGGTTTTAGTGGCCTCAGAGTAATTCCTAGTTTCAAAATACTTTTCCATCTTCGTGAGCCATGCTTCAACTGTACCCCGCTGGTACTACCTTCAAACTTTGGAGGTGTGATCTTTCACATATCTCAAGATAGCTCACTTTCCATTCATTTCCTTTTGGTTTCCTCTGATAGATTGTGACTCATCATCCTCATGTTCACTTGATAGGGTGTGATCATCGGAATTTTCCTCTTCTTCATTGTTAGGAACTTCTTCTTCATTGTTAGGAACTTCTTCTTCATTATTAGGAGATTCTTGTTCTTCCCTTTGTTTTGCTCTTACCTCCTGCTTGAGGTTCCCAATTCTTTCTCTTGTTTCATCCATCATAGCCAAAATATGATCCAATTTAGCTTTGACATTTTTTGCAACTTCGCCTACTTCTTGACTTCCCCCAAGGTTAGTTCTTGTTCTAACCATTTTTCATAAGAAAAGTTACACTTGGAGGTTTCAATTTTAATTAGATCCTAAGAAATTTTACTTAACATTCTATAAACTTTCCAGAAGAACAAACATTCACTTAAAATAAATTTCATAAAAGAACCCATACACATGTTTTTTCCAGAACTTGTTTTTCATTAAGATAAAAAAGGATTTCAATATCCTTGTGTTTACATGGAATGACTATTCAGATAGTCTAAGGGATAGTATCCCTCGGATTCACTTTCCCATACATAACTAAGTGGGGTATACCCCTCAAAATTTTGTTCACATACATCGTCAAAAGGGAAATAACCCTCAGACCTATCCTTAGATACATAGTTTCAGGGAACATATTCCTCTGATTCGCCACTTAAGGCTAATACAATAAATTTTGGCATTGGAAGAACACAATGGTACCTAAATATCATGACATGACTAACACTACATTCTGAGGGCATATCCCTAGAAAGTGGTAAAGAATCTGACTTGGCGAGAGAGACAAGAGGTACAAAGTTGACAACCTCTCGCATCCTTTTTCTCTCTTAACTAATTTGTGATAGGGCGTGACTGAAAGTCTTAGTGTCACTTAGCCAAATGGCGTTGTCATAATTGATCCCCTCTTGTTCAAACAATGGCTTCCTTTTCCTTCTTGGCCCTTAGGTAGCGCTCATTAGTGATTACTTTCTTGCAATCATCTTGAGACGCACCATCCTGGCACAAGAATTTCCAAACATTAGACTCGTATAATGTTGGATGGAAACATAGTGAGAACATAGGTTCCAGAGCTAAACCTGGTAGCTCTAATACCACGTCTAGCATGCCCATTTTTCTACCCAACAATTTTACTATGTTTTACCCACAAGTGAATAGTTTAAAATCCCAACACTTAGCAATAAAAAAATTATTTTCTATCCAAAACAATTTGCACATTTAAAACAACCTTATTTCAAAATTTACCATTGCATTATAACAAAATATTATAAAACCCAAGAATGGTTTCATATTCATAATTTCAAAAAAACATTTCACTTTTACAATTTCCATTGAGATGGATACATGATTACATACATAGCTTCTACAAGTTTATTGAAATAGAGATATGAATGGTCCAGATATCCTTCTTCAAATCTTGGCTACCAACTGCATGAGGGAAAGCATCACTCAAGTGTTTTTCCACCAACCAAAAACTTACTGCGATCTCCCACACATCTACCTAACTAGTAAGATGGCCTTACCCTTTGATGAAGAGATTGGTTTGGTAACCCCATAATATTAGCCTTCCCAAATAATGGTGTTGTTTCCTACATATCTAGTGCTACCATACAGAGGCTACAACCTACATGTATGGTGTTCCCTGCCTAGTATGCAAACCTGGAGTCACAGTGAACTAATAGTGTAAATAGTGACTACTTACACTACTTTGGCCAGAGTTTTCATCACCCAAACTTTATAGTGGATGTCACACGCTCACCCACCTTTCTAGCTCGATTTGGTTTTGACCATTCATACTCTTAACATACATCCCAAAAAGAAGATAATGATGAAATAATAACTTGACTAACTAGGTTACACCCTTTCCCATGGATTATTCTAACCTCGGGAATAACCAAGCTAACCACCTATGTCAACTAACATTTTTATCTAAAGTACTTCAAGACATCAACATATTCCACATTTCACATTTCATGCTACATACATATAGTATTGAAAAACTACGTATAGTTTAAATAGATACACAATCATATAAATTCCAATCTAGATTATATAAGAATAATCGAAATAAAAAGGTTTCACCAAAACAAGTATCAACCAAGAAACATGCAAGCTTATCCAAAACAACTTAACACGCATTTAAATCAATCCTTTCCAAACAAGGCATCCATAAACAAATAACTTTTCAATCATAAAATAATAAAGGAATAGAAATCAACATGCTTATATTAAAAGCTTCAACTGATATTACTTCCTCCCTAGCTTAATTCTACAAAACCGCTTGCTACTTCCTTTAAACTCAACCTATCCTCAAACTCTAGCCTCTTACCAATTCTCTCAATAATTGCAAAATCACAAAATAATTCTATCTCACAAAGCTCTCAAAATATTCTCACACATAAAATACGGCAGAATAACAATGAAAAAATTTGAATGAAAAATGTGTAACAAATGGTAGAGAGAGCACCTCTATATATATTAAAATTTGAGCATCCAAAGGCTACAAACAAGCTAACAAATCTACCACCTTCCTTATCAAATGCATTGAATCAGCTTTAAATGAGAGAGGTGGCTGGTTTAAAACAATGGTTTGCAACACATACATAGTCCAACTCTTTAGCCAAGAATGAGCCACCCAAAACTAGATAACAACAATGTTTAGAACTCAGAAAATACAGTTAATATGTTTCCTAATTGCAATCTAAGTCGACTATCTTAGCCAACTCATGGCAATTGACTTAGTCTCATGCTCCCTCTTTGTTTATGTTTTGATTTAAAGCACAAAATAGACTTCTAAAAGCTTCAGATCTCTTTTAACTTGGTGCCACATTTCATATTTCTTGCGCCCTTTATTCATGCATAGTATATTGACCAAGTCAACACGTTAAAAATTTCCAACTCATTGCAAATAATTCACACCATTTACTTTATGCACTATTTAAAGGCTTTGAGAATTAGTCTCTTTCTCACACTTCATGTGCGTGGGCTACTTAGCCATTCTACTTTATATGCCAATGCTATTTTATGCGCTACTAACTATTTTAAAGCACATTTAAATATTTATAACATAATATATATTATTATTAATATATATATTATAATTCTTTATAATATATATATCCACATGAAATCAAACGTATTATTTGCAAATGAATTATATATATCCACATATATTAAAATAATCATGTATATATATATATATATATATATTCACATATACGTGTACATATTAATATATATGTATATATATACATTAGCATAAGTATATACATATATATTAATATATATTATATATATAACATTATTTTAATATCCATACTTAAACACATATATGTGAATATTCATTGGTTGATGTATATACACAAAGTGTGTGTGTGTATATATGTCACATATGTCCAAATTGATATTCCCATGCATATGGGATATTTGTTCACGAGCATGCATAGATACGTCTACCTACGTATACTCGTGCACGTATTAACTCACATGTATGAGTTATCGTAGACACGTACATACATACATATATACATTATATGTATATACTTCATCGATTAATATATAAATATGAACACACAAGGAAGAACTTTCACTCAAAGTAAAGACTTAATAACACTTTCCCAATCAAGAAAATTCAAAGATTGAAACCATAAATCCATACAAAACATTCCCAAACCAAAATTGAAGATCACTTACCATTTCCCTGAACTAACTTGACTCAACTTAGACCAACTAGAATGTGAGTGTGTGTATGCTCGATTAGGCTCATTAAGGGTTACCAGACCAATTTCTTCTCCTAAGTGATACTCCCCCTCTCTTCCAGAGGTATGAATCTATTCTTGCATCCAGCTTAGTACATCACAACAATAGTTAGCTGATAACAATACATTCATATGGATCATATATTTTATCTTCAAAACATTTAAAACATCGTATTGAATTACACATTCACCACATTATACTTCAAGATTCATATACAAAACACAATCATATATTAAATCATTTTATCCTTACAAGGTAATAGTAAATAGGTAATAATACAACGGGGTGTAATAGATTGCAAACTTGTCTTGTCAAAGGGTCATTCCCTAACTGTGATTTTCAATAGATTTTGTAGGTGTTTCTACACTCCTATCCATGGATCTTGAATGTTGAAGCATGGTTGTGGTGTTAAGAATGTTTTATCACGCTTCCAACTCGAGTTTTCAATGGGAACTTGTCTACATATTCATTGACAAGGTTGCAACTAGGGTTTCATCCCCTACCACATTTTATCTTCCCCTTGAGCCTCTTCTGAAGGATGAAAAGCACCTTGTGCTCATTTTGTAAAGGTTTTTTTATATACTTTCAGAGAATTGTATGCTCTACAACTCTGCCATTTTAAACAGGCTCCATGCCTTTGGATTAAAAAAGTTTTCATTTTCACCTCTTCTCACTTCTTGCATTCTAGACAAATTTATTTACCTTTGTGTTGGAATGAGTTGCATTGTTCTTCAATGTTTGTATGTTGTGTTAAACTTGTTTGCAGGAGCTAACTATGGATCTTCTCCTTACCTCTTAGTGTTTGTCAAACCCTAGCCTTCATACACACCTCTAGAAGTTGGTATAACAAAGAATTATATTAATTATTTTAATGATTTAATTAGTTCTATGTTTTGTAGTGGGAAAGAAGAAAATGATTTTAATCTAGGTGTATCACCACTCCCTTTTATTTTTTTGCAATCCTCTCTCCCTTTTCCTTTGCAAGATGTTAGATTAGGGTTAGTCTGTAGATTTAATTCATGTTGGGTTGGATCAACACTCTACATCAAGTAAAAAAGGAAGACGACCTTCTCTAGAGGTTTGATCTCAACTACAAGTTTCCACACCTTGAGATTATTCCAATGTTCCACTTAAATGCTTAATTGGTGTCAACAATGGTGCAATTTCAAGTGACAATGAGACCCAAGCCTTGATCACCCATTCTTTGAGCATGCGTTCACAAGGGCTTCCCACAAAACACCCTATCAAAAAAAAATGTTAGTCAAAGACATGCACTATCAAACTCTATAATGGAAAGAACCACATCCAAAAGTTTTTAGTGGAGTTTCCCTATGGAACAACTTGGATACAAACTTCCTAGGACGTGGGCAAAGGAGCCATTTCCATGCGTAATCAACCTACAACTTTATTAACATCTATATAGAGATAAAAGGTTGAGGCTATTTACAATGGGTAGATAACACTCACAAGCGTGACAACCTAGGAGGAGTTTTAATAAATGTAAAAAAACAATGCCAAATCAGTAACATGCCCATTGTTCTATCCATTGATTTTACTATGTTTTACCCACAAGTAAACAATTTATACTACTAACATTTAGGCAATACAATTTTTCTTTTCTAATTGAATAACAAGATGCACATTTGAAACATTACAATTTCAAACTTTCCCATTGCATTACAAAGAAACATTACAAAATTCCAAGTAACAAATCCACATTACATGATTTAATTGATGACATTTTCTCTTTACAATTTCTCAATAAGAATAGAGATACATGTTTGCATTCATAGCTTCCATAAGCTCAATGATATAGATATACAAACAAAATAAAATGAACTAGATGTCCCCAATGTTGATGCATACCTCCTAGATGTCCCCATTACTAGTGCTTACATCCTCAAATCTCGGCCACCAATTGTATGGGGGAGAGCATCACTCAAGCATTTTTTCACCAACCATGGACTTATTGCGGTCCCCCACACATCTACCTAACTAGTAAGATGGCCCTACCCTTCAACGAATAGATTTTTTTGGTAACCTCATAATCTTGGCCTTCCTGAGCATAGTGTTATGTCTTGCATATCTAGAGTTACCATACATTAGCTATTAGAAATATGGACAGAGGTACACAAAAGCTAGAATAATAAACAATTAATACGTGCTACTCCACTTACATTCAAATACATAATACATATTAATAGGATTTTCATATCCTATTATTTAGGAAACAATATTCCTAAATAGACTAAGTTGTTTTAACAACTCAACATACGACCATTAATCAAATAACATTTTAAACAAACTATGTAACTAATAATTCTAACAAATATGTGAACACTAATAATAGTTTTCCCAACATTCCCCCTCTTAGTGTGAACATGGTAGGAACTCACACTCCACTTGCAGTAAGCCCAACTCTTTAGGCTCATCATCTTGATTCAAACGAAAGGCACCTCCCATCAACCTTTCATGGTTTTCACACAAGCTTACCACAAACCTGGATATGAACAGGAACCCACCAATTGTCCACATCGTGTGGTTTTTTGAATCCTCCCACAAACCTTTTCAAGATCCATGAACTGCATTACACTAGTGCTTTTGTTTATTACAATATTTTACACTAGGGAAGTTATATAGGAATCAACATACATATAGAAAAAAAGGGAATGGAACATTGGTTATATTCCCCCCCATAATGTGAAATTCCACTTATTCACACAAGGAACAAATCATATCATGTTGCATAAAAAATTGAAATGCCACCAAAGCTAATAAGCGGCCCCATCGTTGGTGATTGGCGAGAGGACACTGATTTTCCTCCAACCTCCAGTTTTGAAGTTATCTAAAGCACATATTCTTCATCACTAGGACATGATAGCTCTTCATCCTTTGCACGATTTATGCAATCAGTTTCTTCAACTAAGGAAGAATGATGATTCATTTTATCATCTAATATATCTTGTGCCCTCTTCTTGCAATTCAAGATTACATGTCCCATTTCATTACAATAGAAACATTTAATTTTTCCTTTTGAAGGAATAGTCTGAGATTTGTACTTTCCATTTCTTGCTTTGTTTCGTACAAATAAGACCTCTTCATTATGATCAAGTAGAGTAGATATTACTCCTTCAAGACTAATGGTTACCTTGCTTAATGTGAACACAATTCCATACATATGTTTAGCAAAACTATTCAGAAGTATTGCTTTGGCGTCATCATCTTCTACTTTATCATTAATCTCAGCTAGCTGATTTAGGAGAGAGTGAAACTTACTGATGTGATCTACCATTTTCGTACCTTTTTCCATCTTCAATCCATACAATCTCGGCTTCAATGTTGTCTTGGCACCTTCTGCTTCAGATCCGAAGAGCTTGTTTAATGACACCCAAATCTCTTTTGTCGACTTCGCAAAATCCACATGGTGTAAATATGTTTTTGATAAGCCAAGACCAATAGTTCCCAAAGCTTTCTGATTTTTTATATTCCACTTAACAAGTTCACCTGCATCAATTGGTGTTACTGAGTTCGATTTGACGACATCCCACAAACATTTTTCAATCAAATGTAACTGCATCTGTATCTGCCAAGTATGAAAGTCTCTTCAAATTTCTCAATGAAAGTTAATTTATCCATGATTACTCTTTTAATCAAAGGTGTCAGGCTCAACCGATAATGCACCTTGACTATAACAATAAAAAATACTACAAGCTTAACTTGGTACACGATATCTTAATAAACAATAATAAGGTATCTTACAAGATTGAAAACTTAAAATAAAAAATCATAAATTTAAACAACTCACTAACACTTGGAAACGCTAAAAATACTAGCTAATAATGACTTGACCGACTATATAACACATATATGAGACAAAACCAATGCAAAGAACTTGCATGAAGGAGATAATTCGATGCTACCAAAAAATGGTGTCGCCATGAAGTGCAAAAAAAAACAAAGCTTGGTTTGCTATTTGACCTGGCAGTGATAGCACAAAGGATGCCTAGATAGATCAACAAGCACAGAACGAACGTGATCAATCAATGAACCTTCCAATAAAATAATCATCCACCATCTTAGAAACAAAACTGGTCTCTAACAAGGATCAATGTGCCTCAGCCAATCAAACATGAAGCCAAGTCATCGACTATGGAGGCAATGTATTAGCTGTTGAAATATATGTCCTTTATCAAAACCAGGAAAACAATGATGGATACGCTCAATTGGCTATGAGAACCGTGAAATCTATGCCAGGACTTGATCTTTAGATGACATCGTGGAAAAATTGCCAAATATCAAACTCAATAGTGGATCTGACCAGTATTATATGCCTCGAGGATAAATAAGAAGTTGTATTTGGTCTCTAACATTGTCGCCTTGCTCACTCAGGTCAAACACCTCTAGTGCAAGCACAAAGACAAGGGTTCTGCTTTACACACTTCAACACGGACTAAACCTCTGTGAATAAAATGTCGCCAATAAAGGCATCTTAATCTCATTGTTCTTTACTACTCCCTCATCGATCGCTTTGATACCATATTAGAAATATGGATAGAGGTATGTAGAAGCTAGAATAATAAACAATTAATACATGCTACTTCACTTTCATTCAAATACATAATACATATTAATAGGATTTTCATATCCTATTATTTAGGAAACAATATTCCTAAATAGACAGGGTTGTTTTAACAACTCAACATATGACCATTAATCAAATAACCTTTTTAAAAAATTATGTAACTAATAATTCTAACAAATATGTGAACACTAATAATAGTTTTCCCAACATTAGCTACAACCTGCATGTATGACATCCCTGCCTAGTATGCAATCATGGATCACGATGAACTGACAGTGTAAATAGTGGCTAATTACACTACTTTAGCCAAAAAATTCAACACCCAGTACTTCGAGTGCAGGTCATATGTTCACCCACCCTTTAGCTCGATTCGATATTGACCATTCACAATCATAACACACATTCAATCTAAGGTGCTGACATAACAAACTGTCTAACTAGGTTTCTCCCTTTCCCATGGATTATCCTAACCCCAAGAATAACCAAGTTATAACAAATTGACTAACTAGGTTACACCCTCTCACATGGATTATTCAAACCCCAGGAATAACCAAGCTAATAATACATGCACACATACTAAGTGACCAACTAGGTTACCCTTTCCCATGGATTATCTAACCCCAAATAACCAAGCTAACCACCCATGTTAAAAAATGGCGTTTTCATTCAAGTACTGCAAGATAGCAACATATTCCACATTTCACTCTTCATGCAACATCCATATAGTCTTAACAAACTAAGTATAGTTCAAATAGAATTATAACCACACAAATTCCAATGTAGTATATATATGTAAACCAAATGAAAGGGTTTCACCAAATCAAGACTCTACCAAGAATCACATAAGATTATCCCAAACTAGAAAATAAACCAAGTTTATCATGCATTCAAAACCATCTTTCTACAAACTATGGCATTAAATAACATGTCAACATAAAGAGATTAGAGAAATAAAAATCAGCATGCCTAGAATTATAGCTCCAACTGATATTATTGCTTTCCAAACTCAATCTCCACAATTACACTTACTACTCCTTCTAAGCTCAACCTATCTCCAAACTCTAGCCTCTTCACAAAGAACTCTCAGCAATTGCAAATTCACAAACAGCTCTCTTTCTCACCAAAAACTCTCAGAATTACACTTGCACAAACTACAACAAAATGACGGATAAAGAAATCAGAATGAATAATCATAACAAAGGGTAGAGAGGATACCTCTATATATACTAAAATTTGACCATCTTAATGCTACAAACAAGCTACCAAATCTACCACCTTCCTATTCCAAATGCATTGACTAGGCTCAAGAAGTGAGAGGTAACTATTTAAAACACTAGTTTGCAAATGCATATATAGTCCAGCTTCTCTATTAGAGATGAGTCGCTCATATCTTGGTGACAACAATGATTTAAACTTAGAAATGCAACCTACAGGTTTCCTTATTGCAATATAAGTCGACTACCTCAGGCGGCTTGTGGTAAAGACTAAGTCTCATGCTTCTCAATAAGTTGTGTGTTGGATTATGGCGCAATAAAAGATTTCTTACAGTTTCAAACCTCTCAAAATATGGCACCACCATTCATATTACGTACCTTATTCTTTGTGTAGGTTTTGATAAAGTCAGCAATGTATGAATCATTATTTGCATATTACTTATACATTGTTCAAATGCTTTTTTGACTTATTCTTCCATGCGCTATATATGCGCAACACTTAGCTTAGCCATTTCACTATATATGGCAATGCTTTATATATGCACTTTAGTTTATTTCAAAGCACTTTTAAATATAACACAATATTATATATATATATATATATATATATATATATATATCTACATGATTATTAAATGCATTATTTGCCAATCAAATATATATAAACATATATTAAAATAATTATATATAACATTATTTTAATATCCATACTTAAACACACATATTTACATATGCATCGATTGGTGCATATATACAAAATGTGTTTGTATGTCCAATTGATACTCCCATGCATATGATATATCCATTCATGAATATATGTGAGTACGTCTACCTACGTATACACATGTACATATAAATTCACATGTATGAGTTATCAGAGACATGTACATATATACACATATATATTCTATGTATATACCCATGGATTAATATATAAACTAGAATATGAAAAAGAACTTATACTTATCACAAAGATAATCACATGTCCCCAATCAAGAATATTCAAAGATCAAAACCATAAACCAATACAAAACATTCTCAAACCATGCCTAAAAATTACTTACCATTTCCTGAACTAACTTAATTCAACTAGACCAACTAGGATGTGAGTGTGTGTATACTCAATTAGGTTCATTAAGGGTTACCAAACCAAGTTCTTCTCCTAAGTGATACTCCCCCTCTCTTCCGGAGGTTCAAATTTGTTCATGCATCCAGCTTAGTGCATCACAACAGTAGTTAGTTGATAATATTACATTCACATGCATCATATATTTTCATCTTCGGAACATTTAAAATATCAAATTGAATTGCACATTCATTCATCATATTTTGCATCAAGCTATATATATATATATATATATATATATATATACATATATACAAAAAAAAAATCATATATTAAAGCATTTTAACTCATCGAAGTAATAGTAAATAGGTAACACAATGGGGTGTAACAAAATCTTATGTCAAAATGAAGCTATATGACATCAAAGAGACAAACTAACACCATGAAAGTCAAGACCAAAATCCTAACACATGTGCTTGCCTCACAATTTAACAATTACAATTTGTCTACATTAGGTAAAACCCTTTCAACTTATCAATTTCATCTCCTCTTTTGCATTGTTTTTTTATTCGATAAAATGGAAAACAAGGCTCCCAACCTATTACAAATCAAGCCAGCGTCAAAGATGAATACAATAGCCTCCTAAATGGGAGTCAAACACAACTATAGCCAAGCTATGAAGCACTAACCAACAAAATCACAACCAAAATACAAGAAACAAAAGAGTACTCCATGGTCCAACCTAAACAATGCCAAACACAACCCTATTCAATATCACATCCTTCACTCTAGTATGAGATTGAGAGAGGTTTGGGAAGACCTTTCTTCCACCTTTGTACAACTGTCTAAGAAATTTTATCTTTCAAATCCTCATATTTATGAGAAGCAAGGGGTTCCCCCATAGAGGGCCTATCCATGGATGGAACAAGAATAGAGGAATGTTGAGCTAGAGTAGCAAGACATCGAACAACCACCTTAGGAGTAGGTTGAAGCAAAATTAAAGCCAAAGGAACATCATATTGAGCATTCGGAACCAAAAGTGAGTGGGACACGCCAATAGGAATTGATGGAGCAATAAGAGCACAACTCACCAAAGTCATACCAATCACTTTAGAAACTGAAACTAAAAGAGAACCAACATCCCGAGAGAACTCATCAATCAATGTGGATCGATAAACCAAAGAATCAAAAGCATGAATAGTCAAGTGATCTAAATGAGCATTTCTCCACCATGGTTTTGCACCCTTGTGTCAAGAGAGTGGACAATCAAAAGCTAGGTGGTTGATGACAAAGCATCATCTACAATATAAAGAGGAGACTCTCATAATCAAGCAGCTGAACCCAAGGCCTATCCCCCATCAAGAATCTTTTGCATTGTTAGATTAACAACATATTTTCTATTTTATCTCAATCTTTATTTTGCTTCTTAACAAATGGTGGTAGAAATAACTAAACAAATTGTCACAAACCCGCTTATCAACATCAAAAAACAATATCACTAACCTCTCTAACAAGTTTCATCCAATTCTAGAGCAAGGTCAAGGCCACCCCACGGGCACTCTACTAACAACCTTGTCCTCATCTCAAATTTCCCAAATTTCAACCATAGCTTCTACACAATTTTATAAGCACTTTTCATGATAGTCATCTTTATACAAGTGCATTTAATCCCACTTTTCTACTAACAACCTTGTCCTCGTCTCAAATTTCCCAAATTTCAACCATAGCTTCTACACAATTTTCTAAGCACTTTTCATAAAAGTCATCTTTATACAAGTGCATTTAATCCCACTTTTTCATTGTTTTCCATCAATTAGTCTTAGATTTCCAAATGTTCATTTCCATTTCATGTTTCCTTGTCTCTCGTCTTTTGTTAGTCACATGCAAATAGAAAATTTAAGTCCACACTAGCCTAATGAAAATAGTATTTAAGACATTATCCATTTCACAACTTTTTGTTTATATAAATAATTATGGAATGTTTAAATTTAGGGATAACAATTAAACCTAAGTCTTTTACGGAAATATATAGATACACATCATTATTAACACACCTAATAGTAGGTTCCATACTAAATCAATTGATAAGCAATAGATTCTCTCCTAATCGAAAACTATGAAAAAGATACTTCGAAATGCATATATTTGATCAAACATCTAGCTAAAGAATATCAACTTCCCTCCAATTCACAACATTAAAGTCGGATTCAAAGGGAAGTAATAGGGGGTTTATCAAATAGTTTAGATCTTATTTTAACCAGCAAATACTTGAAGGGGCAATTTAGTCTATTCCTTTTTGTACCCAATTTTTTTGAATTTAATTCTAATAGCTTGATTTATGGTGCTCATCGCATTCTAAATCACTGCTATGTAAACTTATATTTGGAAGAGCATAGTTGAAGATATAAGGCATTTATAATTGTCCCCATATATACCATTTTGACAAAATTTGAACTTTACGTAAATTGCTTTATTCATGATTACCTTTAATCAATGAGAAACAATATGTTATAATCATCTAAAAAGTTGGTCCTTAAAACCAACAGTCATGGTGTAACTATAACTTAAAAGACCTTCAAGAGACAGTTCAAGGGGAAAGCACACAACAACATGCAAAGCTAAGTTCAAGGACTAAAAGCAAAGACCGGATATATTCGTCTTAAATCGTTAATGATTTCAGAAATTTCATTTTACATGATGCCATGGTACACAGATTTTGTCATATTGTATGTACTGTAAATATTCAATTAGTTTATAGACTGTTACGATGTAAAAGATCTGGTGGTATCACCTACTTTATTAGGTTAGGATTTTGTTTTTGGCTTTACCTTGTGCCAAGATTGGTATTGGATCCTTAATTATCTATTTAATGGTCCAACAATATTATACACTGATTTGAAATGACTGTAAACAACGGGATATTTGTATTCATTTTCCTTCTCTCACCATAAAAGGACCTAAAGTACATCCTAGGTTAGCCTATTGTTAGTCTTTCCTTGTGCCATGCTGTGTATTAGATGCCTAGCTACTCCAATTTGTGTCGTGAAAATTTATACATTCTGGTATATGATGGTTCTTTGCGAAAAAGAGGATTCCTACATTTTTTCCTCTCACTAGAATAGGATCAAAGGGCATCCTGCATCCTAAAAATCGCCTATCAACTCTAGGATGATATTGTTGATACCTCCAATCTATGTTTAAGATCATTAATCTCCTCCAAGAAGAAATTTGGTCTAGACATAATTTCTCAAATAACCAGACCCTTCAGATTCACAAGGTAATTAATCAACATCGATAAACATATTATCAAAAAGTTGACCTACTTGATGATAATTTATTTCTAGTCTCTAGTTTCAGATCCACCGATTCAATTCTTTTTGTCCTTCCTAATTATTCATTTTGTTCTTGCTCTTGATTAAGATGTAAAATGATTCTCTCCCTTCCGATTGGATAGGAAGGAGTGATGTTCTCTATTTTGTGATGCCTTATATAATGTCAATTATATCCAGCATATGTTTAATATAAAAGCTCCAAAAGGAACTCTAATACAGTCAAAAACATACAGATCACTGAATGTTTCTGGCCAAAACGGAAAAAATTTAAAGCAAAAATTACTTTTGACTATTAAATAAATACACCAGAGGCTCCCCGTCAGTGTGCCTCACTCTCATGGGGAACATAAGTATGTATGCTTGGTCAGTAAAGAATCGATAAAATATTGTTTTCCATATAAAACCGAATCAACCATTGCCGTTGTATAAGGATATATATATCAGACCACATTGAACCTAACAGATACGGTAGAATTTACCTTCTGTTACTCGACATTTCTTCCACTACCTACTGCCATTGGAAGAGGACATGAATTATAAAAATGATTCATATATCAAATAGATATACTGTTACAAGCCACTGCAACTATCATTTTTGTTTGAGGAGCATCACTGAAATGCTGTTCATGTATGCTGCCAAAGTCCACAAACCAATACAAGCAGCAACATAAAGCATGGCAACTCCACATGCAGCTAAATCGCCAGCCCGAGTGTAACTGTACAACAAGACAATATTATAAATTAAAATTTGCTCTCGTCAATATAAAAGGTTGGATAGCATTAAAATGACACTATGAATATGAAATGGAATGTCATCTTGTCAAATTTCTTGAAAATGTCAATTTATCATTAGTGATTGTCTGAATCAAGAATGCCTACCTACTATCTCTAGTAACCATGAGAAATGTCAAGGCGACCATTTGTAGAGTAGTCTTTAGCTTTCCCAAGTTGTGTACAGCAACAACCTATAGCATTGTAACAGTCAATTAACTAATTCCATAATAATAGTATCACAAGTTAAGAAGCTATAAATCACCCAGCTTGACCAATTTCAAAGAAAACGCAGCACTACCTCATGCAAATCTCCACCTTGAGAAGCAGCCCACTCTCTAACCGCTGAAATTGTTATCTGGAAAATGAGTGAAACAACTGAAAGGTCATCAAAGCACTCAAAAATTGAACTAAGCAGAACAATTCAGAAAAAATAGAAGGCAATAGTTATCAAAACAGAGTCAAGAAACCATGATAATGGCACTTAAGCATGGTATGAGGAATATCAACAAACACAAACGAAGGATGCTCTCGGTCCTCTTAAAGTATGTTTTTGATTCAAACGATGGCACTAAGCAATTCTATAGAAATTCTGGAAAATAGTGTGTTCTTCTGCTCATCTTCTTGTAGTGATGGCATCCAATCATTCAATGAGATTTTGTATATAAATATTCTCTCGAGATCATACATGACGATTACAAGTAAGAAAAATATATATGTGGGGTAAGCTTTGCCCACAAGTTTATATTTTTAGTTTTATCTTTGGGATAAAAAGTCAAGGGTTTGTATTAAAATATAAAAGGCACATATTTAAAATATGATTTTTGCATAGTGTTAATAGATATGCGTCAGACTGCTGTGATGTTTAAAAATACTCTGATTTGGAGCAGTCTTTCAAAATATTGTCTGTAGCTTGTTTGTTATGTGTTGTAGCTGTGCAAAACAAATCATATTGTGAGCTTCTCTAGCTGCTTTGCTTTGTTCCATAACTCCCTCCCATGAAGAGTGTTGATTGCTGGCATATGAGTCGCATTTCAAACCTAATCCTTTCTTTTTGTCAAACATGAGTCACACTTCAATCTTCATCTTGTTTGTCCATATCATTTCTTGCTGTCTCCCATCCATGACCTTGCAGGAACAATGAAAAGAAGATCTAAAGTGCATCCATCAGAACAGAGAAAGTATTACCAAGTGAAGATGCTATTTGAAAGCTGAAACCATGCTAATAAGAATTAGAGAGAGTTTTGAGTTCAAAGTCTGGAGTGGAAAGAAGTGCAATTATAAAGTGAATACAGAATTTTCAAGGCAAGAGTTGCTGCCACACATAAGGGTGCATGCCAGGCAAGATAGGAAGCACAGTTTCAAGTTAAAAGCTTGCACCAGCATGCAAAGCTTGTGCTACACAATGTCACAACAGAATTTTGAAAATTTAATATTTGCAAGGTAAATACCTGGGCGTGCACCCATTAACACAGATGAACAAGCTCATGCCTCTAAATGGTCAACAGGTTTTCAATAACTTAAAAAATGTGAGGTTATCAGATGCACACCCTAATTGAAAGAAACATTTTTTAAACCAAAAATTGCAGGAGGTAAACAGTCGTGTGCCAGTATGAACTCGGGAACAAATCCTCATTAAACAAAAAATCTGCCACACCATACAAGGTCACTCACCTTTAAATGGGCATTCAGATTTTCGTTTTCAGACACAAAAGTTGTACAGGGATGATTGGGTGTGTCCTCATATAGGAAAGAAACATGATTTTCAAAGGTAAGAACAAAAACCATGCAGGCATGAAGAAATTCACACCAGTATGGATATGGGAATAAATTTTCAAAAACAAAGATCCACACCTGTGAAGTCCACCATGCACCATTGGCAAGGGCCGGCAACGGCCAACTGGGAAAGTGTAGAACTCATGCAGAGGTTTGTATAGTTGCGTACCATTATGAGAGCTGACGGAGTTATGTCAAAAAAGGCTGCAACTGATATAGATAGGCATGCTCTTCCATGAGATGATGTGATTTTTCAAAAAAACATGTGATTACCTATTAATAAAGGTGCAATCAGTACAAAGGCAGAGTAGCTTTTAATAGCAGATCAGAGGGTGAAAGCAACTTATACATACCATAGTTAACAGGAGACAGGAACTAAGACTGGTATGGGAGATGGGGATGGGTATCAGTAATCCTTTCAAAAAAACGTTGGAGATCGTTACTTGGAGATAGGAAGCACAATTGTAAAATATATATAATTTAAAAATTAAATTTAGGAAGAAAAGAAAAACAAACAATAGCTATGCAACTTAAAAGAATGTAAAGTACTTATATGCTTAACTTTTGTTACCCCTCTTTGCGATTTGATAGAAAAATTTCTACTAAAAATGAAAAACTTTTAATTTTTTATATTAAAAATTAAAAATTACAATTCTAATAGCATATTTCTTTAGTTCTTTTAGCTCTTGTCAATCACATATCAGCACTTTACAAGAATCAAGTGTACTCTATATGATATATTTGAGAAAACTGCACAGGAAGTTTCGTGATTTACAAGGAATGCTTCTAGGAGACATATAGAGACACAAATAAACTTCATCTAAGGTCTCTTAATGTGTGGAGATGTCCCTATATAGGTCTCTGAGATGGGTGTTTCTGGTACAGGAGACAAGTACCAAGGGTCAAGGTACAAGTCTCCTAGGAACTAGGATATATGTGTGATCAAGCCAGGAAACAGCAAAAGCAGATGGTATGTGTTCTTAAGTAGACCTTCAAACCTCATTCTACCTCATAGCTGGCAGCAAATCAGCAGATTTAGCTTGGAGGATTCTTTACCAGGAGTGATCTCTATATCAGTATTTCAGGTTTTTTACATCAGTTCTCATCATTTCATCAGCAATATTCATATTTACCAGTGCAGTCATTTTTTCAAACAGCAGGTGTATCCCACAATCTGTCATTCTAGCGGGGATACCGGATTGCAGAGACTGTTTTTGTTTTTCTTATTATTTTTCATGCAATGTCTTGTAAAACCTTATAAATAAGAGCTTTGGGCACTATTTTTCTTTTATATAGTTGTCAAGTGATCTGTGTCCTTATGTGTTATTGTGTTTTTATGAGTTGAATATTGTGTAACAATTATTGGTGGCTTTGTATTGCAATGTGCCAATAGGTGTTAAGTAGGTGGATGTAGCATTGAATTTAATTAGTAATTACCATGTTTAGCTAATAACCTCTGATGTACTGATAGATTGAGTGAATTGATGTGTTTTTGTTATTAAATGAAAGCTTTGTATTCAGGTCACAGTGAAGTGTGTCTTGTAGCTTTGCATGCCATTCCCTTTTTCTGATTTATAGGATCTTTTGTGCTGTTCACACCAATCGTAGATTTAAGTGTACTTGCACTACTTGGTTTCTGTCTTTAGCTAAAGAGCATAAGTGTGGGAAATTTTAGTTTAAGTTTGTTTGTATTGCATACTCAAAAACACACTTTAGTTTTGTTTGCTATACGTGAAGAACTGAAGAAAACACTATTATACAAATCATAAATAGCACTTACAGATTGATCAGAATAGGGTTTTAGATTTTTTCTGTTTAAAAGGAGCTTCCCATTCTAATTAAAAGAGCAGTTTTACTGCACCTGTTTCATTTTGTGTCGCATTGAAAGGTGCAAATTATAACTCTTAACATAAGAGAAGCTTTCCTAGTGTTGAATTATTTATATACTATATTTTGTAGGATTATTAATTACATGAGTATTTTGGAGTATTTTGGAGTATTTTTAATACTTTAGTCATTGATGCAATGAGTATTTTTTATTGTAGTCATTTCTCTATGACATTTTAAATCAAGTCATCACCATGATGAATATATTTTATGATATTCATTTCTCTGTGACCTTTAAACACGATCCACATCCCTATCCCAGTACACACAATTTCCTCCACCAGATGAAGTCATCCTTGTTCACTCAACTCACACACCATGATTTGAATGTCAACAGCACTGGTACCAGCACAATATTAGTACTGGTACCCCCACATCTCCAAGTAACTATGCTTTTAAATTAAGTCAACATGATGAAAATTTCTGTGTTAGTATTATATAGGGATCTTGACCTATGCTGTCTTAGGCCTGATATCAACTACTTCATATAGTTGTGGTACTGTCAGACCTTCACATACTTGAGCTACATAGTATTTCATCTCAAATTTTGGTCTTCAAATAGCCAATCAAACTCATCTCAACATCATCAAGAAGGTGAGAACTAAAATGTCCTGTAGGGAAATTAATATAGTTCTATGTTTGATTTACTTCTGCGTCAGAAGTTCAAATTTTTGCTTCGCGTGTGTATTAAGAAGCATCAATTATTTTTTGACCCAATATCTTGTCATAATAGTGATCAATTTCCCTTATTACAAGGGAGTTGATTCTTTACTACACTTGCTTGCACAGAAGGTGCATAATGTTCTTCACTTATAAGCCATGGCTACTTTGGTGTCTGTGGGTATAGAAGTAAGGGGTGCACCACTACCATGCGTACAGAAAACTGTTTTGAACTTTGCAAAAAAAATCTGGCTTTGTAAGGCAAAAGGTTTTAACTATTATTTCTCTCTACAAAAGACCTTAAGACTTCAAATTTCTCCACCAGAGGAAATGACACTTCATCATTTGATCATCCTCGATAAGTCTATCAAACTTGGTGGAACATGTGTGCTAAACTTTAGGTCCTCAGTGAATTGATAAACATCCAACCTGAGAATAACCAGAAAATTCTACATTTTTTCCTCCCACTAACCCTATCAAGAGTCTTCTAAGAATAGCTTCTTTGTCCTCAGTTGACTTTCCTGAACAAAGGAAGGAGAAATTAAAATAGACATTCCCTCAACCTAATCCTGTGAAATAACTTATGCTTCAATTCTGAGAAGCCTGAAATGCTGCACCCTCTGGCAAGAGACCTCTTCAACTCGACAGTAATGAATCCATGTTTCTAATGCTGTAGGTGGCTAGAGCTTAAAGATAGTACTGACAAAGAATTACTGGGTTCTGGAAAAACTTGGTGCTTAGGATTCTTGAAAATGAGAAATCTCTCTCTCCTAAGAAGACAATATCGGAATATCCAGAATGTTAACCTTGCACACTGAAAGGTGGAAAGTGATTTTAATTTCTGGAGAGGCAGAAGTGTAAGCATATAAGGAAATCTGAAGACTGTACCTATAACTATACTAGACTCCAAATGCATCAGCAATAAACCTTTTTATATATCAATCTAGGGTTAAGATCCAAAATGCCCTCAACTTGCCATTACAGATAACAAAAAGAAATGAATAAGCAAGAACAAAAAAGCTAACTATGCCAATACCCCTTTTCTGTCTTTACCACTTAACAGTAATTTCCATGTAATGTTCAGCAAGAACCATTTCTGCTAAATTGAGAATTCTGTTCACCATATCAATTGGAAATTCCCTAGAAATTAAAAATTTGAGAGCTCGCAGACCTGCAAAAGTGAACTATTGGGGTAATGGCTATCCACATCAGAATATCATGCACAAAGACTTGAATGTGAAGCCTCTGGACCAGAGAATCTAAATGTGTAAGATGGTTTTCCTGCTTCAAAAGGATAGGAAAAGTTGGAATTGAAGCCAGCGGGAAGCATACATCAGCATAAAACCACAATAAGAGTTAATTAGGAAAAAATGCTTACTTGACTTGTTGTATCTGAAAAATATAAATGAATTTTGGTAGGGCCAAAAAAATCAAAAACCCTAAAACTCAAATATATTTATAAATAAGCACAGATCCATTTTAACATGGATCTGATATGCATCAAGACATATCCAAAAGAATTGAGGTGCCAATCCTTATATTCTTACACCTATGCTGTGGTGGGATTGATACATTGACTATCTTAGATACCTCTTCCTGTATATCAGATCCATATTAAAATACCTATTTCATTGGCAACGAGCACCCTACTGAAGTGTCCAAACAATGATTATCACTCTTTTGATTTGTTTGAAAGCCTAAACTATCGTGTTAAAAAACTTGTGCACTGATGGCAACTGATAGCTCAAGTCTAGTAATTGTTGCAAGCTATATAGAGATGTGCCCCATTGTGTGATAATTAAAATAGATGACAGTTGTTTTGTCCAAGCTCTGCATGAGCTTGCATATGGGAATCTAAAAAGTCTTAGTTTTGATTTGGATTTGGATTAATTATACATATTTTTCTACATCACCAGATTCTTTAGAACTGGCAACAGAATTTGGTGAAACCTTATAAAGAACAAAATATATCTTTTTAAAAACACAAAAAGAGTACACTTAGTGATGACTTGATTATCAAAACACTCCAGATGGCAAAAAATCCAAAGAAAGCAAAATATCTAATTAATACTAAACAATAGAAGCTCCAGTTACTTATGCAAAGAGTTAAGTGTAGAGTATAATATATCAATAATAACCGAGAGTCAAAAAGGGTATAAGGCAATACATGCACCAAAAAGGCTATTAAAATCTTTGAACCGGTAATGTCAATTATGACAATTGTAATATGTGGCAGTAAGAGTTGTCGCTTATGCATGGTTCAGAGAAGGGTCCCAAATGTTTTAGATCTCCATTACTATTGTGTATCTAAGACCTTCTCATTATACAGTGCCCAAGATGGATCATAGTCAGAACCTGATATTTTGAAGAATGAAGTTAAGTGACTGCTGGATGATATTCCTATCATAGAGCACATTGAGAGGTAAAAAGGCAAGAACAAATGGTTTGGACTATTTGCACCCCAAATTGAAGTTGTTGGTGTGAATAGGGATATTACTTAACTAGTTCCACTATTAGGTCCCTTTCACATCCTATCACTTAAGTTTACATAGGTTTCACATAGGATCTTATCACTTTTGTCTCATAGACACTTGCCATAATCTTATGTTGACTTTTATAATTATGTCCTAGGTGATTCATCATTAGTTGTCTCACGTCATAAGATTAAGACACTTGTCATGATCTTGTCTAATCCTATGTCTCACCTTGGCTATATAACCAAGGGTCTCTTTCACATTGTACATTGATTCTATTTGCATTCATTGATAGGAATACAGTTTATTCTTGTCATATTGATCTTCTGAGTATTTTGTGTTTTTCATAGGCCTTCAGATTTTGGGTGGATATCTTCATAGCCAAATCTTACATGGTATCAGAGCAAGTTAAGTGCCTTTGGTTAGTCTTTTAGGAGATCTTGAGTGCAAATCTTGTGTTTTCTTGAAACATTGAGTATGCTCTTCTCTTGCATCTATGGATGATCTGGAGAATCAAAATGTTGTGATAGAAATACTAGATTCTGGGGGAGGTTCATTTTTTGGTTTTGTATTGCAAGTGCATTTTGGGAGCTTGTTGCATCATATCTAAGCTCACCATTGCATCCAAAGTGCCTGAGAAAGTCAAATCTGCCTTTTGTTTCATCTCAGTTGGACATTGGAGGCCAAATCTACAAGGGTTTGAAGATTGAAGGTGGTTGCTAGATCCAAGAGGTACCTGCCACTTTGGAGCATTTTGAGTCAAAACGGACTCTGCCATCGTACTCAGAAGGCCCAAAAACCTATAGATTGACTGTCAAATCGTCGAATTTGGACAAAGTTGCTCTCTAAAGCAAACAAATTTTGTTGGTCAAGCCATATAGCCCAACCTACACAGGCAATACCAATTTTAAATAAAAATATATTTTGTTTTTTCTCTACGATTTTTTTCAATAAAATTTCAAAATATTTAAATTATAAATCGCAGTGTTTTTTTTTTTAATTTGTAAAAATTATAAAAATAAATAAAAAATGAGGTACTCTGAGCACTTGCGGACTTGCAATTCGCAGAGTACTCACGTACCGTGTGCCAATACCGCAGGCCCTTTGCAAGTGCCACGTGGCATGCAGAGGCATGCAGAGGCCAAGCCACGCGGTCGTGGCCCCATTCACCAGCAAGCAGCCGATTTAATAAACCAACAATAAATTCAAAAAACCAACGGCTTTAAAACCCACAAATTCCCAAGAATATTCCAAGAAAAATAGAATATTCTATCCCTCTTAAGGATTTTGCTGCCGATTTTGCCATCCAAAATATTCCAAAAGAATATTCAAGTTAAACGAATATTCTAAAAAAACAGGGTATATTCCGATGGTGACAGCCAAGAGACCATCAATTCTAAGCAACCTGTTGACATCAACCCACGTCAACATTCCTTTGAAAATTTCTGCCCCCTTCACCTATGGAGTTTTTGATTTTGCAATTCAACTTTGAAGACTCATAACTTTGGCTTTTGACTTCCTTTTTCAAAGCAATTTTTTTTTATTTAGGCAACTTTTTGCGTTCTACACGTTGGGGTGCAGTCAATTTCTAATTTTGATGTAGGTGTTGTTGAGCAATTTCCATTTTTGGAACTTCCAAGGCTCTATTCAAGCTCATACAAACTCCTTTTTAGGTTCAAATTTTTTTAAAGTGCATAATTTTTTGATAACTTCACATTGGTGCTATTATTTTGTATTCATTGTGAAAAAAAATTGTACTTTTAGCATATAGCCTTATTTGGCTCATTTTGGCAATTGTATTGCATAGATCACAATTTGAGTTTTGCATGTTGATCATAGTTTGATCTGGCCTTATTGTGGCAATTGTAAGCATTGAAATCAAAAGACCACTTAGCTTTTTCTTGCAAGTGGCAATTGTAACCGCACTAAGTATAAAGTGCCAAATCATTTGCTTGGGGGGGTTCTTTGATTGAGTGAATCTAGGGGGGTTATGTTGTGTGATTGTGCTTTGAGTTCTCTCATTCTCTTCAAATTTCAGCCATGGGTCATCCTAAGTTTCCTCTTTTAACTCCACATAACTATGCAACATGGAAAACAAATGCAAGAAGTAAACTAATGGCTCTTGGAACTCTTAAGAAATGTGTTTCTCCTGATCTTATCTTTCATATTGATAAGTGTAAAATACTTAAGGATGCTTGGGATAAACTTGCTCAATTGTATGGAAAAATTGATGAGATTAGGGGATACAAACTTGATAATGATCTCACTAATCTAGATCCAAAGAATTTTGATACAATCCAAGACTATGTAACTAAAGCTAATGAACTAAGAGCACAACTCAAAGATTGTGGTATTGATAAGAAGGATGCACAATTGGTTTTCAATTTGTTGGACAAGCTTCCTTCAGAATATGCAGCTATTGTTTCCAGTTTCCAAACTCATCGATTGACTATGGGAAGTGCCTATACTACACCTTCATTTGATTCATTTACAGAGATGTTGATGCTTGTACAAACCAATTTGATTACTATGGGTATTCTCAAGTCATCTAAGTCACAAGCTTTGGTAGCAGGTCATGGGACAGAATCTAGCAAGAAACAAAAGCAATCAAATAACAAGCCACGCAAAGATCGAGCACAATCCTCTCCACCTCAACAAGAAGACTCTTCATCATCTTCCAAGAAGGGGAATTCATAAAAGGAGAAACCAACTTGTGCATATTGCAAGAAAGTTGGTCATGATGAGCATCATTGCCATGCTAAGCAAATTGATGAATTGACTAATCTCCTCAAGAAGAATCACACCAATTTTCCATCTTCCTACAAAAAGGAAGCATCTCCTTCCACTTCTTCACAATTGAAGAAATGAAAAGGGCAGGCACTTGTTGCAACCACAAGTTTGTCACAACAATGGATACTTGACTCGGGTGCTACACATCACATGGGTTCTAATAAAGAACAGTTTTCTTTGTTGGAGCCTTGTATAGTACCACACATTATTGCAGGTGATGATACTAAGGTGGAAGTTGTTGGAAAAGGTTTGATTGACATGGATGATGGATCATTTGAGAATGTTCTTTGTGTTCCTGACTTGTGTGCCAACCTTCTTTCAATCTACCAAATCACTCATCTTGGGAATGGCAAGAAAGTTGAGTTTTCACCAAATACAGTTGTGATCAAAGATATTGAGGATAATGCATTGGTTGCAATGGGAAAAGCCAATCATGAGTCTTGGCTATATCAATTTTCTCACTTTGTGCCAAGCTCTCCTACAACATTGCTCACTCATTCAGATTCAATGAGTAGACTATGGCATGAGCGGTTTGGACATCTTAACTACCACTATCTTCAGCAGCTTAGCACACAGGATATGGTCACGGGTCTCCCTCGAATCAACTTTTCAGATAGTGTATGTCCAGGTTGTGCTATGGGTAAGCATCCAAAGATAAGTTTGATAACGGGAAAGTTCTTCAATTGGTTCACAGTGATCTTGCAGGCTCATTTCCAATTTTTTCCTTTAGCAAGGCTCGCTATGCACTCACCTTCATTGATAACTACTACAGATTCACTTGGGTCTACTTCCTTCGCCAAAAGAATGAAGTCTTTGACAAGTTTCAAGCCTTCAAGGTTCATGTTGAGAAGCAATCTAGAAAGTATATCAAGATTCTTCGTATTGACAATAGTCGAGAATATCTTGTGCAATTTTGTACTCTTGAAGGGATTGATCTTCAACATTCAGATGCATACACACCACAACAAAATGGTGTTGCTGAAAGGAAAAACAAGACCCTCAAGGAGATGGTTAGCTGCATGATTCATGCTCGTTCTCTTGGTCTAGAATTTTGGGTTGAAGCCATTAATTGTGCTACACACATCCAGAATCGGGTTTCCCCACAAGGCATTGAAAGGCATGACTCCTTTTGAGGCTTGGTGTGGTAGGAAACCAATTGTGCGACATTTTCGAGTTTTTGGCTCTGTAGCTTGGGCAAGCACGCATTCCCCTAGAGAAGCACAAGGCTTTGAAACCTCAAAGCAGGGCCTTGCATCTTTGTTGGATATCCAGATAGTGTCAAAGGGTATCTACTATCGACTCTTGGATCCAGAGACACATGAGATCTTCATTGAGAGGAGTGTTCACTTTGAGGAAAACTCTCCTAGCTTGACCTTTGATCCTCCTCATCCTTCCTCCACTATGGACTCAAATGATAATGACTCAAATGATTCCAACTCACAAGGTAACACCTTCGCAGGGTTCTCATTCTAAGGTAGAGGATTCTCTTCTTCATCCCCATCTTCTTCACGACCTCATTGGGATCAATAGACTCTCGAGTCAACAAGCACTCTTGTTGGGGATCCTACAGATACTCGAAGGGCTCAATCACAACATCAGCATCTTCCACATGTCTACATAGCTATTGCTTCAGATCCACAATCCTTTAAGGAAGCATCAGGCATTCCTGAGTGAGATTCAGCAATGGAGGACAAGTATAGTTCCTTGATGAGTAACCACACATGGGATTTAGTCCCTCTTCCTAAGGGAAGAAAAATGGTTCGATGTAAGTGGATCTATCGAACCAAATATGCAGTGGATGGAACTGTGGACAAGTTCAAAGCACGACTTGTGGCCAAAGGTTTCTCACAGGTTCCTGGTATTGATTACACAAAAACCTTTGCCCCTATTGCTAAGATGAACTCCATTCGCTTGACTCTTGCCATTGTTGCAGCTCATGGATGGGTTGTCCATCAGATAGATGTGAAGAGTGCATTTCTTCACAGAGATCTTGCAAAGGAGATTTACATGGAGCAGCCACAAGGATTTGTTCAAGATTCTTCTTTGGTTTGTAGATTGCGTAAGTCTCTCTATGGCCTCAAGCAGCCCCCTCAGGCTTGGTATGCCAAGATGGACTCCTCAATAGGATTCTATAGGTGCCACTCAAATCCGAATGTCTATATTCTGTGATAGGATGACTCTCATTTGCTTCTTGTTCTCTATGTGGATGACTTGATCATTACAGGGGGTTCATCATCCATCATTGGCAGAGTCAAATCTTCTCTGCATGACAAAATTGCTATGACTGACTTGGGACCCTTGCACTACTTTCTCAGGATTGAGATCACACAGTCCTCTTCTGAGATCGCTCTTGCTCAGCCCAAGTATGCTCTTGTCCTTCTAGCTCGGTTTCACATGTCTAATTGTAAGCGTACCCCTACTCCCTTTCTGTCAGGAGTCAAACTTGAGGCCAAGTGTTCTACTCCACTAGTTGATGCCACTTTGTATCATCAACTTGTTGGGAGCCTCATCTACTTGACTCACACACGCCCTAATATTTCTTTTGCAATAATCCTATGCTCTCTTCTATCCTGATGATGAATCTAGGAGTGTGATTCGAAAAGTTGATGCAAAAATTTTGACACAATCTAATCCAGAAATTCTTGCAATAATCTTCATGGATTGTGAAAATCTATTATCACTAATTTCTTTTGCAGTTGGCATGGTTTTACACTTCATGCAGGAACCACATGAGCTTCATTGGAAAGCTACCAAATGCATCTTGCATTACATACAAGGTACTCCACATTATGGGATTCACTATGCAGCAAGTACAAGACTCAACTTGGTTGGATATACAAATTCTAATTGGGGTGGCGATCTTGATGATAGTAAGTCCACTTCTGGCTTCAGCTTTCATCTTAGTTCAAGCCCCATTTGTTGGTAGAGTAAGAAGCAGCATGCTATTGCTCTCTCTTCGATTGAGGTTGAGTATCGAGGAGCTATTAATGCCACTACTGAGGCGATTTGGCTTCAAAATATTCTAACTGAGTTTGGCTTCACCATTCCACGACCAACGGTCCTCCATTGTGACAATCAGAGTTCCATCCAAACCTCGAAGAACCCGGTTCAACATCAGCAAAGCAAACACATCGAGATCCACATGCACTACATCAGGGAGCTAATACAGGAGCAAGTCATTGATTTGCAATATTGTCCTACAGCAGAGCAGGTTGCAGATATCTTCACAAAACCCTTCACTGAGATTATCACCATTTGTGAGCTCTCTTGGGGGTGAGAGATGTTTCTTCAGGGGGGGTCACTTGACCTTCCTCATTCTCTCTTATGAGGGGGACTTTTACCTCACACAAGGTTTTGTCCTTCTCATCTTTTTCAGAGTAGTTTTTTGTTTTTTCTCTCTTTTGGGGAGTAGTTTTTTCCCATTGGGTTTTCTCCTTTTCCCCGTTTATGATGGATTGCATTGCATTTGTACATGGGTACCTCATTGTTGCAAGGTATGCACCCTTGGTCTCCTTGTGTTGTGTAGCGCAACATTCGGGTTTGTGACATTGCTTGACCACCTCCCATGGATTCATTAACTCTGGTGGTTGTATTGGGCATTAACAGGTCAATCTTTTGGTGCAACGGCAACCGTCTATGCAACAATCGGTATCAGAGCTTGGGTCACGACTTCGAACCCCTCGCTTGCGCTGGGTGGGTTGTTGCTGTAACAGCCACCCAATTAATCACTAATAAGGTATGTAAATTAGTGAAAAATCACTCATTTAATCACTCCTTAAGTATGAAAAGAAATGAAATATATGAAGCTAATGTAGATCCAATCCAAAGGAGTCAAACAGTTGACCTTTTATTTCCTAACATATAGAATGATTCTAAAACTATTACCATTATCACAAGTCCATTTGCAATACCTTGGCATAAGTATAAAACTCGAATCATAATAAGATACAACTGCTAGTACACTCATTATGAAATCAGGTTGATAACATATGCAACCAATCTAATTATAACTATGCTCTTTCATAACAACTCAAAGTTATCATGTTGTGAATGACAAATATAAGTATTCAAGTAAGAGTCGTTTACTCATCTAGATAAATACTTGATACAAAATAAACAATATATCATCATTTGTAGTAGAGAACCTATACCATTTACTTATATAATTTGAAGTGGAAGAAAGGGAGAGAGAGAAAGCATCAATAAAGTGATATCCACCCTACCATGAAGCATTAGCTTCCCCATGCTACTCCACTGGAGAAGCCCAACCCATCACAAAGGATCTAGCAATATGTAGCCAACATGCATGATGGAATCCATTTCTTTATGTGAGTCATTGTCACTTAGCATACCTATATGCTCATGCATCACATATCTAATACACTTGTCTAAAACATATCATGGAGGATGACATAAATCCACCAAGGTAACACACTTATGCATGGAGATCAATGAAAATCAATGTTTACAATCTAGAGTGTCTCAATCATCTTAGAATGATGTCTTGATATTCTATAAAGTGGGTAAAACAGTAAACATAAGACAAAGCCCATATTGGCATTAGGCAATAATATATATTCAAGGTAATGGCATTTATCAAATAGTATGCCCATACTGGAATTAGGTAACAATATATACACAAGGTAATGGCGTTTATCAAATAGTATGCCAAGAAGGCTACTCCATATTCCACATGTTTCCAAATCCACTCACTACTAGTGATTTAGGATCCAACAATCTTATTTACCCATTGTTAATTCCCGAGTCTAGAACCCTTCCCTAGAATCCAATGAGGGTTAATACACAAGTTCACCCATATTCATCATAACATACTTATAAATGATGATAATAATTATTGCATACTTAACCATATAAATGAATTCACAACTTTCAATCTGCAGATTGCAGCAAACAGGGGAGCATTTGAATGGCCATATCTTTCTCATCCCTTGGCCAAAATTAAAATTTTAATATGTTTTGGAAAGGGGAAAGAGTGAAGAATAAAACCCCGAAAACATTTTGCAAGAAACTCAAACTCACGCAAGCAGTTTTCTCTGCAACTTAGCTTACTATTTTCACTCAGAACAGCAAATATAATAAAAGAAAACAATTTTAACTATGTCTAAATCTACATATAATTTGGTAGTGGTTTTAGAAGGTCAGCTTATTTGAATAGGCAACGGTTACATGATCACAAATGATACTTGAAGTATCCATTTGTGAAACATAAAATGTAGATCATAGTGCATATATCAAGAGCACAAATGATATTAAATCCAATTAGTTTTAATTGCAATTCAAATATCATGAACTGGCCTTCATTTAACTTGATGTATTTATAGATATATATATATGGAAATCTAGTTCTCTCTGATATTTACATTTTATTTTGGTTCCTTCAAACTTATGTTGTCGTATTTCCTTTCTAGACTTGTAATAAACTCATAACTTAATACTGCAAATATGATTTCACAGACCTGAAAGTTACATAAGCTAATTAAAAGTTTGGAAAAGGGCAGGGATTAAGCACAGCTTATTCATATTATATTTATATTTGGTATCTTTCTCTAGATAAGAAGAGTAAAATCAGCGAAGTGTGATTTAACCCATTAAAATGATTTGATTCTTCTTTACCGCAGCCAAATAAAAAAACTTTTGATTTGAATAATCATAAATTCTCGCTCGTTTATGCAATATAATTATATAAGTTAACATATAGCAGCTATGCCTCATATCAAATTTCCAAAAACAAATTTCCCTTAACAAGTGTTAAGACCCAAGGAGGGAAACTTATAAATTGGTTAAGTTCATTTTGGGTAGCTGACAATAGCCCATATAAAAAAAAGTCAGTCTAAATTATCATATAACATAAAAAAAAATCCATGAAGAGGGACATAAACTCAGGCACCAAACATATCATGATCTGTAGAGGAAAATAAACCATGGCAGACCATATCCTACTTAACAAAACAAAATCAGTTCACAATATGTAAAGCATTGCAGGCATTGTTTGCTTTGAATTGTTTGCTTTGAGTTGTGCATATTTTAAATTTAATGGACTATCAAGCAGCTGAAGTGCCAATTTGTTATGTACAGGAGGAAAGCTGACTATTAGTGAAATGATATGAACTC
Source organism: Sequoiadendron giganteum (assembly GCA_007115665.2). Lineage (NCBI taxonomy): Eukaryota > Viridiplantae > Streptophyta > Pinopsida > Cupressales > Cupressaceae > Sequoiadendron > Sequoiadendron giganteum. The sequence continues at coordinate 610,020,450 of CM021108.1, read as the reverse complement.
TCTGTGCTTTTATGTACTGTCATAAAACTAAGCACTCATGGGGAGAGGAACAAAATATTATGGTACCAGCTATATCCAATTATTTGCATCTAAAATCAACCAGGCTACACCCTATACAATAGAGCACAAAACCAAACAAAAAGCTCACAAGCATGACATAAATACAAAGCATAGAAATACCTTACGTGACATCAAGATGCATTTTCCTTCCCAATTTTTGTGCCCTGGTTGTTAGAGGGCTTGCAAGCCAAGAGAAATTCCAATTTACGCTGAAAGCCCTCCTCTAAAAATCCACCTCTTCCCCCATTTTTCTATGCCTTCTCCCCCTTTTGAAAAGTCCTTCAACCTTTAATAAATAAAAAATTCTATTGGCAGGTGCAAAGCCAGGTTTTACAGCCTTTCTCCAGCTTCCTCCAGGTTGAATTTTTATGCAAGATGGTGAAGCCTCTTCAAAGCACGTGGGGAGAGCTTTATATGTTTCTTTTCTCTCCCAGCTTTCATAACTTTAGTCTCATTTCTCTTTTAGGATAAAATAAAGTATAAGCATACCTTTATCAATATATGCTTTTTTTGTAATGAAATTAGTATTAATGTCATTTTATCCTTCTTTTAAAAAAAACTAAAAATACTAGCATACAATATTAAATATATTATTATTTTTCATCTATTTACTATAGTAGTAGTAATATTAAAAAGATAATTTTATTCATTTAGTATTAAGTTTTTATTTCTTTATCATGTTAAAAATTAAAAGGAAAAGCATTATTTGCATTCTCATGTCAATTTCCATTCAATTTGGGTTTCATTTCAACTGAACGTCTTTAAAAACTACATATCAACACTTAGCACACTCTTGTACTAAGTTTGGCTCATGACCCAATATTGACACGAGCTCTCGAGATTTTATTCTTAGAAAACTATATATAGGTGAGGAGCACATATATACACTAGTATTATGCAGCTTAGCTACATGACTCTAAGCGTGTGTGTGCATGATTCCATCATGACAAGTTATCGCACCAGCTAGAACCTTCTCTTTGATGATACTCTCTCTCCAATATGAGAACATGTCAATAGTTCATGATTCACTTATGAAATAGAACACAAAATTAGTCATCATCATTATAAACATTTTTTTCTTAACTACCTTCAAGTAATAATTAACATAACTAAATTGCCTTTCTTAATCTCTTGTTATTAAAAAATTAATATAGTAATTAAGTGATTAAACTAAGCTAATTAAACGAGTTGTGACAGTTGCAAGGTGTGTACCCTTGGTCTCCTTGCATTGTGCAACGTAGCATTCGGGTTCGTGACATGGCTTAACTGCCTCCTGTGGATTCATTAACTCTGCCAGATGTATCAAGCATTAACAGGTCAATATTTTGGTGCAACAGCAACCGTTTGTGCAACACTCATCAGGCCTAGTAGTTGAGACCGATCTTTGCATGTGTGCATGAGTTTTATTCCCCCTAAGTTGCACTTAAGGGGGGGTATTGGTGCGAATAGGGATATAACCTAATTAGTTCCACTATTAGGTCCCTTTCACATCCTTTCACTTAAGTTTACTTTGGTTTCACATAGGATTTTATCAATTTTGTCTCATATCATAAGATTAAGACACTTGTCAAAATCTTATGTTGACTTTTATCATTATGTCCTAGATGATTCATCATTAGTTGTCTCATGTCATAGGATTATGACACTTGTCATGATCTTGTCTAATCCTATGTCTCACCTTGGCTATATAACCAAGGGTCTCTCTCACATTGTACATTGATTCTATTTGAATTCATTGATAGGGATATAATTTATTCTTGTCATAATGATCTTCTAAGTATTTTGTGCTTTTCATAGGCCTTTAGATCTTGGGTAGCTAACTTCATAGCCAAATCTTACAAAAGTCCATAAGCATTAGAGGCTTCTTTGGGAAACATGGTAGATTGATGAAAACTTCAAGGCTTTAAAAGAACAAGATGCTTTAAAGTCCTGTTTTTCTCAATCCCAAATTTTTCTAAAGTAAAAAATATATGAATTATGAGGTAATGAAAAACTAGAATAACTTCAAGATTCATCAATAAATGTTAGTATTGTGAATCGTGATAATCATAGTGTCATATAAGATGAATTAAGCACATTTTTTATATTAGAGACAATTCATAATACCAAACTACACATGTAATGTGTCATGTCCCCCGATTTAATTAGGCCCCAAATTCAAATCTAGGCAAGAAGATGTCATGACCCCAAAATTACATGACATAATTTTGGAGGGAAAACAATGTTTTTAAACACTTTGAGAATTTAAATAATATTAAATAATAATATAATAATATTAAATAATAAATTTAAATGATTGAAAATACTATTTAAATTTATTGGAGGTCGACCTTTGGAAGGCAAGTATTTATTTGGTATCTTTGGCTTTGTTCATCATCACGAATTTGAGGAAATTAATCTCGAACGAAGTTACAAGGACGTAGCCATCTGTAGAATCCGCACCCAGGTGAGACGGCCATCTGCACCTAGCGAATTTGTGTCTTTGCTCATTCCGCCATTCATTCATCCAAGTTCTTGCAACATCAATTCTAATCCTTGCTCTACCATTGTCTCAAGGCTTCATCAACAAGACGGACGTTGGTCTAAGAAGAGGCGATTCACGATTAGTGACCGAGCCTCAGGCTCTGGCCACCCATCCGTCAAACACCTCCAATGGAACCTCTCACACTATCGCTACAGCATCCAAATTACACTCAAGAGCATCGAGACAAAGCGAACAACGGGGACGGTTGCACGAGGTCATTCCAAAATCGTAGGTGAACATCATATTGTTGGGAGAGTGTGTGGGTGCTACATATCAGCGGATGTGTAGTTGTGTGATTGCCAAATCTCAAGATCGGGCACTCTAGAGGAACTTGGAAAAGATCGAGACTATCACCAACATTGTCGCAAATAGTAGGAGTCCATCGTGTGGAGGGCGCCATTCCCAGGGGTGCCAATCATCGAGACCAAACGACAAGTCCTCTGTGATTGTGTTATATTGCTACAGGAGTCAAAATCATCATACACTTTGAATGAGAGCTCTCTAAGACGGGGCAATATCTAACTCTCACGATCTGGCATTAGCATCACAATAGTACGAGCCCGTGGAAGTGCCTTATAACAGTGCCACTATCAGGACTCCCGTATCTGTGTGCAAACATATCTATTGTGCACGACAATTTCCAGATTCATCGAATTGCCTACTTGTAGTAATTGTTTATGTTGAGATAATACATACATGAATGGATGTTTGTTGTCATATTTCAATCTGAGTGACCCTTCTCTAGTGTTGTGCACAATTGTTTGATCTGAGCACGCTTATGCTATTTATGTTTACATTAATTGTCTTAGATCTGAGCATAGTTTTCTGTATCAAGGTTGTGAAATAAGAACAAGGCTTATTACAGAAGAAAGGTGTTTCTCAACACCAAATTAATTATATTTAATAATAATAAAGTAATAATATAATAATAATTTGAATTACTCTGTCTGAGCCAACTCCTTGGGTCGACTATAATCCATATTTTTATGAGTTCAGTTTTGGTTTATCTTTATCACAGTTGAAGTCACGAAATGGTTGTTCAAGTAGAGGGGACAATCTCTGCGAGAACAACATGCTAGGTGAGACGACACCCTCACTAGCGTTGTGATTTCAGCCTTGTGTATGTGCTTAGTCCTAACATTTCAGTTTGTCCGTTTCAAGAGATTCGCTTCAGTGGGAGCTCATCGAAGAGGCGATTGTGGTGGAGTTGGGCTCACGCCCTTGTCAAACTCTTAAGGAACTCCAGATCACAATTATTGCAAGGAACAAGAGCAAATTTAATGCCACGAAGGCACCACTGAATGTGCACCTAACTCTTATCGATAACCCACCTCCAGACCCACGACCTGTAACTAGGCTAATTACCTCATCACACATCACCACAGCTCTCATGGGTGGTCTGAGCTCGAATTCACATCACCACTGTTGACGCCAGATCAGGCCCAATCACACACTCCATCGGATCCTAAGTGGGCTAAGTCTATGAATTATATCTTTCAAATTTGTGTGCGGATTTAGCACGCTATGTAAACCATTTCTTTCTGCTCTGATCCGAACTGGTAATCCTAAGACTCGTCATTGTATGCGGAGTTATTAAATTTTAACATTGCAAATTCCAATAAGCTTTTGTACTGCTATTGGTGGATTCATTATTATCTGAAACCTGTAGATGTTGGAATGAGCATTTCATTAGTGAACTCTATTGTTTTTTATATATTAAGCAGCATTTACAGGGCACTGTACCCTTTACACAACGAGCCCAAAGGGCCAAAAAAGATCAAGTCCAGAGCATTAAAACAGAAACCATCAAAATACAAGACACAAAAACAGCAAACCGATAACCGACATACAATGACCCAACCAATACAAGACACAAAAGTAGCAGACTAACTAGCTATACCCTCCCATTTCTGTATGAGGAGGTTTATAACATCCTCCCCAACCCAGTTGGGGCCCTCCTCCATAGTCTTCTTGTCCATTTCTTCCTTGAGCACAGCAAAAAGGGTACCAGTAGAACGGTGGATCATTTTGATGGTGAACCGGGTCAACCCAGCAAATTTCCTTTTGAGTTTATCCATCTGCTCTAGCACATGCTATAATCATCCTCCCTGTCTATAGTCTTTGCATCATCTTCCTCCATAGCCCTAGGGTCCAAGGAATTGGTCGACGAATCATCCTTGAGCATCTTGTTGATGTCAGAAAAATGACTAGGTCCTTCCACAAATTCCTCCTCCTCTTCCGTATCTTCCTCCTTCCTCTTGCCTTTATTGTCAGACTACTCCTCGTCACTAGAAATATCGTTCACCGGCACTTACTGCTTTTTGCCAGTTTGTGGGATCTCCTAATGTTGGTATTCTCCATCCCCGTATCCATAGTAGCAGCCACAACGGTGTCCCCCTTAGAGTCTTTACCCACATTGTTCTTTCATTCGTTGTCTGTGGTCGGTAGCTCCACCTGGCATTCACCCTCTTCTTTTACTTTTTTCCTTGTTGCAGGTTTGCTATCTGTCTTGCAGGGAGCAGTTTTGAGCTCGCAAAGCTTCACCGCCACTTTCAACTAAGCAGTCCCCGCACCACCCTTCTTTTTCTTGGTAGGAGGTTTAGGCTTAGGGGTTTCGGTGTTCACCCAAGGGGTTTTCCTTTTAGGGCCCTTAGACTCGACCGAGGAGGGATTCACAGTGGGCTGGTCAAGGGGTTCAAGCTCCTCGATACGAACAACAGAAATAGGTTTAGGTGGACAAAGAGCCAAATGGAAATGATAAAACCTCAGGATGAGGCCCTAGTCAAGCGATAGGGGGTGTTTCATCACGGTTTTGGGCAGCAATGTCTAAACACTTCTCAATAGAATTCTCCAAATCAGTAAGCAAGAAAAAAGGAAAACTCAACAGCATTTTGTGACGAAGATGATTGAGAAATAGTAAAACACCCTATGCCTACCTTCTAAGGTCACATACTTCATAATAGCCAAACAAACCTGGTCCCAAGGACGAGGGAGCGCTTCCCTTTCAAAACCCGACTGAGACCTAACCGGTTTTTCATTTTCTTTGAAGAAAGCATTGAGGCTTTCATTATCCTGGGTCTTGGTGTGTTTAGTGTACTTCCCGCTGCATGAAAGCCTAGTTGCCTGAGCTATGACCTCCTCATTGACCTCGAAAGAGATACCCCCCATCGTAACCCTCCTATCTTTCCAAGAGCTCGCAAACTGAGCCGACATCCTTGCATCATGTCCCACTAAGCACTCCATCAACGGCGCCAACCTACCTTCGACGCAAATATGCCAAACCAGGGGATCCTTTCGGAATTCCTAGTAGTTATCCTCACATTGTTTTTAAGCCAGCCGAGATGATTTCAAGTAATTAAGGCGATCTGCAGGTTACACGTGCCAGATGTTATTTCCAAAGAGGATATCTCTGCGGGACCATAATTGAAAATCTTAAGACACCAAAGGCGTAGGTTGCGAAAAAATGATGACATTGATAGGTTTAACCTTCAAGTTGCATATGCACAAGTACCAATGCCAAATGGCCGCAGGGCAAAATATAGAAATCCCTAAGTATCTATCCTTTATTCTATGATTTTTTTTAGCAATGTCAAGAGGACTCAGCATGAACTCCACACGACATGAAGAAGTCACGTCGAATTTGAAGTTGAAACTCCGTATAGATATGCTGAGGTTATGACAAGACCGCAAATTAAAGTTGCGCATGGCCCAACCAACTGTATTGTTGTTGCTGTGTATGTCTGAGATTCTAAATTAGCCTTCACTGGGCATTGTCTTTCTGTGCTGGTTGAAATAAATTGAAGTTTTGGACATTCCTTATTCTGCCATTGTTGTGCATTTTGGTTGGGTATCTTACATGATAGGACTATACTTGCAGCCATAGAATTTTGGAATCAAAATGGAGGCAGTAGCTCCTTGTTTTCTTGCCTGTCTATTCATCTGCATTCACAATTAATTTCAGTTTCCAAATCAAACAAGTTAGGTTACTTTAATATTTACAATATTAGGCACATTATGAATTTCATTTTTATTTTGACAGTTTGACCACATTATATTCATTTCGCTCCACAAGAAAAAAGTTTGCTGGCATTTGAATGAAACTGAAGCAAGTATTTCTTTATAAAATCCGTGTATGCAAAAAGCCTAATCTTGCAGAAGACTCCAGTTTGGTGTGATCTCATTCAAATCCTCTCCAACATAAGAACACTTTGTTGAACCAATGGGGACATGCAATATTTGTGGTCCTAAAGCTGTTACAGGATAACAAAAAAGATGTTAGAAGGCCCTAGTCATAAAAGCATCGATTCCTAAGAAAGCAGTACCTATCACTCTTCCACACTAGACGAGCCAAGGGTTATTAATGAATATTATTTTATTTGTATGCTTGTAGATTTATAAACTGCTTAATAATTAAGGATTTGAAGGGGAAACAACTTATATGGTAGCTCCTATTGGTCTATTGCACAGAAATTTAAATAGTTTGTGGGGCGTTTTGTATGATGAGCATTACTAGTTAGAATTCTTAGCTAATCGTGTATGTGAAGTGAAAAAACGCCGAAATGCTTATTATTGAAAAACCTTAGATTTTCCATTTCTCAATCTAAAAATCCATTTCCCTTTTCATACCATTTCAGAGCAGATATAGAATGACTATGGTTCAATGAATAGTTCTGAGTTTTATATAAGTTAAAAGTTGTTTTTTATTGGATATGGAACAAGTGATCAATATACACACGTATTTGAATACTGGCAGTTCTACCCCTTGCACATTAAACAGTAGTTGGGGTGACCCCAATAACATCACTGACCACTCCAACATTCAGATGAGTGATGAAGTTCAGAACTTTATGCATGTTCATGGGAGTATTACAGAATACATACTAAGCCTTTGAAGTACTTATCTATTTCCCAAAGTTCAATGCAACATAACGATGGTAGGAAACAATATATTGTTCAATACTTAGCAATTCTTATAAGAAGATTAAGGAAAAACTCCAATATCTAAAAACAGAAGAAAAGGAATTTACCTCCCGACCAATTATGGTAACTGCAGGCACAGACAGTATCCATGGCACATCCCCAAACCAAGCAATCTCTGGAGGTATAGTACACAAGAGCACTAAAGCAGTGGCAACCATAAGCTGCATAGTAGCATACAACTCTAACTTGATCAGAAAATCTTTAACTATTAAGTAGAAAACAAACATCAAAAGAACATCAGAAATTAGGCAAACACTCATGCATGTCCTAAGAAACACAAATACACATACATCCATTCTAAAAAAGAGATCAACATAAAATTCCTAGTTTCAATTTTGATATATCAAAAATGGAGCATTTATTGATCTACTCTTCAATTTATCATCTATCTTCTTTTTTTCCCTGCACAAAAAGGCACTGCATTTTTGGTTAGCATATCCATCCGACACTTCTTTTTGCAGTGTTTCTGATAGATTGATTGTGATAATTCCACGTGACTAATAAAATAATTAACCTCTTCCATACTGGAAGAATCCTGCATAGTAATCACCACTTTGATTTTGACAACCTCTATTTTAATCCTTCATTGCACACCACATGAAGTAATTAGTTACTATTAGGCTTTGTGATATCACACAAAATTGGCTTCCAAAGCATTATTTTTTTACCAGTTAAATATACAGGTAATCTTTTGTTCTTTGCTTTATTTTGTGCCACAACATACATCTTTGAAATTCCCTATGATTTGGTCATATTCACAAATTTATTTTCACATTAGCAGATCTTGTCATTATGATCTCCTCTAGACAGACTCTTGGAGAATGACCCTATTTCTTGTTTGCAATTATCACAGAGCTATTGGACTCCCATCAAATTCATTTTTATTTAATGAATTCTCTGCAGTGTTGACCATCTACAGTTTTGCATTGGATTACAACTAGACTTTTGGCTAATTCTTATCTAATGCTAGTGTGCTGATCTAAGTTGCCAGTTTGGGTACAGGTTTGGGGTTCAAGTACACTGCTACGGGATTTTTTCCCAGATATGGATACAGCTGTATATACATATAATCATATAAATACATTAAAAATAAATAAATAACTTATAATTTTATAACGAACAAATATATGATAATGCAAGGTGCAGCTAATAAGTGCAGAAGGTGTCTGCAATGTCATTGTTGTTTTTGGTAACAATGAGATTAAATGATGTTCTCCTAGTTTGTTGGTGAAGAAGGGTGCACTTATGGCTTCTTTTGTGGGTGACAAGTTTAGAAGGCATGGAAAAGGAAAGGTATTAAGGGGAAGGAACTGGTTGCAGTGAAGAAGGAGAAGCATTGAAAGCAGAGTAAAAAGCGAGGAAATGATTGTTGATTTTATGGCATTCATGGAAAGAGAGATTGAGAATCTTGAGCTTTGCCATTGAATTGTCAGGATTTGGGAGCTCGCAAAAGATATGGATGGTGCATCATGTGTTTGAATTAGGTCCACCATGGCTAACTTGCTTCTAGACCCCAGCCACATGCAAGGACACATGGATGTCTTTGATGCAGTGCAAATATTGAGCTACGCCTCAATGCTCTCTACAACGGCTAGATCCTAGCTGTTGCATGAAAATATTGAGGAGGTTGAGCACCAACCAGAGGTCTATTTCAAATCATATATGCATTTTATAAACATAAATATATTGAAATATTTTAATTATTAAATATAAATATATATTTTAATGCATAATATATAAATAATAAATATATTAAAAATACATAAATAACTTGTGTTATAATTTTATAATGATAAATATATGATAACGCAAGGTGCAGCTAATAAGTGTGAAAGGTGGCAGCAATGTCATTGATTTTGGTAATGGAAAGATTAATCGATGTTTTCCTAGTTTGTTGGTGAAGGGTGGACAAATGGCTTCTTTTGTGGATGACAGGCTTAGGAAGGCACAGAAAATGGAAGGTATTGAAGGAAAGAAATTGGTTGTAGAGAAGGAGAAGCAGAGAAAGTGGAGCGTAACAGACAAGGAAATGATTGTTGATTTTATGGCATTTGTAGAAAGATATAAAGAATCTTGTGATTTGCCATTGGATTGTTAGGATTTGGGAGCTTACAGAAGAGATGGATGGCACGTCGTGTATTGGAATTAGGTCTAGCATGGCTAACTTGCTTCTTGACTTCGGCCACACATGAGGACACATGAATGTTTTCAATGTTGCACAAACATTGAGTTGCACCTCAAGACAGCGTTCCACGAGGACGCATCCCCCCCAAAAAACCCCGCGTTTCCTAGACGGGGACGTCTCGGAGACTTGGGGACTTGGGGGGGACGTCCCCCCACCAGACCACCACCAACGCCACCATCCCACCACCAGTTTCGTTGTCTCCAAGACACTGCTAGGACTTCGAGGATGTTGGGGTCTCCTCAACACATCTAGGGGACTCCTAGTTGTCTCCAAGATGTATAATTCTTATACTTATACATCTTTTTATAACTATTTTTTCAAGTACTATATGTATTTCAGCACCCTGCCACCCCTCCGCCACCGTCCCCTCGCCGCCCCCAAACTTAGACCCCCCCGTCCCCCATCTCGGAAATGCGTCCCCTGTTGTCCCCCCGTCCCCGTCCCCGAAACCCCGTGGAACACTGCCTCAAGACTCTCCACAACAGCTAGATCCTATCTATTGCATGGCAATATTGAGGAGGTCAAGCACCAAGCAAAGATCTATTTCAACTATATTTTGGACTACCTTCATGCAACAAAGATGAGGCAGAAGTGTTTCCAAAAGGCAATGGAAGAGATTGCAAGGGGTTTGAAGGTGATGTAACCAGTTGGCATCATCTTGCCTTCTTTGAATGTTGTGATGATAATGACTCTAAAGAGGTTGTAGAGGTGTCAACGCCAGGTAATGTTTTATCTTGTCCTAAATGTATGAATGATAATTTTGAGTCAAGTGACCTATGTAATTTACCTTGGCCCCCCTATGACTTTTGGGTTTTTAGGCATTGAGTTCTCAATGTTTAAACTCTACGTTCAGGTGGTACGACTGATTTATGGTTTGGTGTTTTGTTGGGGAAGGGTAGTTTTGATTTTCTATTAATACTGGTTGGTTCGGTAGCTATGAGTTCACTCCTCGTCGGTTCTCTACTATGATGGTATTTTTATGTTTTTGGTGGACCTAGTGGCATCCTTGGCACCAGCATCCTGGGGCTATAGCTCATTTTGTTTCCATGGTTCCTGGACCTTACTAGGTATATTATCAAAATAATAAATGTAATATGAGACATCTAGATTTCTTTAGCAATATAATATACAAAATACTATTAAGAAATTAATAAAAACTTGCTGATTTGGCTCCATGCGAATCTCCATATAAATATCATTTTCTAATTATTGGGTTCACAGTGAAAAGAAGCTAGGAAGAAGTTTAATAGCATGCCAAATTATTTTATCATTTTATTGCATTCTGAATCATACATCACACTGTCACATTTACAATACAAGTACATTGTCATTGTTGCACACCAAAGCTCATACACAAAATGCTTTACCTATAATAAAAAATTTATCTAAATAGAAATTATTATATAATCATTTTTTAGTTTGGACCTTTTTTCCTAGGCAGCATGGCTTCTCTAGAGCACAGCCTAGGTTCAACCACCAAACGTACCCACAAGGTAACCAAGGCAGCAAGGCTAATCCCATTCATGCTCCCAACCCCACTTCCAAACCTGGACCTATTTAGTCTTTCAACAACATACAATCTGAGAAACCTGGTAACATAGGAACAGATCTTTAAATATTTTGTCTAAGTTGTTAAAAGGACAACTTTTAATGAAAGGGAATCAACAAACAAATTTGATGATGCATCAGTTTAGAAGGGATATGATTTTTTCAAGATGACCTTGTGTGTGGCAACTAAGACACCAAATTTATTTGTCTTCAATGTAACTGTCATCTCTAAAAATAACATTACTTTATTAATAACTTTGTATTTTATCTTCTGTTTTTTTCAATGTTGCCAGCTGAATAAAACCTTCATTAACTTGCTGATTCTTTGATTTAATAAACACTAAAAAAGACTTGAAAAGCACCTAAAACCTAAAACGCACCCCTTATGTTTGTTGTGTGACAAACACAACCCTATTTCACACAAACTCGTTCTTGTTATACCATTTTTGCATTTTTAAAGATTGCTGGTTTTTTCGAAAGAGAACAATCACAAAGTGCCAAGGGGACAAATATAGCTTGCACAAAGAAGATATATTCATCTAAGATTCGAAATATAATATTATATGATATTATCTGCATCAAATGTATTTACAATTCTGTATATTTTTTAAATTTTTTGCATATATATATATAAAATAGGCCATACCCACGAAAAAAATTAGTCATGCCAGCATACCAAAACCCCGTACCCATACCTGGCCCTGTACCAGAACCGACAACTTAGCATAACAGATATATATATATATATATATATAATACGGCCATACCCAAGAAAAAAATTAGTCATACCAGCATACCAAAACCCCGTACCCGTACCTGGCCCTGTACCAGAACCGACAACTTAGCATAACAGCAGTATAACAGCAATAAAATTAATCATGACAGCAAGGACAGCAGCGACAGCAGTATAATAACAATAAATATATCATGGTTCCGATTCATAGCTAATAATATAAGTTATATAACAGTTAACAGTTAAAGTTCTTCAGACTCATGAAGGAATTTCAAAACAGTATTTTTGTAATGTCAAGAAGGAATTTATTTTTATAAACATTATAAAAAGTTGCATTGCCATCAGGGACACCCAGTCATCCCCAATACAGTCAAGGAACATCTCAGATGCCCCCAGTTATCTTGGGACGGCCAAACATTCCCGTGGCATTTCCTGTTCCTGCAACATATTTCCGAAACATTTAGGAATTTTGAAGACTTTTGGAGACCGTGCTGTCCTGCCGTATCCAAAACACCATTGGGGCAGGGACAGGGACGGGGACAGGGACAGGGACAGGGGTTTGAGGGCTGGAGACATGTCCACATGGAACATTGTTTATTAATGATTCATTCTTCCCTTGACATAACTTCATCACCTCACAAATATACAAATCCTTCCATAGAAGCTTTCTTCAATTTATTCCACTCATCATATTTGGTCTTATTTAAGTTCAGTCAATTTATTTTACACATTGTACAATTTTATCACACTTCATCATCTTGCAACTTGAAACAGTGGCTATATGCACCATATTGGTCACCCAGATTTTGTACGACCTATGACTACATATCTTTTTACAAGCTTGGACCTAGAGTTGAATCTACAGGTTAATTTCTCTTATTAGAAGCAATAAAAATGTCTTAAATCTGATCTTAATGACAGCTATAATTATAAATAATACAGACATCAAACTGAAAATGATGTTTACAACAGAAACAAAAAATTCCTCACAACAAGATTAACAGTAGATGTAACATGGGAAACCCTTAACCAGAAAAACCCCCGCACCAAATAGAGATCCTTCCCTGTTGTATCTGATGTTGTAGCAACTCTTCACCCTTGAAGCAAATAATCTGCACCTCAATACTCTCCAAACCTATCTGTGTAAAACTCTTCACCCAAGACTTCAATTTATAAAATTTTGGCTTGAACAAAACCACAGATGGATCCAAATAACACGTCCAATACTCAACATGCAAACGAGAAATACACATGCATTGGATTCATCTCCCAAATCCAAGTGCCACACTGGAGATGAATCCAGTGCCACACTTCACATTAGAAGCCCAACTTCCACTTGAGACTCTCGCTCTTCCAAGATGGACTCCTATTTTTTAGGATAGAATTTCACTTGGCTTAAGTGCCATTTCTTACTAGGCAATGGAATCACCTAAATGCTTGTGCTTCACACTCTTTTCATTACACGAAGACTAACCCAACAAGGACAACAGTTAGTTTATGTTTCTTGGAGGAAACAAAACTTTTCAATCATATACACTAAATTTGATTGATGGGGAATTCCACGTATACTGCAATCTTGGATAAAGATCACCAATAGTAATACGAGTCCTTCATGGTTACTGACATACTTTTGGGTGAAGAAATATGATATCCACCCTCCTGCTGTTATAGAAATTACAAAATATATATGTAATTCCAGTACTGCTTGTATGGGAATACAATATTGGATGGATTGCAGAGGCCAATGAACAAAACATGCCAACTAACTTAAAAAAAGGAGATGAATATCATATGAGGTAATTAAATGCAAGTGAAGGGTCAACAACATAAAGTTCTGTTTATTTCTCTCAACAAAATAGGTAAGACTGGCTGATATAGAAAAGGGATGCCATAGGAGAGATAAAGGAGCAATATTTGTAGACATGCCAAAGACAATCACAATAATTTGGTCAGCCCACTAATAAGGGAAGCCAACCTCTTTCTTTATTGTATTCTGGCACAAAGACTAGTAAAACACACTTCCAGCAGAAAAAACTAGAGATGAACACAATAACTACCTGAATAGCAAATAATATGCAATGGATAGCACTTCCACACCCTAAAAAATTATTTCCCTGGTTCATCAGTAGGGGTGATTTATATTCAGATGATAAACGATTGGTAATTGAGAAGGTGGGTACATAACCCTAATAATTACCCTAACCTGAATAACATAATGCATTGAACACAACAAGAAGTTGTATCCCAACATGATATTCCCACGTCATTTTTCTTATAGAAAGTATTGACTAGACATCAAAAAATGGTAATGGGAGCTTCTAGAGATACTACCGGAATATGCAAGATTTGAAGTCAAGTAAACAACACAACGATTTTCAAAACCTTGGCATGTGTCTTTAACATTTAAAAAAGTAATGAATATGTGTGCACGTGTGTGTGTGAGAGAGAGAGAGAGAGAGAGAGAGACTTCCACAAGAGGTGTTAAAATCTTCAAGGATATTGATGATTTTACTTCAAAGTTTATGTGATGCATCCAAATGTAGAGAGCATTACACTTTGGTCCTTTCCTTCTCACTCAATCTCATAAATACATTTTTCTTTCGAGGCATCCAAAATCCATTATTTACAAAAAAAATGACTATCACTAGCATCTAATTGCTTACTCAGATAACTTGCGCCTAGATTCCCTTTGGAAGAGATATCAAAATTCATTCAAATGTGTTTCACTTATCCAAATAATATTTTTTGAAAGTGACTGAACCATTTGCCAAACTAATAGGAGAATAACAGCTTGAACCTAGATTTGCCTTAAGAAGAGCCATCAAAATTTATTCAAATGTGTTTCAATTATCCATATAATCTTGAAAAAATGTGACTGAACCATTTGCCTAACTAATAGGAGAACAAAAATCCAATGTGTTTCATGTATATTGCCACAGCTTCTCTCAGCTACTTTTTCATATGCATCCACTTGCTACAATTCAAGATTTATGGTCCAATCAAAAAATTTGAGAATATATGTTGTCAATGGACTGCTTACCTACACCGGCATACATACATGGTGGATGCAAGCCCACATGTGTGTGTGTAGAGAATTTGCAAGCACATGTGTCAATATGTGTACAATTCATTGTCTGCATGATGCCACCTACTTATATCCAAGGGGTGCCATGTCTGAAGATCATATCCAACCATCAGGGTAAGAAGCAGAGTACAAGCATCATCATCATCAGCAAACATAGGTGCAATTTGACTCCCTAAATTAGGCTCCAACAAACATACCATATTCATCATTCATAATAAAAATATCTCGATAATATAATTAAGATCACTGGATACACAACACGACCTCTCAGAACAGTCATTTCTCATATGATCACAAAGAAACCACTTAAAGCAATGACAAGAATATCTCAAAGCCCCCTTAGTGTGGAGGCAAAACTATCTTATCTGGAGATTAGAAACAGTCCTCTTATAGCAGGCTAAAATAATCTCTTTGAGAAAAGGGAACAGAGAGAAATTATATTAATGTCCATGGATGACAAACAGTAGGTCAATGGGACTCAAGAGTACAGCAGTCTACAATAGAAAGTTCTAAGAAAAGAAACCTAGAGAGGCTACACAAAGGGGAAGAACAAAAACAAATAAATACAAAACTACATGGGACCACCAACACAAGTGGTCAAAAAACTAGTACAAATAGCCAAGAAGGGGGAACATGAACCCCAAAGAGCAAAAGCTGAGGAATACTAGAGAGATAGGAAAGTCTTATCTAGTATCACTCTTTGGGCAAGAAATGGTGAAGTCATTGGCATCATAGTCAATCATTGTAAAGGGGCCAATACAAGATGTGATAATGCTCATTGAAGAGTACAGAAGGCCAAGAGGGTTGAGCAAGGTACTCCCCCCAGGGTCACACCTAACATCCAAGGCCAAAGTAACTTCCGTAATAGTGTAAAAGCTTGTTATATGTGTTTGCCCCTATGGCTGTGGGGTGGCCAAGGAGGAGTAGATCATAGAGAATGAGCCAAAAGTGTGCCATCACAGAGAAACAAAACCACAATGCTAATGGGGAAGTTATTGGCGGAAAAGTTGTGAGAGATGTCATCTCACAAGTCTATCCACACCAATTTGAGAAGTAGTCATATCCTAAGGTCGTTTAGACTTTAGAGTTCCCAATCTTAGGGATGTCCTAGAAGAAGGTGATCAACTTGTGGGCTCTAGAATCCCTAGAAATTCCATGTAAGGATTCGAAATGAAGGGTGACGACCTCCTAAAGATAAAGATCAAGCACCATTGATCTAGTTATCTAAATAAAGTAGAGAGGTTGTTGCCTGAATCTTTGTACAGGTAATAATATCTCCCCCAAATCTCACAATAAATGGGGCATCTAAAGATGAAATGCTCCTCAATCTCCACCTCCTAGAGGGAGCAAAGATGACAAATCCAATTTGGGCGAAGAATATAATGATCCTTTCTCAACCAGTAGTTGATGGGAACACACCCACATTTGGTCAAGGGGAAACCTCAAGCCATGTGACCAATCTAAATAATGATCCTTTCTCAACCAGTAGAGGTAATAATATCTCCCCCAAATCTCACAATAAATGGGGCATCTAAAGATGAAATGCTCCTCAATCTCCACCTCCTAGAGGGAGCAAAGATGACAAATCCAATTTGGGCGAAGAATATAATGATCCTTTCTCAACCAGTAGTTGATGGGAACACACCCACATTTGGTCAAGGGGAAACCTCAAGCCATGTGACCAATGACGCTAAAGATGGTGAGGACGACATAATGTACCATCTTCCACCTGTAAAAAATGCTTAGCATAAAAAGAAAGCTTCAGGCTATGTGGCATAGAGGGGAGGTGTGAGTGACCTAGAGCAACACTAGTGATGGTCTCCTTCAAAGGAAGCTTTCAAAGGAAGGAACCCAAAAGGAGCTTCATTGAATGGAGTCAAAAATAATATGTTTGCATGATACCAAACAAGCCTCTCAGAGCAATGACTATTTGCATATTACACAATGTGGAGGATTTATTGGAATAAATCTCATATAGTTTCCTAGTGCACTACATCTAGGAATTTAAATTATGCCCCGTTTTTTAGACATATACTCAAATATTAATAAGTGTCAATCCTAGTATTCTTCCAATCTTTGTCACAAGATAACAACCCGACATGGTACCAACTTGAAATTCAAATAATATATAACATAAAATGAAAATTCCCCTCAATGCCACAAAGAGGTTTTACATACCAAATTGGTATGTTGGATAGATTGGGACCTTAAGAACTCCCCTTTAGCTCTAGCTTTTTATGGATATATATCACAATTCATGATTATAGTTTTGTTTCATACTGTTTTCAAAATAATGTATTTGAAGATGGAAGTGGTCAAGAAATCATTATCTTACATACTTTTGTAGCTTGCTTTCTTTATATTAAATATTTCTAGAAAGCATCTCATTTTGCCTTTTGGCAATTACTACAGCAAAAAATAGTGCAAACATAGGGTAGATACTAGAGCTAAGAGTCGAATAATTAAGAAAAATGAAAGATAAGTCACTCCACTTTATTTTAAAGAAAATTTCCTAAAGATAAGCTGACCTAAGGCTACTAAAAAACATATTACCACTTTGCAATGTTCAACAAGTGATCTATAATTGACATGGATATTCAATAATATTGTTGGTTTAATTAATTATTTTTTACACCTTATATTTAATTTTTACTTAAATAATTCCTATTTATTTACTTAGGTAAATTAGGAAATAAGAGCATGTGTCATCTCCTTGATTGATGGAAGTACATGCCACCTCTACCTCATTCAAACACCTTGATTGACAGTAGTTAGGTGCCACTTGTTAAGATGAGTTCTCTTGACACTACTCCTACATGGTGAATTGTTCTCCAACTCACTGAGGCTCACTCAACCTCTATGGGACATAGTCATCTTGACTCACACATCTCAGAGCCTATATATATGTAATAATTTCCTTCATTATGATTAATTGAATGCAAAAGTCAAAATTCTGCCTGTCTTGTCTTCTATTTTGCTCTTGAAATTATGTCATCACAATGTTATTTTATTTCTAAGGAGATATATTATTGTATTTCATTGTTAAATCTAACATGGTATCAAAGCAGGGCAGTTCAGATGTCAAGTAATTCATCTAGAACAGTCTTTTTAGTTTCTCTCACCTAGGGTTTATAGTCTTGCAAATTGAGTTTTTTCATATTACTCATTGCAAGAGGCCTTCAAAAAAAATGGACTGTTCCATTGCATTCAAAAGGCTCAATTCAGTTAGGATTGACTTTCATTTTGTCCAAATCAGACTCTATATAGTCAACTAATAAAAAACTTTACTTCTATAGTTGATTTGATTTGATTATCGATTTCAGGCCCTAAGTTACCGGTTCAGCCCTCTAAACCTGTAGGTTTGGGTTTGATTCAGGTTCGGTCCGTTGATGGGTCTGGCAAGGATTCCTAAAAATCACAGCGGGTTCGTCCCAAACCTGTCACGAATTTCCTGTATATTTCCTTCTGCTGCCGCAACAAAACTGCATTTTTCCTCTATAAATCATTCCCGAACTCTGGGAGAAGACAAAACAAAATACTATATATTTTTAATGCCGCTGTATATAGCCATGCATCTGTAAAATGACATTTTTATTAAAAATATTCTGCTCAAATCAACTTGTTGGAAAAATTGTGCCCTGGTCTGAAAAAGGCATAAATAAAATAAAATATATGAATAATCACAAATGTTTATATTTTATGATTTGACTGACCAATGAAGGTTTCTCTTATGATATGTTATTTTTTTATGTTTGAGTTTAGAATTTGTGTTTCATTTTTTTATTTCTTTTCAATGTTTTAAAAAAGAATTTTAATTAGGTTAAAATTACAAAGTTTATAGTAGAATTATTTTAACATTATGATTATTTTTAAACAAAAGAATATATTTTAATTGTAAATGTAACTTTTAATTATATTATTTTATTAAAGTTGCGGTTATAATTAATATTAAATAAGAATAATATAACTTTAAATAATAATAATTATTTAATCAATTTCTCACTATCTCTCAAATGCATCTTGTCCAAAGTTTGAAAAAGGTAAATGATATTTATTAATAATAAAAAATTATGTAAATAAATTAAAAAAGTTATTAGTATTACTATTAATAATAATAAAATTATAATTATGTAAGTTAATTAAATTTTAAAATTAATAATATGTATTAATATTTATTCTTTATTAATATTAACTTTCATTATAATTTTATTATTATATTATAATGTTACATATGGACTTTATTAATATTGTACAAGACTTATAAATATTATTATATATTAAAATGTGTATAGATTTTTTTATTTAAATGTTTTTGTATGGACAACCCCAAAATGAACCCAATCCCCAAAAAAATTTAACCGAACCTGCGAACCACACTGGTGAACCCGAACCAGTACCAGGATCGGTGACTTAGATTCAGCTATTATGGAATAGCTTGTGTTATTGCATATTGCATCATCTGTTATGTGCTTGCAACTATTGTAACTTTCTTCATGCACCTGGATCCAAGTTCATATCATTGGATTCCCACTGAATCTTATAAGTAAGATTCATCAACGAGAATTCTTATTTCACAAGTTCTATGCTTAATTGAACAACATTTAAGGCTGAAAAGTAAACTGTTCCTGCATCTCTATGGCTGGTTGCTACACCACCAATCCATCATGCAAGATAGAAATTGCCCACATGATTCATTGTGTAATTGTGCCATAGAAGTTATCAACTTGCAACAATCAAACACAAGCAAGTTAATGAAACATCGCATGAAAAAATAACAAGTGATTTACCTTGGAGAAATCCAATTAGGGAGCAAACACCAGCAGCAATACACTATCAATCACTTGTACATGTGTGATTTCCTTAATGAGGCCCCTCAAGAATGTCTTACTGACTCAACACACCCTCTCGTCTCTCACAAACCTATCTTACCTACAACATACTGAATTCAATGACTATATACGGTCAAATTATCTTTAGAACCATGGCAATGGACTGCAACATTTAATCACCAAACATCTAGGATACAATTCTCAAGTGAGATCCTATTCTGTTATACGAGCTATCTCATAGCCCAACGAGGGTATTAGTGCCAAGAATGAGCACAAGAATCAAAAGAACTGGAATGTCTCCCATATAAAGAGATGGAAGAAGAAACGATTCAACTTCCCAGAACAGGTTATGTCATGTATGGGGCATTTTTGACAGAAGCTGAAATTGACTTCTGATCATCACCTGTGTGTAACATTTTGTATGCTGCCAAAATAGTAAATCAGGCACTGTCTTTTCAGAAAGTGCATAGCTTTTCAGAGGAATTGAAGTACGTAAAAAATATTCCACTTTGGATGTCTCCCTTATGCTGTTTTTGCCCCTGCAAAAAACCTGCATTTATAAGGTTTAACACAACCAGCTGACTTTGATGATTACCATGATTCAACTTTGGATCAACTAGAGTACAATCTACACATACCTTTATGGTATTATGTCTTGAGAAGATCTTTCAAACAAGTGCCCACCCCACTTGAGAACAAAAATTGGACAAAAAGGTTTTGGAAAGCACAAGTTGTCACCAACCTACAATCAACTTATTATAAAGCTGAAAGTAACATGCTTGAAGAACGCATATGACCTAAAATGTATGGATGCAACTTCTACACTTCATGTTCATAAATCTAATACGATAATTAATTAACTTTTCTAAAGTCAAAACCTTTTGGTACATCTTTCAAGTCAGACCAACTTGTGGAATTTTTGTTTTATGAATCTTTTTACAATCATTATTTGAATTTTATGTGGCCGATATGTGGGCATATCATATACATTCATGAAACTCCTAAGATGTACTATCCTATAGTATGACCTTCATTCCATGACTTTAAGTCTTTAAAGTAAAGTCCATTTCTCTAAGATTTCAAAAGAATTTAAAACTCCAATTTGGACATGGTGGTACATTATTTATCTTATGTTTCCACGTTCTTGGGCCATAAAATATAGGCTACCACCACCTTTGATACAGTATTCAAGATAGACAAATGATAAGGAGCTATTGCCGATGGGTTATCAATAGTCACATACACTCAAGACTAATAAGATAGACAAATGATAAGGAGCTATTGCCAATGGGTTATCAATAATCACATACACTCAAGACTAATGCACATAAGAGATACTACTTATTTAGGTCTTTCATCTTAAGTAGTTTTCATGGCCATGTGTTAGGGTGGTGCATTACTTGATGTGTTTGTTACAATTGAGAAACATGATAAAAGATTGCAATTAATATAATAAGCTTGTTGTTACCAATATGGTTGCAGAATGCAACTTTACATGAGGAAACAAATATAGTGGTTTTCCTGTGAGAGAAATGTGAGATTATTTATTGAATGTAAAGGGTACAAGGAATTGTACATGAGAAAGCTTGAGGAGACTTTGATGCAATATCATTCATTGTACACAACTTAGAAGAGAGATAATTTATTCCTCCCAAATTTGTTGAATCATAATACCACTTGTCTTTACAGATGGTGACTGTGACTTTAATCTTAATGTTTTAAGGATTCTTACATAATTATATATTCCGACTTGCTTTATTATACGTCGCCTGATTTTTTAGCATGGTATGACAGAATTTATGTTAATCATAATATCACTCATCTTTACGGATGGTGATTGTGGCTTTAATCTTAATGTTTTAAGGATATTCTTACATAATTATATTTTCTGAATTGCTTTAGTATATGTCTCCTGATTTTTTAGCATGGTATCACAGAATTTATGTTCTTGAATCGATGGGTGTGAATTTTTTGGTGTAGTTTTTAATCAAAACTTGGTTAATTTTTTAAAACTTTCAGGCATACTGAACCTGTGCAGACATTCAATATTTGTTAACATAAACCTGTGAAGAGTGAGAAATATTGACTGTTGATTGTAAACTGCATCAGTACAATTGGAGTATGTTATGTTTAACTTAAGAATGGCAATGGAGCAGTAATCAAAATTTCCCTAAGTGGCACTGACAAACTTCAGGAAACCGGTTTGATAAATGTCTGAATCAATTTGAAAAAGTACTGTGTGTGGCAACATGAAGACATCAGTGTTTACTTCATGCAACATTAGGATGAAGTGATAAATCTAATCAATGAAGAGAACAGACACTTTTAGTACAATATTATTAGTTACTAACTTAATGCCTATGATAGAAGGATTTATAGAGGGTAAAAACAAAATTTGAAAACAAATTAGCAAAGGCATAAGTGTATAAGTGGAAAAGAATGACAATGTGATTGCTTTCCTTATGTGGAATCAAGGCTAAACACCCCAAAAGGGTTATATCTCATCTTGTATCTATGCAATGCTGACATTCAGAATCCTTGACAGAGGCCTCTCATTGAATTTTCTGCATTCGTAAATTCTAGAGGAATAGCTACTGCTTACTTGCTAGCAAGCATGCAATATACAACATCAATTCCACAAAATTATATCAAATTACATTGAACCCTTTACAGACAAAAGAAATGCTTTTTTGTTATTTTATCATTAAACCCAGACAAGAAACCTCCATTCTGTGCTCTCTCAAATACTCACCAATATGAACTAATTTCTTTGATTCTTTATTTAACTGGATATCTTTCAATATTATAATAAAAATTAAGTTGAAAAGATGCATCCTTGTATGCTTTGAAAAATATGAATAAAACATAAAGCATCCTTGTTCGGCTGTTCACCAGTATACACAAAGTGTAGGCACATACAAGATAGCAGAACGGTTTGTCCAAGTACAAAACCCAGGCATTGAACACCAGAATCAGATTGCATCCAAGAATTATTCTGTTTACCTTGTCAGCCACAGGGTCCAAGAAAGCTCCAAATGCAGAGCATGATCCCATCTGTCATCCACGACAGCGGCTGATTCAGGCCAAATTGTACCTCAAGAGACTGGATAGGGCCACTCCCAGTACCCTTGCGCCACCCTATAAACGATATATATAACAACTTTCTTACAGATAAGAGAAGAATTAAACACTGGGATACTTCAAATCTAGATTATATATTATAGAGCCTTGAATGAAAAACCAGTACATATTTTTTGAAGAATGTGCTACCCATACTTTGCGGGCAATGTAACCATCCAGCCAATCTGTTATGGCTGCTGCAATGAAGATACTTGCTGTTGTCATTGTTGCCCACCGGTACTCCATATAGAAAACTGATCCAATAACATTCTAGTGGTAAGATTAAAGATTCTCCAATGCAATTTTATTCATATCAGAAATTTTAAAAACTTGCAACTTGATGTGATTGTCTTTCTCTAAACATGCATTATAAAAAATAGAAAAAAAAATCTAGAGTTTCTAGGCATTTCTGTGTCTGAAATTCAAGAGAGCAAAGACATCTCAAAAGACACCAGCCTGTATTATATAAAAGAAAATAATGTAAAAACAAGACAGACACAATGCATTAAATAACAATTGTGTGTTCTTTCCATACAAAAAGTGAAAATAATAAAGCAAACTCCAAGCCACAAACACAAAAGAGTGCCATGCCTAAAGAGCTGTATATGATTGTAGCTTGAAAATATTACAAGCCTAGGTGAAGGTTGTCTTGTGTGAAGTTGTGTCAATAACTCACATCACAACCTGCATTGCATACTATGGTTTGCAAACACCCAAGATAGATAAAATGCTTTAAGGATTTATTGGCATCATTACATTCAGAAGTATGGTGTCAACCTTTATATTTCATTCGAAACAAATACTGCTCATGACAATTTCTATCTTTAAACTAGAAAAAAGGCATCACACTCCAAAGTCAAAAAACCTGCACACTATTTTCTTAAGAACTGATGTTTTACATATAGATGTCGAAAAGATTGTCAAAACCTTGATTTGAGGCCAAAATAAACACTTCTTTGCCTGGTTTGAGGTGATGAAAGTGATCAGCAATAAGTCCAGCTTGCTAAGATGAGGGGATGCAAAGCCATAATCCACTTATTAAAGTACCACAATTGCTGGGATAAACATAGTATGGAAACAGATCTACCAATTTAAATAGCCCACTCTGTTGATAGGATTAGGAAATTGGGAAGTCTGTTCATGCCCACTCTTGACACCAAAAATGATGGTTTAAATAGACATACCCATAGAGATTTTTCCTATGGCTATTATTTCATTGGTGGAAATTTTATATTTAGTATCCTATGATTACGGCAGTAGGGAAATGTGGCAGGCCAGGGGTTACAAATCCTCATGTTCCAGGACATCTCTCTCTGTAAGTCTTATAAAACTATTGTAATTAATACTAGAAAGATCTGCAGGGACAGCAACTGAGGTTCCTAGAATAAATGATAACTTGCAGAGCATTAAGCAAGCTTTACAAGACAGAATAAATACTGACAAACAAAAACTCAACCATTCACAATCTTCAGAAGGTTTTGGGAGAGAATGATGTGGATATTGCATGCTTTAATTAACTCTTCAATGGGATATTGGATAACCACTGTTTCTGTCTACCATATGATTTTGGTGTCTAATTTTATAGTTTGCTGACAATTTGTCAGACATATGAAACAAAGGCACCTTTTGATAAGAGGTCTCCATTATCAAAACCCAATTACATGTTTTTTGTTCAGAATTTTCTTAATTTATTAATATTTAAATGTATCCAATATTTATAATTATAAATATGCTATCTTTAATCTGTTGTTAGAATCTATGCATGCAATTTAAATATGAGATGAAATTTTTTGTTAAAATTAGCAGGAGACCCGGTAGGATCAATAAGACAAAAAAATGACAGCCAATTGTACAATAATGATTGTAGATTGTAATGTCCCTAATAGGAATTATATTAATTTTAACCTAAATTACCAATTTCCCAAGCAACAATGGATTTAGAGAGTACCTTGGCTTGATTTAATCCCTGCAAACAAGTTAGAGATCAATTACAATAATAACTTAGCAAGTAGAGTATCATGGTTAAACATTCATAATTCTATAGTAAATTTGTTAATCCAGTTATTGCCTTATCCTACGGATGCTCAACCATGGGGGAACATGGAAGAGAGCGACTCAATGGGGTGTCCTTAGCCTCTCTAGGCCCAAAAGCAGTACCCCTTTGGCCTCATGTGGCCCATGCCATTCATATGAGGTGGCCTACCTAGTGAGGATTCTAGTTTTGTTGTTATCCCCTCATCTTGCCATCTTTCCCCATTCTGTCATGATTGGTCTCCTTATATTGCTATACCATGATAGGGGAAATGAGATTGCAAAAGGTCTCCTGGTAGCCAATTCTCCTAGGCCCAAGGGCAATACCCTTTGTACAAAGGCAGTACCCCCTTGACCCTTTGTATTTAACACTACCCGATGCCTTCTGTGAGACCCCGTCTATGTCGACTCTTGTTGATGTTATGCTTATATGATTTGACTAATTAAGAGTTTTGAGGATGTTAGTTTAGTTTAAAGTTTTGCAAGTGATAGCTTGGTTTACTTAGGAGTTAGGAATGATTTTTATGTTCTTAAGATTATGTGGAATAGGTGATGGAACCTAGCTAATTATTAACTGTTATAGTTGTCTTATATTTATCCAATGATTAATCTTATGAGAATACAAAAGTAATTTTCCCTTCCTAGATTCTATTTGTTTTTCCTTCAATTTAGATATATATAGTTGTGTTTCTTAGTAAAATTTTGGAAAGGGCATTACACCTTCTTTTCATATACTAATCGCTGCTCAAAATGTTGCCTTAATTAAGGATGTTAATCGCTGAGTTGCCTTTAATATAAAGTCTGCCTTAGCTATTATTATTGCTGTCTTGTTAGTGGTAATCGTTGCCCTTTCCATTAGTTTTGCTGTTTTCTAAAAGAATCGCTGGCTGCTGTTTGACCATTATTTTTATAACGGTATTCTTTTTCAATATATATTATTTTATACATTAGCTTTTGTATATATATATATTAATATTTATAATTATAATAATATTTAAATTGTTAGTATTTATATTTTAATATTTACAATATTATATTTGATAATTATAATTATAATATTATCTTGTGATAATTATAATTATAATAATAATAAATTGCTGATATTTCTTTTATAATTTTAATATGTATTTTGTTATTTATCTTATTTACTCATTTCAATGCTTTATATCTTAGTGTTACAATTTCGGGAACATGACATAGATTAATTGATTTCAATCAGTTCCAAAATAAAAAATGACTTTACAAATCCTAAAAATTCAAAAACACGTACTTAGGACCTGAATACTGCTCTATGGCCTCAATGCTGACATTTTTTGAAGGGTTTAAAGTCTTAACTCTGGGAGTTTAAAAGCAATAAAAATTAAAATATGACAAATGACATATGCAATGAAGGTCACAAAAAGACTTTACACATCCTAAAAAGCCAAAAACACATTGTTAGGGCCTGATTACTGCTCTATGGCCTCAATGCTCACATTTCTTTAAGGTTTTAAAGTCTGAACTCTTGGGTTTGGATAAAAGCAATAAAATTTTGAAAAATGGCATATGCCATGATGATCCCTATGGCCTCTTTGACCCCATGGAGGGCTGCCACCCCTAGATCCCCCAGTTTGGTTCTAAAACGCAAAAAAATAAAAAAAAAAAATAATTTGGGCCAAGCTAGATGGAAAAACAGTGTCTTCTTCCTTATTTGGCCTGAAATAACTAAAACAGTGTTTTCCATATTTTTATGATTTTTTCAGCATTTTTAATTTCCCAAGTTTTTCTGGATTAAATTCCAAGTAATTGAATTAGAATTATATCTGTAGTTTGCTGAGTCAACCCTGATCCCAGATAATGCTACCATGGCTGCAGCAGCATCAAGGATCTATGTGAAACATGAGCACAAGACCTCCCGTAGAGCTAGTAATGTGGGCTGAGTGATACAAGCTACTCTCTACCATAGTCCATCGCTCTCTGTCTTGTGATTTTTGTCTTTGATGCCATTGATATTGTAACCCACATGTTTTGTACACCTAAAAACACTTGAGAATATTTATACATGTGAAAACTATGTTACCGGATCCATGGGATATGCAACCCGAACCAGGTCTGGTTCGAACCAGATTTGGAATCCTGTTTGGTGCAGCAGAGAATTCCATCAAGGGGCAGCAAACAGTCTGTGGGTTCATCTCAGATGAACCTAGGAGAACCCGAAAAGATTTTTTTTTGGTAGTTGCTATGCTATGTGGCAATCGATATGATTTTTTAAAATTAATATTATATATCAATTTTAATAATATTTTATAAGGTTTATAAATATTTCTGTATATAAAAAGTACTAAGAAATATGTATGTTGTTTCTGAAATTCCTGCTTTTACTCTGCAAATATATATGATTTTACACTATCATTTTTTGTACGGACAGACCCAAAACAAACCCAACCCCAAAAAAAATTTGCTAGATCAAAAAAACAAATCTGTGAATCCAAACCAAAATCTGAACCAGAATCAGCAATATAGTTTGTTCAATTTTTATGTTTTTAAATTTTAGTTAAAGAAGAGTGCATAAAAAAACCTTTAATTTCTTAAAAAAACCTCTATATTTCATGGATTTTTCAATTTGCCCGGTCTGTGCTAAGTCTAGGTACCAATTCCAAGTCCAAGTCCAAAATCAGCCTGTCAAGTCTGTGCGAGTCTGAGTCTGGTAACTATACTTTCAAATTTCAGAATTATCTATAATAATATTGCAATGTCCTTGAACATCCTTCCTGTACCTGCCTAGCTGCTTGTGAGGCAAGCTATGCAAATGGTGTAAAGTGTTCATCTTATTGTGATCAACTTAATGTTTGAAACTTACTTGGTCATTATTAGAGCAGTGAAGCATCACATGATTTTCATCCTTTACTTCTCATTTAATTATATGCAAAGAATTCTCTCTTCACCATTCATAAGACTGATGATGGTGGAAAGCATTAGCGATCTCAAGATCCCTGAAGAAGACAATGAGATCAATAACTACCAGGTGAAGGGCTTGTAAGAGGAACTAATGGTCCTTTACCACTTTTGAATAAAGTAACAGGAGACTATTATTGAACTTCTGAACAAAGTTTAAAGATCTACCTCCACTTATTTACTCAGTTTGCTTTGAAGAACCACCAGCAAGAAGTCAAAGCTACTTCCAATATACCCTGCTTGATGGATTTTATGGCATTAAAAACAGATGATACTATTTCTTTCCTCTTTATTGCCTTTGTTTTTTTCACATAGATTCTTGTGATTCCTACTCTGTATCAAGGATGCTGTACTATTGCTAGGTTTAGAAGAATTAACTTGTTTTATGGAAGCCCTTGAAGTTAGCTGTATTCTTATAAGCCCATAGGATCTTTGGAAGAAGGGTTTTGGGGGATGTATTTTTTTGTCCAATTTTGTCTAAAACACCAATCCCAGGAATTTTGTGAACTCTTGTTAATTGGGAATATGGGCAGTTGGTTTATGCCCACTTTGGATTGTAGGTATCACAGTGTTCTATGGTAGTTATGCCAGCAGAGTCCTCCTTCATGGCAATTGTGCTGTTTGGTAGTTCCAATAGATTTCATATGCGGAACAATAGTGATGCAGAAATGCGGCAGGCCGGAGGCCATGAACCCTAGTCTTCTAGGGTATCTCTCTCTGTAATTCTTGTGAAATTATAACATAAGATTTTACTTTTAGCCAAAGAAGAAAAAATAAAGCTTGTTTATAGGATCAAAATAATACTAATGGAAAGCCCTGCAGAGACAACAGCTGAGGTGTTTAGAATAAATGAAAATTTTCAGGGTATCAAACAATATTCATGAGAGAAAATCAGAAGTCTAACAAACAAAAAAGCAATCCTGCACAATCTTCAGAAGAGTCTGAAAGAGGTTACTGTATTTCTCGCTCTTTGTTAAGATTTGAGTAGCCAGTATTAATGTCTACTTGATGTCGGGGGTCATTTTGGCCCATAAGATTTTCGGCACATGAAACAGTCACCTTTTGAACTTATATTTGGGATTATGAGAAGCTTGGGAAGACACTTTAAGACATATAAGAATTGAATATTAATGTCTAACCAATGCACATAATAGGGATAAGTCATTCAGGAATGATTGATATTAAGACTACCACAGCTGTGTAGAGATGCAAATTGCAAAAGCAAAGAAAATGATTGCTTGAAAAAACAAATACAGTATACTACGAAAAATACTCAAACACAGAATGTCCTTCACTCTAGAGCAGGCTCTTTAGAACTAGGCTAGTCTTAATATCTATAATTCTTGAGAAGGAACTTCAAATTTCCAAAAGGCAAGGAGAAAATCTGTTTAAGCATTCTTCTAAAGACTAAAACTAATGCAATTTTTGTTCAAGCGGTTGTGGTATAAATGAAATGGAGGACACTCCTGAGAGAATGGCCTAGGTTCAAATGCCCCTCGCTCAATAGGATGGCATAAAATTCTAACAAATGTGTAAAGAGTTTGTGTTATAACAAATATGAGATATATTCAAATAAATGGTACACATAGCAGCACAGAGATCAAAACATCAAAAGAAAAGAAGAAAAAAGAAATTCCTGATGTCCCTATGGGAATATCTGGTGAGATTATATTACATGGAAAACCCCAAAATACTTTTTTTTAAGTTTCTTGAAATGAAATTATATCCAAAACACAAAAAATATACTCCAATAACAAAAGCACTTCACTCTCATAGATCTTTAGTGCTAGGCTAGCCTTAATATCGATATTTCTTGATAACATAATTCAAAATTCTCAAAGCCAAACAAAGTTTAGGCTTTGTCTTCTTGTCAATTACTCTTGATGAAAACTTTCCAAATTCCAGTCGAAGTTGAATCTCCTGCATCTATAAGGTGGGTAAAAATTCTAGCAAACATGTGACATAGGTTGTGGCATAAAGATTACAAGGTACATTGGATTTGCAGCCCATAAATCTAGCATACATGTGGCAAAGTTCTGACATAAACATTATGATGTGCATCCAAGTGTAACCTATGTTTACAAGCCTTAATGGTGTTCAAGTTTATCAAACCTAGTTTCAAATTTCCCACTACAATAATCCAGCAACATTAAAGTATAGCTTTGTGATGACTCGCCTCATAAAAGATACTCAGCAATGAAATGAATAGGGCCAACCTGAGAGAAAGGATATTAATTTATGTCAGATTTGAGTTCTATTTTAGAAAGCATTTGTCATTTGTGGGCCAACTCATAAGAGGAAGACATTGCTAGTAATAATTAAAAGCAGGGATTACATATTTTAATAGAGCCGACCCAACAGTGGAAATTAAAAAAAATTAAATCTAAATTATGAAGTGCGAGCGACTTTTCAAGATGCCGACCCTTGTGAACAATCGCCTCCTTTGTGAATAGGCACGAAATAGATATAAAAGGAGATCCATTTCAAAGATGAGAATCATCGAATCATGGAGTGGAAAATATATGAAATCTGGAATATATTTCTGAGTAAAGGAACAGCATGGAATAGAAATAAATTAGAAATAAGTCTGCATTCAAATAAGCAGCAGCATGGAGGAAGGAAATGTGATTTGGAATAATGAAATATATATATATATTTGATTATGCAATAATGATGCTTGCAGCAATTATTGAGCCTTATAAGTAATTACGATTCTTTAATATAAATGAGAACAATAGATTCTGATTTGTTTGATTTACACTAAGCAATCATATGGAGGAGAAGAGGGAATGCAAGGAAGGGGAGCAGATATGATATCACCATCTAAGTAGACCACCACATGCTGGATGTCCAATGTGCCTGCCACTTGTGGCCAAGAGGGTGAGTGTCCGCTCTTGGGCTTAGATAGGGGGATTTCCAGGCACCCTATTGCAATTTCATTTCCAACCTCTACAATGGTTGATTGTGGAGAAATTGCAACTTATAAGAGGATGAATAAGAAGATATGATTAGGGAGGGCAGATACAAGCACCCCACTAGGTAGACTACCCCATGCTGGATGTCCAACGTGCCTGTCACTTGGGGCCAAGAGGGTGAGTGTCCACTCTTGGGCTTAGTGCAGGGTTTGCTTTGAGCCAACCTATCACACGCCCTCATTCAAACCTATTGTGATTGAATACTAAAAATAAGTATAGATGTAACATGGCTTATCTAATGAGTTATGATGATTTTACCTATTTGTACTCATATGTGTGATTATTAATCATAATATAAATAATCAGATTTATGAATTATATATACATATGCAGTATTGCCTGATATGATTGCAGGACTTAAATCGGGATTTATCTTGTTAAGAGGCATTTAATTGGTAAGTTATATCTCTAGCTATCTTAAAATTCTTATTTCAATGAAATTTGTGATTCTAGGGCAAGATTTAGGGTAATTGCCAAAAGGGGACATTACAAGCCTATATTTACAAATCTTAGGAATGAAGCTCAAGCTTAGAAAATCCCAGCTCATTTTGTCCACTACAATAAGGCAGCCCATAACTTTTGGAAGAACATGTGATGAGGTTGGAGAATAAACATTAGAGGCTACATTCCAATGTAACCTACATTTACAAATCTTAAGAATGTGGTTCAACCTTAACAAACCCTGGTTCAGTTCTCCCACTACAATTAGATAAGCCCATAACTATGTGAAATGTGATGATATTGTGAAGTAAATATTATAAGGTGCACTAAAGCATAATCAATGTTTATAAATCTTGAAAATTAGGTTCAAGCTTAGAACACCCACATTCAGTTCTCCTACTACGATTTAGTAGACGTAATCATCCTTCACTTTCACTTTCATTCTACAAAGATTGCTTGATCCTAATTCTAGGGAATATTTTCTCCCAAGCGGACCCTGAGATTCATCCAGAACTTGATCCATTCTGGTTCCAAAGGGTTTCCTTATTCATTCCCTGCACGTCTCCCAAAAACCAACCTCTGGGTATATTGTAGTGGCACTTAATTCTCCAACTCCATACAGGTATTTATGCACTCATTTAACAGGACAAGGAGATCAAGTATCTCAACAGGTGAACTTGAGGGTCCTTTAGATCATTGAGAGATTGTAGCTCAGCTGATATTAGGACCTTTATGCCCGAATTGCAGCCCATAACTCTAGCAAATATGTGGCAAGGTTGTGCTGTTAAGATCATGAGGTGCATCCAAATGTACCCTATGTCTACAAATCATATAAACTGCAGTTCAAACTTAGAGAACGCAGGTTTAATACTGCAATAAGATAGCATGTAACTGTAACAAACATGGAACATTGTCATGGCATAAAGATTATGTGGTGCGCTTTATGTAACCTATGTTTACAAATCTGAAGAATGTTCTCCAACCCTACCCCACAAAGTGTTGAAGTAAACCCATAACCTCGCCTCAGATATATAACAAACACAAAAGTAATGATTAAAAGTCTAAAGAATGCTTCCCAACCCTACTCCGCTATGAATTAACGGCAATCTGTAATCTCACGCAAAATATATCAAACATAAACAAAATAAGAAAAAAATTCTTGGGATATCAAGTTAAGTGGACCTGACTGTGGGTGTGGGGAAAAATCCATGAATAAGCAGGTTTGGACCCGAATCCTTGGGGATATCAAGCTAAATGGGCCTGGTTGGAGGAAAATTGCATGATTAAGCAGGAGAACGCAGGTTTAATACTGCAATAAGATAGCATGTAACTGTAACAAACATGGAACATTGTCATGGCATAAAGATTATGTGGTGCGCTTTATGTAACCTATGTTTACAAATCTGAAGAATGTTCTCCAACCCTACCCCACAAAGTGTTGAAGTAAACCCATAACCTCGCCTCAGATATATAACAAACACAAAAGTAATGATTAAAAGTCTAAAGAATGCTTCCCAACCCTACTCCGCTATGAATTAACGGCAATCTGTAATCTCACGCAAAATATATCAAACATAAACAAAATAAGAAAAAAATTCTTGGGATATCAAGTTAAGTGGACCTGACTGTGGGTGTGGGGAAAAATCCATGAATAAGCAGGTTTGGACCCGAATCCTTGGGGATATCAAGCTAAATGGGCCTGGTTGGAGGAAAATTGCATGATTAAGCAGGTTTGATCCAAGGATTAAGCAGGTTTGATCCAGAACAATACTGGGATGTTCGGCCTTCTATAAAGTGCCAAATTCGGGCGCAAAACCCAATTACATCCATTGATGTGAGAAAAGTTCAGTTTGCTAGATGTAATCACACTAGAATAGTACAGGAATTGGTGATCTCCCGTAGCAAAGTCACAATTACCACGTCCTTAGCTGTGTCCACTGGTTCATCTCGTTAGTTTCAATCTCACAATTTCAGTATTGCATTGTGCAATGAGTTCCAAATGGCCCATTCAAGCCTACAAGCGACAGAATCTTAATAACCCACT
The DNA here is from genome assembly GCA_007115665.2 of Sequoiadendron giganteum. Classification (NCBI taxonomy): domain Eukaryota; kingdom Viridiplantae; phylum Streptophyta; class Pinopsida; order Cupressales; family Cupressaceae; genus Sequoiadendron; species Sequoiadendron giganteum. Next base: position 609,986,961 of record CM021108.1, on the reverse strand, counting down.
ACTCATAGAAGTCAGCTCAACAAAATTGACTGGCATTCCCCATACAAGAAAAACTCTTGTAACTTCAATACTACGATGAATTAGAGCCCACGGCATTTCAACCAATTTCAACACTTTATCATGTCTCATTTGAATTAAGACACCAAATACATAAAAAATTTAAAATAATTCTGAGAAATTCACGGCAAGGGTTATAAACTTACCGGCCACAAGCACAGGAATAGCCGCCACCCTTGCCAGCGTTAAAATCGTAGGCAGAGTGAGAATTCTTGACGGTGGTTCAGCTTTCTGTAGGCCCTGTGGAGTGTTGTTATTAGCTTTAATAACTCCATTGTTGTAAATGTGCTGCTCCAAGCCCTCCATTAATTCTTCTGTTTTTCTTTTCTGCAAACCCTAGCACATTAGAGGGTGCCTGCTTGCTGAAAAGAAAGAAAAACAATGGTGGGTGAGTCTGCTTTTTTGGGGGTTTGTTCACAAGAAAAAAAGGTTGAAAGATAAATATTGTTCCTGAAATTTGCTGCACTGCTTTATTTTATTTGCAATACTTCTGTTTTGTAACGCAGTTCAAAATTTGAGGCTGGTGGCAGCTTTTCTGAATGGCTTTTTCTTTGTTTTGGGAGGGATTTTGTTTTCTATTCTTTCGTTGTGGCAGGCGAAAGGTGCTCTTTAGCCGCTAACGTGTCGAATTTCTAGTGGGGTACTATACCAATGATTGAGTTAAAGTAGGTGCCATGGCGAATTTTTGATGGGAACAATTTTAAAATCGTTTGGTATTACGAAACTGTTTAATTTGTGTTGTAATGTTGACTTAGCATAGCCATTCCCATTTGATTTTTTTGTGTCAATTGTGATGGGAATATATTAATATATTAGTAAGTAATTTTAGTTTTAAATTGGATTTATAATTATATAGTGATTTCCGTTTAATTATGATTTTAATGATAGTATAGAGTTAATATTGGTAACATTGGTAATCATTCCAAAGAACTCAGAGGTGGTAAAATGGGAAAAACCAATGGAGGGATGGTGGAAGGTGAACTTTGATGGAGCTTCAAAAGGAAACTCAGGGCCCTCAAGGGTGGGTAGCATTGTTCGTCACTGGAATGGAAATGTGTTGGCCTTAGGAGCGATGAAGTTGGTGGAAGGGACTAACAATGTGGTTGAAGCAGTTGCAGCCTTAATGGCAATTAAATTAGTCAGAAAGCTAGGGGCAACAAAGGTTCATTTGGAGGGTGATTCTTTGGTAATCTTTCAAGCAATAATGAAAGGAGGTATAGATGATTGGCATCTGCAAGGAATGATTAGAAAAATCAATGAAGAGTTATCATACTTTAATGAATTCAAGGTAAGTCATGTCAAGAGAGCTAGAAATATGGAAGCGAATACCCTCTCAAAATGGGCTTTAACGTTTGCAGAAGTTGGTGAATTTAGAATGGAAGATTTTAGTCGAATAGTTTTGGAGGAAGACCCATTAAATGCAGAAAGGAGTAAATGACAGAGAATAAAGGATTTTTTTTAAACTCTCGAAGCACTTGAAGAATTGATGTCACCTTGGTTGTTGGTGTTGGACGTACGTTCGGCATTAATGGAGATGGTTGGCAATGTGATGTGTATTGATAATACACATTACAGTTTTCTCAATGCTTCTCAATTTTTGGTGGTAAGCAAAGCTTCCAAGGTAGTGACGATGACCAATTTTGAAGCTAGCGTGACAATGAAGAAATGGAGGCAAATTTCACATTGCAGTCGAGGAGGAAATTGAATATGTTTACTGGGAAAGCAATAGTGAAGAGGTTACGAGTAATGTTCCTGTTCAAAAATGAGAAAGTGGCACAATTTGTCCAATTAATACTAGACAAAGGCTTTGGAGACTTGAAACACAGATACCGGATAAATATAGATGTATATTCATTAATCATGGTGTGGACCTTGGACTTGGGTGAGCCGGTGGAGGAAGTGAGAAAAGTAATGAAAGCTTTGGTGCACGAAGATTTCTTAGTGAATATTGAAAGCATCCTAGAATGGGCCATTCCAGGTGTAGGTCTGGAAGTGAGTGAAGGTGTGGAAGATGAAGAATCTAAGGAAGTTGAGATGAACCGTACCTTTATCAAATGGCCGAAAGGAAGAACCAAAGCACAATGGAGGGAAGGAGTTGATCGGGGGTGGAAAGCGTTGAAGCTTTGTGCGAAATTGATGGAGGTTGAGGAGGTCATCGAGGAACTCAAAGTTGTAGCTAGAGCGGAGATGTTGGAGAAGAAAGGATTACGGCCAAGGAAGAAGCAGAAATAGATAATGGTACAAAATCCATTATACCTGGGTAGCTCATCTAGAACCTTGGTGTAATCGTTTGGTTTGAATTTTGTTTGTCTATTGTTTTGTCTTGCTCTATGACGTTGCTATTTTGGTGTTAGGCCCATTTTTGTGTGTTGGAATTGTAAATAGCTTGGGGGACAGGAAATAGCTAGTAGGTTAGTATTTCAGAAGATACCATAAATTTTGGTGAAATTGTTGGATTAGCAAACAATATTCAAAGGTAGTTGGTAGGGTTTGAATTTTAGAAAATACTGTAAATTTTGTTCTATCAATAATAAAATTAACTATTATTACCGATCAAAAAATATATATTGGTAACATTGGTTTTCATATAGGGTGAAAATTTAATGGTATTGAAACATATCTCTAAAATTGCAAGTGATTCTCCATTACAATCCTATAGTCTATAATGATTAAAACATTATGATATAAAAGGCTTCATAAATAATTTGGCAACGATTTACTACTTAGTAGATTGATAAATCATAAATTTTCTACAGATTTGGACCCCTAATTATTTTATTATATTCTCCAAAGCCAAATTGATTGATTCAAACTATTTGTCAATTGACAAAGTTTTTCCATTATAAAAATGTTGCCTAAGAAATGTAAGTCATTTCATTCTCTAATATGACTCGGAGGGCTTCTAAGCTCATGGCCCAAACACCAAATCATACATAAAAACATATTTAAAAACATATTTGAACACTTAATTTTCAATTATAAACACAAATATTTTGTTTGCAAATACAAATTCAAACGCATAACATTTTAAACCCTACCTTTTACACTACCATAAATCAATCTTTGTTCCCTAAGCTTTTGTTGTTGTCCTTCTTCCTTTCACCTTGCCCAATCCTCTTTCCTTTTTACCCTCATACCCTTTTAAGCATAATGGGTCCATTTTTTTAACTCTTGTCCCTCTTTTAGTCATGGGAGAGTGGTCTTGTTGAGTTCCCTACAATCTCCTATGACTATTGTGAAAAATCCTTACTTCTTTACACTCTTCTTGACATTTTAGGCTTTTAAGTATTCAAAATTTAAATCATGTGCATAAAATTAAGCATCATTATTTATTTTTACATTCAAATTATAAAATTTAATTATGTATTTAGTCTTAAGTCATCACTTATTCACAAATAGACATCAACCTAAGACTACCTCATTAATTCTAAATTATTAAAACATATTAATTATCAAACTTATCTTAACCTATAACAAGTCATTAGGTTAGTCCAACATAAAGAATAGATAGGGTAAGTTGGTGTTGCATGTACTAGGGCTAAATTATCGATCACTTATAAGCATTACCTACTTGTCACCCTTCCAATCTATTTACTTTAACATCAAATCTAATCAATATATCATTTGCATTCACATAAAACAACAATATTAAAATATATATATTGAAGTAAAATCATCTAACTAAACATAATTATTTACCAAGGACATTCAAAATAGTGTAAATGATTCTTTCATTTAACTAATCAATATCTAGACTCTAATAAACATACATCACTCCCCTCATCCAAATTATATTAGAATTGGGTAAAATCCTCTAAGTGGTTAGTGTTATTTTAGGCTATTACACAAAACAAGTTTGCAGAAATGAAAAAGGGTGATAGCAACAAGTGGATTTCATTTTTATTTCATGTCACTAAGGCCATAATATTGGATGTATGATCAAAGAACTCATGAAAATTAGCAATTACATCATGAGTGATAAATATTATTTAATATGTTAAATTCATGGGTTTAAAACATAATTATGTAATAAATAATAGTTCATAGAAGTCTTTCTTTCACCCTTCAATTACATAACTTCCATGTGAAAAAAATAATAAAATTTCCTAAATTAACCATTAATATAACATTACTAACATCAAACATTAAACATAATACACTATCATGTTTTGATTGGAGGTAAAAAATGGGTTTTGAAGGGGCTTGGAACCCTATACAAAAGAAGACAGCTGAAACAAAAGAAAACAACACTGAGCACAAATCAGCCCAACAATAGCAATTTGCTTAAAAAGATAACTCACATACCAACAACAGTCTGATAGTAGCCTCTAACAAATTATCATGACTACACAGGCTACAAAAGATAAGGGCCCAAAACCCCAATGCAACCTGGTTTTAATCGGGACCAGAAACCCCTAAAGAATCCACCTGCATCTGCTAGGCATCAGCAACCCATCCACTCATGGAGATATAGCAATGACCACTTGAAACAATCAGGCCACAATGCATCACAACTGCATCAACCAAGTCTTGATAGTAATAACCACCTAAAACAATCAAGCAACAGAGCAACAAAGCAGCAGCCAACCATCTGCTCAGAGTAAATAAAACCAAGCTCATCATAGAAAAAGGTAATTTAATGGTAAAGAACACCATTAAACCCAATCCCCTAATCAAAAACACCAGCACACAAAAGGATACACACCCCTTGGAGCTCCCAACAACACCACAGACCAACTCCAAATCCACCTCAAGGGGAAGGAGCTCCCCTCTATAGGAGAGGATGTTATGAAAACCCCAAAAATCGAGAGCGCACCTCTCCAGTAACCTCAGGCACCACCATGATAGGAAAATATTCCACCTCAATAGGAACACCACCAGAGGACGCCAGAAAAGAGGACTTCCAGCCACTTCCACCACACTCACCTCCAACTCAATAGGAAATGACTCTTGAAAATCAAGAGTTGTCTTCGCCTCAAAAGAAGACACAATGCACAAGAAATGGAAGGAAGCCAAAGCTCCAGAAGACTGAGGAAACACACCATCCTTTGGTTGAGCAAGCATGAGCTTCAAGAGAGAGACCACAACCTCAACCACCAAGCTTCTTCCCAAGACAACAACAAGGAAGGCAGTCCACCTAACTAGCAAAGTCTCAAAAGCAGATAAACCATATAGCATGACTCTCTCGAGACAACCCAAGACCTCCTCCAACGTCCAAAGAAATAGCTGGAAAAGACACCCAGCTTCCAATACAGACCCAAAAATAGGGAGCTCCTCCAAGAAAGAACCCAGGGCCAAGAACAAACGAAAACCCCCTTTGAGAAAGATAGTCAAGTCAACCACAAAGGGTACCCAAAAGCTTTAACCCCAAGAGGAACTAGAGCAACACAAGAAGCAAGAAACTCCTCCAATCACACAAGGAGACTGCAGACAAGAGGCCGAGACCCTCCAAAATAGAGAAGCAAAGTAGGCAGCCTCAACAAGAATCCACCCAGAAGAAGCCAACCACAGGCCAGACCAACATCTGAAGCACAGAGGCTAGAGGAGAGGCCAAAAACCCTTCAACTCCAAACATTGGATCTTCATGAAACACTATAAATATATTCCCATCCAAACCAACAACAAACTCCTCATAGAGGTGAGGCTTCCCCAGGCCGCAAGCAACAAAAATCTTCAACAAAGGTAGCCGCAAAAGACAAAGTAGAGAGGAACCTTTGTATCCCACAAGCGAGGGCAGAAACCCCTCCAGCAAACCAAGGAAACTTCCCAGCACAGACCTATGACCCCACAGCCAACTGTTGCTTGGAGGCAATGGAATGGCATACAAAAGTTCCAGGTTGAAAACCCTCCAAGACATGGAAAGAAGGGGACAAAGGAGCAACCACTCCCAATGCAAGGAAGAGCCAAAAGCCCTGACCACGATAAACTCCCTCAGTCATCTGCAAGAAGCAAGAAAGTAAATGAAAGCCCTCTTGCAGTAGCCCAAATGACTGGAACATCCAGCCACCAAGAGCATGGACCTGAGAAGGAAGAAGGTCCTCCGCAAATCCATGAAGTTGTCGCCATCTACATCTTCATTTGCTCTAGCTTCTCCCTCAGCCACACCATCTCCCGAATTTGAACCTGACCTCCCACTCATCATCTCTCTCCCCTAATACACTATCATGTTATTACATAGCACCTATAAAATAAAAATAAAGGCTTTTGGATCACACCACTCACACAAGGCAACAAACCCCTTTGATCCAAAGGGGGTATATCTAGATGATGTTGGAGTATATATGAATCTATTCAACCACCTAAGCCTACCACTCTATAACTTGGTCCTTTTTCTCCTAATATTGGCTAACTTGTCATGAAACCTGTACACATTCTCTTAATGCCAAAATCGTTGCTCCATGATGCATGGTGAGCAACCCTTATAATATGTACATCAAGTGTGTCCTTAACATAGTCATATTCAAGTACATAATATACCATGCCTTTAACCATACAATAGTATACATAAGATATGGCATTGCCCAACTATAATAACCAACATCCATAGTGGATTAAATTTATCACAAAATTAATATAAAACATAAAGTCAAGAAAAAGAACTTGCAAACCGATCACCATGGAGACCTACCTTCTTCTTTCTATCAATCAAAGTATAGAAAGCATAACTTCATCGCTATCATAATCTTGCTTCACATCAAATATTTAAAAATTGGGAATTAAAACTCAACACAACAATGCCACATTGAATATGACACTACATTGGACCTATAAACACTAAACTATAATACAACAACGCACCACTGCCAAAAATCTACCAATTTTTTCCTCCAATAGCTAAGTGAATAGAGAACTCAAAATGATAACTAACCTCCATCCTCTCATGGATCCTCCAAAATCTTTTACACCTTGAATATATCTCAGCTATTGAATGTAAAATAAAATTCACCAAAGGTTCTTTAATAGTCCCAAAAGCATAAACATGCATGTCAAGTATGGCCATAATAAATTCAAAAATAAAGGATGTTGGATTCCACCAAGAGTAAAAGTATTAAAATAATAATATTCTAAAAGAACAATAATAAAGCTTCAAAATAGAAAACTAGTGTAGACACCTAAATTTGGACACTTCATTTGTCCAAATTTACCCCTTTTTCGTCTAAATATCCTCTTATTTGCATTAATTAAGTAATATTGCTATTATTTAATTGATACCCTTAATTCTTCAAAATCTCTAAGGTATTCAATTAATAATTAAATACCTTACCTTTTATTCTCTTTTTTACCAAATGAATGAAATTTATTTAATTTCTCACATGTCACATCCTTTTCCTTAATCTTAATCCATCCTTTAATCTCATCATTTGAGATGTGCACATGTCTAATCCTTGATTAAGACATGTCACATCCTTCAACTTTTGCAAGTTGGTTTCTTAACTTTCGTTAGTCACTAATCATCTTTTAATCATTGATTAGTTAAGCCTAGTTAGTACCTTGGTCAACTCTTCCCATCCCCAATGAATTTTTAATTCCTTTTTATTCACCATAGACTCCTCTCTTCCCCATGTGAATTTTTAATTCACAATTATCCTTCCAAGACTTTCCTCTTTCCCATGCAAATTCTAGAACCTTTTACTTGTCACATCACTCACATGTACCAAGGTCTTCTAGAACCTTTGACTTGTCACATCACTCACTTGTGCCAAGATCTTCTAGAATCTTTGACTTGTCATATCACTCATATGTGGCAAGTTCCCACCTTTTTAGGAACTTTGTCTTATCCACTAGATTCTTCCAATCATGTGAATTTTTAATTCACATTTATTCACCCAAGATTCTCTTCTTCCCTATGTGATCATTGAGAGGTCGCATCATCCCTTTTCTAAGGTACTTGTCCTTCCTCCACAACATGTACCTTTCTTCCACCTCAGTTCCACATCATCTCATCCTAAGCCATCTCACATTCCACATGTCAAGATGTGAGGGCTTGTGAGTCCTCAACTCACCATAGCCCTCCATCTTGGCCTTGTTGGTTTAATCTCAACCATTGAATTCTCTAGAGAATTCAAATCCCTCTATAAATACCCCCTCCTTCCTCTCATTTAGGGACAATTATGCATTTGATACCAAACTCTTGCCATTTTGTTATTTGAAGCCATACTTAGCCAATTTGCACATTTTGTCTTCATCATAGCACTTGAATCCACCATTATCATACTTTCAACCATCTTGCATCTTTAATCTCATTTTCCATCCAAGGAGCATACACAAGCTTTCAAAATCATGGGCCAACCAAGGGATTTCTACAGCAAAGAAGGTATAATCGTTTATTATCTTTATTTCATCTTATTTCTTTACATTGTCATTCCTTAGGCTAATCTTGAGGTGTATCTTTTGTGTTTTTCCTTTAGTGCATTATTAGTTGTTTTGCATCTTGGAATAGGATTTAACATTTAAGGGATCACAACTAGTACTGCCAATAAATCTAGAATGTGCCAAAATCTATATAGTTTGACTAGTCATATGTCCATGTTTTAAAACAAGACAAACACATATTTCATAAAATATATGCATGTGTGAAATGGTGTGATTAAAAAATCAACCTCGTTGAGTTTTGAACTAGTGATCTCTCATGTCAACATGATTCTCAAGTTCTTTTCATTTGTCACATATAAATACAAGCAATACTAGTATATTGTGATGCAGGAGCATCTAGGGGTACTAACAATCTTGCATCACCAAAAATATTGTTATTTTATTTTTGTTTATTTTCAATAAGGGCTTAGGGGTTAGAAAAGAATAAATATTTTGATTTGCAACTTTGTAATTTCCCTTGGGGTGAAATTATAATTGTAATTTTGGTGGGAATTATATATTTATGAATGTTTCCAAGGCATAAATTGGGAAAATACTCCTCTTGGGAATCCCATTCTCGGTGGGGACCATTTGGGGTGCATGTGCTTACATGTTCAATTGTATACCTTGCATGTTCAATTGCATGCCTTGCATGTTCAATTGCATGCCTTGCATGCAATTCCATGTTTGTGCCACAATATTTTCATGTTGTTGCATGTCTATATTTGGAGCCGTCGAAGCCACTAGGAATCAAAGAAGGTTTCATAATTGACCAAATTTGATTGGCCATGGTTTAGGTGCCCATGTGAAGGCCATGTGAGCATTAAGTAATTTTATTACTTTTAAGATTATTTCTCCATGGGGCGTGGGTTTTCCAAGGAGGTATTCTTCTTATGGTATGGTTTTCTCATTCTAAAACATCTATATTATGATGCCTTGCTATTTGGGAAGAGGGATTTGGGAGTTTTGTAGGTGATATGGGAAGATTTTTCCCAGATTGAAGAGAGTATTTGAAGACTCCATTGTTGTAAATTTGTATTTGCATAGAAGCCCTTGTTTTAGGGAGCTAGTGAGCTCCACATTTCAAGAGATAGTGAGCTAGTGAAGTTTGTGTAAAGGGAGCTTCAAAGCTTCAGCTGAAAGAAGGTTGAAGGAGACCAAGAAGAAATTTTTGTTTCAGGTTTAGAGGTGTGCTACATCAGCAAGAAGATTGATGACTTTGTGGTTTGATTGCAGTAGTGATTTCTAATGAAGATTGCAGGGTGAAGATGTTAGAGGATTGTGATAGAAGTCAAATTGAAGAAGATAATTTTTTATTGATCTTTGTTGTTTTGTATCAGTCATATTTCAGATTTGTAATGATTTTCATCAGCCCATATGGCTTAACAATCATTAGTTTCAGTTATGCTATGTAATTCTTGAATTTCTAGGAGATTTTGAATGAACAAAGAACACTTTTTGCAATTTTTTGTGTTGTTTCAAACCATTTCCAAATTGAATTTTTAGATTGTTGTGAGTATGTGAATGAGGGTTGGTTTCTTACTTCATTACATTGATTTATATGTGCCTTGTTTAATGATTATTTATAACAAAACATAAAACATCAATATAAGTTTGAAAATTCATGGGTCGGATTTTTGTGTTGAGATTACAAATAATTCTAACATGCCAAAAATTTAATACATCCTCCAATTTATGAAAAGAAAATATTTTGTATATTTTTAAAAGAGTAAAAAACTAATTTACATCAAGAAGAAAAACCACATTTACCTGCCCTTGGGGCACGTTTGCATATAGAGTGCTTCCTTTTGGACTATGCAACACTCCAACGACCTTCCAGAGAGTTGTTCTTGCTATATTTTCTGTTGTTGTTAATGAATGTGTAGAGGTTTATGATGAACCTAAAATATGCTCATTATTTGAATGTCATGATGTATTTTTGAATACCTTTACTCTTTCTAACGGTTGTTTTAAACTTTGTGATTACAAACTTTTATCTTAAATCGGGTAGTATCCTATGACAATGCATTCCTATATTCCTGCAGCTTAATATCTCCATATGTCTATATTCATGGCCCTGTTTGACCTCCCAATTGACTGATATGATACGTGTGGTTTTTGGATAAATGAGATGAATTTAATGTGTGTGATTAATGATAAGTATCGTGCTATTATATGTATGTTTTATTTTGCCTTTGTTGCCATGTGTTCCACAGGTTGTTAAAGATAGTATGAACAAGTCAATGCGCAATGAACCTCGGTTCTAAAGTGAAGACCATTTCCACCACGACACCAAGGATGTTGTTCCTGCGAAGACGCTTTGTCCGAGTCATCGGGAGGAGATCTAGATGGTCATCAATCTAGAAATAGTGGAGCGCTGGGTTCTCTCTGAATCAATTGGATATATACACTTTCATTTATGGAAATTTGTTCTTCAGAATTAGGAAGCATCTATATTCGCATCTTTCTCTGTTAAGTTAGTTGTTTCTCTTTAAATAAATGTTCCTCTCACGCAAGTGAATGAGATGATTTTGGAAGAGATTGGACTAGACTAAAGAGTAGAGATAGAACAGAGTGTATTGAGATTACTATTATAATGAAAAATAGAGCTTTGTAATAAGTTTTCTTACAAGCAGAACAACCATGTATGTGATTCCAAGTTATGAATAAAAAGCTGATGAAGTTTTGAGTTCAATTCTTGCATAGTTGGTTGATGCTTGCTAAGGGGGCCCACTTAGTAAGTATCTGTAGTTAGTTGTTTACTTCCTGTTGTTTATCTGTTAGAATTTCATTCTAGTAAGTTTTAGTGCAAACTCAGTCTTATATTGTTCCTATAGCATAAGGCCAGTTCATGGTTTGTTTCCCAGTAATAATTCTTACGATTCCTGCTTTAATTAAGTTATGCTTAAGATAATAAGACTTTGCCTTACATTCCTACATCAAAGTTAGGATTCCTTTCAAGCATTTATTTCTAGTAAGTTGTGGCTAAAACCGGTTCTTAGTGCACATACAGTGTCGCTCCATTTCAAGTATACGTTCCCTGGTTTGACAAGTAAATGAACGACCATGAGAAGATGTTAGTCACCTGCTGGAATGTCCAATTCCCAGGTTAGAATTTTCTGTGACTTTTATATCCTTTTGTGGGCGACAACCAGTTTATATGAACGATTTTACAGTCTATGGATCAAACTATGATGAAGCTCTTCAAAACCTAGATCGAGTTCTGCAAGTTTGTGAGGAAAATAGACTATCCCTTAGCCATGAGAAATGCTTAATAATGGTGGAGCAAGGAATAGTCTTGGGTCATCATATTTTCTCAGAAGGAATAAAGGTAGACCCTAAGAAAATTGAAGTCATTCAACAATTGACAACTCCTCAAACTCAGACAGACATAAGAAGTTTTCTTGGACATGCTAGTTACTATAGAAGATTCATAGAAGGCTTTAGTAAAATTGCAACTCCTATGTTCTCTCTTCTACAAAAGGAAGTAGAGTTTGTCTGGACATCTAAGTGTCAGTAATCAAAGAAAAACTTGTCTCTGCTCCTGTTCTGAGAGGGCCAAACTGGAGTATACCCTTTCATATCTATGCAGATGCTTCTGATGAGGCTATTGGAGCAGTTCTAGGACAAGAAGATGAGAGCGGAGGGAAGTATGCTATATATTTTATCAGCAAAAATCTTACTGCGACAGAAAAAAATTATACAACAGAAAAAGAATTATTGGTTGTTGTTCATGCTATCAAAAAATTTTGCCATTATATTACAAGGTATAAGGTCATAGTTTACACAGATCACTCAGCTATGAAGTACTTAATGAACAAACCTATGGTAAATGGTCGAATTATGAGATGGTTATTGCTTCTTCAAGAGTTTAATGCCATGATTCTTGATAAATTAGGAAAATATAATGTCGTAGCCGATTTTCTGTCACGAATCAAACATGAGAAAGATGACATTACCCCTATTCAGGATGATTTTCTAGATGAAAATCTATTTGCAGTTTCTGTAAAATCACCTTGGTTTGCAGATATTTCTAACTATTTAGCTGCATCTGAGATACCTCCTGGATTCACATCTAAGCAAAAGAAGCGACTAATCAGGGAGAGTGCTCCATTCAAGTGGATTCATCGAATGCTATTTCATTGTGGGCCTGACATGATTTTGAGGAGATGTGTAAGAGTTGATGAAACATACAGTATTTTGAGGGCCTGTCATGATGACCCATCGGGAGGACATTACTCAGCAGAAGGAGGACGAAAGTCTGGAAGACTATATCTCAAGGTTCCTGTTTTCCTTGAAAAAGAATTCAGACCATACTCTCAATGAAAAATCTCAGAAATTACTTTTTTCTGAGGAGAATCAATGATTCTTGTACTGATGCTCTGGATCTGATGGGAGGAGGAGATATAACCTAAGTTCCTTGGGATGATATTAAGTACATATGTCGCAACTACTCTCGAGAAAATGTCAAAAAAGGAAGAGGTCATCAGGCCACAGTGGGAAAATCCTCTACTAATGGAGTTTCACGGATGGAGATTTCAAATTTGCTATCTGATTTCAAGCAGGATATCATAAACAATATGGCTACACAGTTGGATACTATGCAAGCATGGAAGAAACATGAGGAAGCTGAACCAATCTTGGCCGAGTTCTGTCCACATTACCGACAGAAGAAGTGTGACTGTAGATGTAAGATGGTGGCTAATATGGAGGCTAAACAATTAGCTACTGACTTTAGGCCAGTTGAGGGTGATGACGACCAAGTATTCTATGTTGCACAAAGGCACCCATGGGCTCAAAGACAAGGTATGCCTCAAGACCCTTTGACTTTTGGTAATCCTTACTCTAATTATAATAACCAATGGCAACCTACATATGGCCCATCACCACCTTGGAATACCTCTCAATCACAATGGCCTAGCTATCAGAGTCCACAATGGCAATCTCCTCAAGGAGGTTGGCAACAACCACAAGGACAATGGACTCCACCCCAAGGTAACTGGCAGTAGAATCCTCAGTGGAGAAGCTCTCAACAATGGTAGAGCCAACCCCCTAGATTCTTGCAGCCACAACCTCTGGCTCTCATGCCACCTCCTGCAGCATCTCCTGCAAATATTGGCCCTCCAAAACAAACGCCTATGCCTGCTCAGTCATTGCCAAATCCTAATAATAAGCAGCAGCAACAACAACCTATATATTTTGCAGAAGCTAATCATTATCTAGCTTATGCTTTGCATATCAATGATATCCATCTAAGGTCTGGCACCACACTCCCTGCTCCACAGCCTCCAGTAATTACTGAGATTCCAAACTTTGTCTCTGAACAACTTGTTGATCCTGCAACCAATATACCTATGTCAAATACTGTTTCTAAGGAGACCATTCTGCAGCGTCAAGCCAAACCACCTTTTCCTCAAAGATTGCAAGTCACTACACCCAAGTCCATGGAAGAGCCTACCTTTGATATTTTGGATCAGCTAAAAAATGTACACATCCAAATTCCCCTCTTTCAAGCCATAAAAGATGTCCCAATTTATGGAAAAGCCATTAAGGAGACTTGTTCGAAGAAATCTGGAAGAAAGAAAAAGGATCCCCAAACTATCCATGTTCTTGGAAAGTTGGCAGATATTATGTTAGGAAAGGTAGTTATGCCAAAATATGCTGACCCTGGAAGTCCTGTGGTACAAATAACTATTAATGGCTAGTTGGTAAAGAATGTTTTGATTGACCTTGGTGTAGCCATCAATGTAATGACCAAGCATACTATGGAGTATTTGAATATCCTAACCATTAGGTCTACACCCACCATCCTGCAGCTTGCTGACAGTTCCACTGTAACACCTGATGACTTGGTGGAAGATATAATTGTCAATCTTGAGTCATGGGAATACCCCGCAAATTTCACCGTATTGTCCACTAAGGTAACTTTGGGGGGATATCCTATCATCCTAGGTAGACCATGGTTAGCCACAGTTGATGCCTTTGTAGGATGTTGTTCTGGAGACAAGACAATCTCTGATGGTCAGTCAACAAAGAAATTGACTTTATGCCCGTCTACCCATCCTCAGCTAGACTTGTCTAAACCAATTTGGCTAGACTTAGAAGAGGAAACTGAAGATGTCAACTCCTTGGCCCAACTAATGATGGTGCAAACTAATTCGTTTTCCCAACTTCAGAGTGAGGATGACCTGCTTTTCCAAATTTTGCAGTCCAATTCTGATATGAGTAGCCCATATGTACCTGATAACTGTCCTCAATAATCTTTCCTGCAGCAACTGAGCCCTGAGAGCCTGCCATTTAAAATCCCTGCAGTTTATCAACATTTGTTTCCTCAAGAAATACAGACACCACCTTTTTTAGTAGATTCCATCAATGATCTTACCAACCAAATTGAGTTGTCCCCAGGCCACTATTTGAATATCAATAATAAGCTACCTCAAGCTCAACAAACTTCCCTGGTCACAATGCTACAAGATCAACACAACACTTTTGCATGGGACTATGGGGATATGAAGGGAATAGATCCTCAGCTCTGTACTCATAGGATCTACATTAAGGAAAATTGTTCACCTGTTAGGCAGCCTCAAAGAAGGATAAACCCAACACTCAGGGAAATAGTTAAAAATGAGCTCCAAAAATTGTTTGATGTTGGTTTCATCTACCCTATTTCAGACAGTCAATGGGTATTTCTGCTGGTAATTGTTCCTAAAAAAAATAGAAAATGGAGAGTTTGTATAGACTACAGGGAGCTGAATACTGCAACTAAAAAGGATCACTTTTCATTGCCATTTGTTGATCAAGTGTTGGAATCCTTGTCTGGTAAAAAGTATTTCTCCTTCTTGGATGGGTATAGTGGGTACAATCAAATTAAAATTGCTCCTGGTGATCAAGACAAAACAACTTTTACTTGTCCATGGGGAACTTTTGCTTACTCTGTCCTACCTTTTGGCCTGTGCAATGCTCCCGCTACATTTCAAAGAGCAATAATTAGTATTTTTGTTGACATTTCTAATGATTCTATGGAGATTTACATGGATGACTTAACCACTTATGGAGTTACTTAAGAAGAAGCATTAGCAAATTTAGAGAAAATGTTGAAAAGATGTAAGGAGCATAATTTATCTTTGAATAGTGAAAAGTGTTTCATGATGATGCAAGAAGGCATTGTTTTAGGCCATCATATCTCTCAAGCTGGAATTCAAGTTGATCTTGCAAAAATTGAATTTATTCTAACCTTGCCAGCACCTATGAAACAAAAGGATGTTAGAAGCTTCTTAGGACATGTTGGATATTATAGAAGATTTATCAAAGATTTCAGCAAAATAGCCAGTCCATTGTATGCCTTATTGACTAAGGATTTTGAATTTCACTGGACTGAGGCCTGTGACAAATCTTTCCTGCAGCTTAAGAAATTACTTATTCAGGCACCTGTTCTTCAAGGACCTAAGTGGATTTTTCCCTTTCATATACACACAAATGCTTCTGATTATGCCATAGGGGTAGTTTTAGGTCAGAAAGAGAATTCCATAGAGCATGCCATATATTTCATTAGCAAAAACCTTCAAGGCCCTGAGTTAAACTATATTGTCACAGAGAAAGAATTACTAGCAGTTGTGTATGCCCCGAACAAGTTTCGGCATTATATCACTGGTTACCAAATATTTGTTCATACAGACCATGCAACAATAAGATACCTCATGAATAAGCCTGCCATATCTGGCAGGTTAGCAAGATGGCTCCTATTGTTGCAGGAATTTGATATCACAGTTATTGATAAGTTAGGCCGAACTAATATGGTAGCTGATTTTTTATCAAGACTTCAAACAACTACACCTGCCACCCCTGAGGTAATTGATGATAGCTTTCCTGATGAACATCTATTTTCTATCGCTGCTCGAACTCCATGGTATGCAGATATTGCAAATTACTTAGCAGCTAACAGGATTCCAAGTCACTTCTCACTAAAGGACAGAAAGCTGTTGATTGAGAAGAGTTTTAACTTTTCCTGGATAGCAGACTGTTTATTCTATACAGGACCAGATCAAGTCATGATAAGGTGTGTTAGGGAAGATGAGACCTATGACATTTTGCATGCTTTTCATGATGAACCATGTGGTGGGCACTTTGCATCTAAGAGAACATCAATGAAAGTGTTTAACACAGGGTACTATTGGCCCACACTACACAAGGATGTTGTAGCTTATACCAGAAAATGTGACAGATGTCAACAAATGGGGCAACCAACAAAGTCTGATGAAATGTCTCTGCATCCTCAAGTGGTAGTCACCCCCTTTGACAAGTGGGGTATGGATTTTGTTGGGCCTATTGATCCTCTATCCAATGGGAAGTCATACATTTTGGTTTGCACTGATTATGTAACCAAATGGGTGAAAGTGAAGGCAATAACACATGCTTGTGACAATAAAGTTGTTGAATTCCTATATGAGCAATTTTTTACTAGATTTGGAGTTCCAAGGGAACTTGTTATTGATCAAGGAGTTCAGTTTACATCAACATTAATCACTGCGTTGATGAATGATTACAAGATCAGGCACAAAAAGTCAAGCCCCTATCACCCTCAAGCCAGTGGTCAAGTTGAGGTTACCAACAGAGAATTGGAGGCCATCCTTACAAAAACAATACAGTTACACAAGATAGATTGGAGCAGTCGTCTCCCAGAAGCAGTCTGGGCCTATAAGACATGGAAAACAACTACAGGGTTTACCCCTTTTGAGTTACTTTATGGAAAAACTGCCATGTTGCCAATTGAGTTTGAACATAAGACCTTAAGGACTGCTCTTCAGTTAAACATTGATCTTTTTGAAGCTCAAAAGGAACGCCTCCTCCAGTTGAATGCATTGGATGAGATACGGAAAGCTGCCCTGCAGCATACTGAAGCAGTACAACAACAAAAGAAGAAATGGCATGATCACCATATCAAAACAAAGCAATTCTCTGTCGGAGATTGAGCGCTACTCTATGACTCTAGGTATAGAGAAAATCAAGGTAAACTTACAACTAGATGGCTTGGTCCGCACGAAATAGAAAATGTATTTGATAATGGTTCAGTTCAGTTGGCTACGATCGATCCTGTCCGATTCAAGCTGCTAGTTAATGGACACCGTCTTCGGTTGTACCATAAGCCGAATTCCAAAGAAGAATTTATGAAGCAGTTTGTTTCCCCTATGGCCAGTGATCTTCATGCAGCAAAAGGCTTCGGTCTTCTTCCTGCAGCATCTTTTTGAACACTATGTTGTACGTCCATAATAAAGGTTTTCTTTTCATGAAAACCACTTTCTCCATCACCATCTATCATTTCACCTTTCTTGTCTACATCACCCATCCACATCACAGTCTTACCGTATCACCACCATTCATGATCTCTTTTTCAAGCAGTCATTTTCGACTGTGTTGTGATATCTTCCAACATCCGCGAGCATTTAATACAAGGTACGTGATATTCTTTTCATTTGTCACATCATTAATTTATTTTATTTATTCATTTATTACAAGTGTCTATTAGTCATTACTGCTCATTCTTCACGTATCCTTTCGCACATGTGAGGACACATGTGAAATCTTAAGTAGGGGGCGGGGATTGTTTGTTTCAAACATTTTTCTTTTGCCAACGCCACGTTTGATAAAAATAATTTTTAAAATTGTACTTCTCAAGAATGAATGCGAGTAAATGCATGTTTTTTCCTTATCAGCAAGTTAACTACTTAATTAAGTAGTTTCTAAAAATCATTGCATGCAATTGTCTTTTATATCATTTTTGGAGAAAAAGGCAAACAAATCGAAAAGAAAAGAAATAGAGCAGGAAAAAGGTGTTTTTCAAATTCTCAGAAGAGGTTAAGTTTCAAGGATTTTTAGCAGAGTCTATTTTTGAATATGGGTGGTTAGTTGGTAAGACATGAGCCACCAGCTCATGAGGCCTTAACACAAGATCCTCAGGTGGTTCAAGCATTCAATATTTGTGGATGGTTGAACTATTTCTTGAGGATAAATTATTTCGATGAAGAAATTGCAGGTGAATTTTTCATAACTCTATCGGAAGGAGAGGCTATAGTATGGGGTTTAACAGTTGTTGTAACAGAAGAATGAATTGCTAAAGTAACAGGACTTCCAACAGTAGGAGAGAATTTTCCTTCAAGAAGGGATGTTGTCTCTTCCAGGGCGGAATTCACATTGCCAACGGATGGACCCTTAAAGGTTTCAAAGCAAGGATGCAAACGGGTCTCATTGCCTTATCCATATTCAGAATACGCTTCTTTCATAATCAGGTATTTGACTTGTGAAGGATGCTTTTCTTATTTGCATTCCTACCATTTTAAACTGTTAAGTCATATGAGGCACGAGTTAGTTGTCAACGTCCCAAATTTCTTGTTAAATCTTTTGGAGCGTAGTGCCTGTGAAACTAAGAAGGGTAAAGATAATTCCATCACCCATCATGCCCTGATCAAATTGTTGATTGAGCATTCTTTGAGAGATGTATCACCCCTTTCTTGGCAAGAATTTGCTGACCAGAAAGGACTGCAACCTCCTGAAACTCCTAGAACACTCCCTGCTCAACCCAAGAAAAAGAAAAAAAGATTAGAGTCTACAAGTAGGGAAGTAGAGCAAAAATCATCTGTTCCTGCAGTACCTATCCCTGTAACCTCTACACCTAAGCCCTCTATCCAAATAAAAACCAGGTCTGTCACAAGGAAAGAAAAAGGGAAAACAAAAGTAGGTGAACCATTTAGTGTTGAGCATACCCCAGAAGCAAACCCTCAAACAGCAAAGCGAAAACGTGCTACCCAACTTTTTCCTGCAGCAACACCTATAGTCACCGTTGTTTCATCATCATCCTCTCCTATTGAGTCTGAACCCCCTAGGCAAGACAAAAAGAGAAAAGCTGCAAAAGAACCTCCTATGCCTACTACATTGCCTAGAAGAGTTTCAACAAGAAAACAGAGTAAAACTACCTCAACACCCGTCCAACCATAAATTGTAATCATTTCAGAGGAATCTGAGGGGTTTGGTCATGAGAATTCTCAGAGCGTATCTAAGAATGTGAATAATAGTCCCTCCATTATTCCTGAGGAGTTACAAACAAAAATAAAGGAAGTTGAGGAAATGCAGCAGGGTTGCAATGATGAAAAGAGGATGCCAAGCCTTAATGATTTGGCAAAGGCAGTTGAGATAATTTCAGGTGAAGCACAATCCCCTCTTGAGTAGCGAGATAAAGAACCTGAACAAACTAAGATATTCAACGAAACACCATTGCCCACATAACCTTGTTGTGCATTGGTTGTGTACAAAAGAACATTACTGATTGAGTACTTAGAATATCTCAAAATTGCCTGGAGGCCTGTGACACTTCAAAGTTTGAGTTTTTGTCACCTTGCCAAAATTGAAATGTAGCAAAGTCTGTGGGAAGAGGAGAAAAAGAAATTGAAGAAAAAAATTGAAAATCAAAGACAGGAAATCCAAGAAATAAAGGGGAAAATGAATGACATGATGAGAGTAGCTGGGCAAATCATGGAATGTAGACCACCACCTAGGGTGTATGCAATGTGTCTGAAGGAGTAGTTTTTATGGTTTCAAATAATAAGAATTTCCAGAAACCTGGATCATGTCATTCATTCCGCTAAAGAGTTCTATGATGCCTATCAGACAACACCTAGTTGGTTAAGAAATTCTATGTGTGAATTTTATTTACATGGTTTATTAATACCTTTTGAAACATAGTGGAATCCGCTCCTTTACATAGGTGACATTCATTTGAGGTCACTTATGTCCTGGGCGACAAATGAGATCAATTATGGGAAGCAATTAGAAGAGTATGAGGAAGCTGAAAGGAAAGAACCAATCCCCTTGAGACCAGAAAGTTCTGATCCTCAAACAATTCTTAGAACTTGGTTTTTTGTTACATATGGGTTTTATGATCCTACAGTAAGGATAAGAATATTTGATCTCATAAAATAAGTATATGATGAATTTAAAGACCAACCATACTTATTTTGGAAACATTCATCTTCCAGAATCAAAACTAGATGGGAGAAATTGACAGTTGGCCTAAGAAAGTCCGAGCCTCATAGTCCTTTGAATTTCAGAGCAGCCATCAGAAGATCAGAAAGGTACATACAGCTGGGTCTCCAAGAGAGGTTTGAACTATGGTTGCCATTGACATCTCATCCCCCTATTTTGATGTGGCCATTGTACCCTTATCTGGCCACAGATATTAATGAAACTAATGAGGCTCGCAGGTATGAAAGGTGGCAGAATTACAGAGGCTTCTACTACAAGTTTGGGACTGCAATGCAAGGCCATGCTACTTCTACCGACTTCAGGGAAACAACCAGGAAGTTTAATGCTGGAGGACCAACATTAGCATAAGTAGGGGGAAAATGATGAGCCTAAAATATGCTCATTATTTGAATGTCATGATGTATTTTTGAATACCTTTACTCTTTCTAATGGTTTTTTTAAACTCTATGATTATAAACTTTTATCTTAAATCGGTAGTATCCTTTGACAATGCATTCCTATATTCCTGCAACTTAATATCTCTATATGTCTATATTCATGGCCCTATTTGACCTCCCAATTGACTGATATGATACATGTGGTTTTTGGATAAATGAGATGAATTTAATGTGTATGATTAATGATAAGTATCGTGCTATTATATGTCTATATTCATGGCCCTGTTTGACCTCCCAATTGACTGATATGATACATGTGGTTTTTGGATAAATGAGATGAATTTAATGTGTATGATTAATGATAAGTATCGTGCTATTATATGTATGTTTTCTTTCGCCTTTGTTGCCATGTGCTCCACAGGTTGTTAAAGATAGTATGAACAAGTCAATGTGCAGCAAACCTCGGTTCTGAAGTGAAGACCATCTCCACCACGACACCAAGGATGTTGTTCCTACGAAGACGCTCTATCTGGGTCATCGGGAGGAGATCTAAATGGTCATCAATCTAGAAAGAGTGGAGTGTTGGATTCTCTCTGAATCAGTTGGATAGATACACTTTCATTTATGGAAATATGTTCTTCAGAATTAGGAAGCATCTATATCCGCATCTTTCTCTGTTAAGTTAGTTAGTTAGTTAGTTGTTTCTCTTTAAATAAATGTTTCTCTTGTGCAAGTGAACGTGATGATTTTGGAAGAGATTAGACTAGACTAAAGAGTGGAGATAGAACAAAGTGTATTGAGATTACTGTTATAATGAAAAATAGAGCTTTGTGTTAAGTTTTCTTACAAGCAGAACAACCATGTATGTGATTCCAAGTTAAGAATAAAAAATTGATAAAGTTTTGAGTTCAATTCTTGCATAGTTGGTTGATGCTTGCTAAGGGGGACCACTTAGTAAGTATCTATAGTTAGTTGTTTACTTCCTGTTGTTTGTCTATTAGAATTTCATTCCAGTAAGTTTTAGTGCAAACTCAATCTTATATAGTTCCTACAGCATAAGGCCAGTTCATGGTTTGTTTCCCAGTAATGTTTATTACGATTTCTGCTTTAATTAAGTTATGCTTAAGATAATAAGACTTTGCCTTACATTCCTGCATCAGAGTTAGGATTCCTTTCAAGCATTTATTTCTAGTAAGTTGTGGTTAAAACCGGTTCTTAGTGCACATACAGTGCCACTCCATTTCAAGTATACATTCCCTGGTTTGACAAGTAAATGAACGACCATGAGAAGATTTTAGTCACCTGCTGGAATGTCCAATTCTCAGGTTAGGATTTGCCGTGACTTTTATATCCTTTTGTGGGTGACAACCAGTTTATATGGACGATTTTACAGTCTATGGATCAAACTATGATGAAGCTCTTCAGAACTTAGATCGAGTTCTGCAAGTTTGTGAGGAAAATAAACTATCCCTTAGCCATGAGAAATGCTTAATAATGGTGGAGCAAGGAATAGTCTTGGGTCATCATATTTTCTCAGAAGGAATAATGGTAGACCCTAAGAAAATTGAAGTCATTCAACAATTGACAACTCCTCAAACTCAGACAGACGTAAGAAGTTTTCTTGGACATGCTGGTTACTATAAAAGATTCATAGAAGGCTTTAGTAAAATTGCAGCTCCTATGTTCTCTCTTCTACAGAAGGAAGTAGAGTTTCTTTGGACATCTGAGTGTCAGCAATCAAAGAAAAACTTGTCTCTGCTCCTATTCTGAGAAGGCCAAACTAGAGTATACCCTTTCATATCTATGCAGATGCTTCTGATGAGGCTATTGGAGTAGTTCTAGGACAAGAAGATGAGAGCGGAGGGAAGTATGCTATATATTTTATCAGCAAAAATCTTACTGCGGTAGAAAAAAATTATACAACAACAGAAAAAGAATTCCTGGCTGTTGTTCATGCTATCAAGAAATTTTGTCATTATATTATAGGGTATAAGGTCACAGTTTACATGGATCACTCAGCTATGAAGTACTCAATGAACAAACCTGTGGAAAATGGTTGAATTATGAGATGGTTATTGCTTCTTCAAGAGTTTAATGCCACGATTCTTGATAAACCAGGAAAATACAATGTCGTAGCCAATTTTCTGTCATGAATCAAACATGAGAAAGATGACATTACCCCTATTCAGGACGATTTTCCAGATGAAAATCTATTTGCAGTTTATGTAAAATCACTTTGGTTTGCAGATATTGCTAACTATTTAGCTGCATCTGAGATACCTCCTGGATTCACATCTAAGCAAAAGAAGCGACTAATTAGGGAGAGTGCTCCATTCAAGTGGATTCATGGAATGCTATTTCATTGTGGGCCTGACATGATTTTGAGGAGATGTGTAAGAGCTGACGAAACATACAGTATTTTGAGGGTCTGTCATGATGACCCGTCGGGAGGACATTACTCTACAAAAAGAACTTCCCACAAAGTCCTAGGTGTCGGATACTATTGGCCCTCAATGCACAAAGACATTAAGAACTATGTGCATCATTTTGATGAATGACAGAGGGTAGGAAGACCAATTGCTTCTTCAGAGATGTCGTTGCAGCCTCAAGTAGTCCTCGAACCATTTGAAAAATGGGGTTTAGATTTCATCGGACCCATAGATCCTTCCTCTCAAGGGAAAGAGTATATACTGGTTTGCACCGACTACCTGAGAAAGTGGGCAGAACTTCAAGCCTTGAGAATAGCTAAGGAAGAATAGGTGGCAAACTTTCTTTATAATAAAATCTTCCTTAAATTTGGAGCCCCTATAACTATTGTAACTGATCAAGGACCCCAATTCATGTCTCGAGTGCTTTTGGCATTTACTAATCATTTTCAAGTAAGCCATAGAAAGTCATCTCCTTACCACCCTCAAGCAAACGACCAAGTCGAAGTGACTAATAGAGAACTAGAAAATATTCTAACAAAAACAATCTCTTATGGGAGAAAAGACTGGGCCAGGAAGCTCCCTGAATTCGTATGGGCATATAATACTACTTGAAAATCTACGACTGGATTAAGTCCTTATGAGCTAGTTTTTGGGAAGAAGCCTCTTCTTCCCATTGAGTTCGAGTTACAAACTCTATGAACATCAATGGAATTAGGTCTAGATTTAAACAGAGCCCAAGTTGAAATAGTTCTGCAACGGAGTGAATTAGATGAACTTCATTTAGAATCCATTCATCAAACTGAACTAATTCAGCATCAACAGAAGGTTTGGCATGATAAACATATTAAGGAAAAGGAGTTTCACAATGGGGACTGGGCCTTGTTATTTGATTCTAAATACAAAGACCATAAGGGCAAGCTCAAAACTCACTGGTTGAGACCTTATGAAGTTAAAGAAGTCTTTTCAAATGGAAATGTTCGGTTAAAGCCAATTGATGGCGACACGCGGACTCTATTGGTTAATGGTCATTGCTTACGTGTTTACCATAAGCCAGTCAATAGGGAAGACTTTACAAGGATGGTCGAAATGCAAGGTGAGGTCAAATGTGTTGACTCTGCCATGGCAGAGTCTATTCAGTAGAATGTTAGGTTGTTGTTTTAATAAATAAAAAATAATAATAATAATAATACATGTATGCTGATATATTTCCCCTCATTTTATCTTCCAGCATTTATGGACTTAGCTAAATTTTTATTTATATCTTTGCAGGACTTCTCAACAAGCAAAGAGTAACTTCCAGAGCACCCTCCAAAGATGCTCAGAATGTTATGGGACCAATGCTCTGGAACTTGACATTTTCAAAAGTTTGATGCTTTAGAACTTGAATTGAGCTTATCACAATGAGGAGGCATTCTGCACTAAGGTTCAAAGTCGTGAAGATTCTTTTCCATGTCATTCAACCTTCCAATCTGTTGCTGCTTCGGCTGCATCTTTTAGCAATGCTCCGGAACCTATCCATTTCGTTGTTGCTCTGGCTGCATCTTTTAGCGATGCTCTGAAACCTTTCCATTTCGTTGTTGCTCTGGCTGCATCTTTCAGTGATGCTCCGGAACCTTTCCATTTCGTTGCTGCTCTGGTTGCATCTTTCAGTGATGCTCCGGAACCTTTCATTTCATTTTGCTCCGGCTGCATCTTTCAGCGATGCTCCAGAACCCTCCATTTCATTCTTGTTTTAGTCGTGCCATACACTAATGCTCCAGAACTTATGCACTCGTTCAAAGCGCGTTGACCAAAATATGTGCTCATGAACTTGTTCGGTTATCCTCTGCCACCTTTTTTGAAATTTTCAAATTTTCGCAATTCTTTCGCCAAATATCTGATACATCTGTCTTTCTATTTTTGCTCTAATAATAGGTAAGCCACCAAAATCTGTACTCCTCATTAACAACTTCGTCCCCCATAGAATTCTGCACCATATCATAATAACTCCACCATCATTTCAACCAATGCCTTCACGTCATCCTGTCAAATCTGTGAGGATTAAGATCTTCGAGCGATCACGAAACGAGAGTAAGTATTAATTTTTGCTTTAAATAGGTAGTTATTTTCAAATAAAGAATAATAAATTGGCACAAACCTCACTTCCAAATTAGTAATTCCTGCCACCCGGTGATCAATCACTTGTACGGCAAGCCTTTCGCAAACCTCCATGCAAATTGAAAATCATTGAAGCATACGCTGCAAATAAAACAAATAAGTAATTCCAGAGACAATATTTTCAAAAAGAACTTGTGTGGGAGCTTTGTATTGGAATTGAATTTCTTGCAGTGTACGAAATCAAAATGCGGGGTGGAAAAAGAAAGGCAGAGCCAAATTCAGCGAAAAAATTACTAGGGTTGAGTAGCATCTCCAGATTGTTCGAGGAAGCAGGGTGGCTAGACTTCATCAGGAAATTTGAAGCCCATAATGAAAAGCTGGTAAGATCCTTTGTGGAGAACTACACCAATGGTGAAACAGTACTTCAGGGGAAGCATTTTAAGGTAAGCTCTAAGATTATTTCTTGCTTATCTAGATTAGAGCATAAAGGCATAAATATCAAAGAAACATCTCAAGTAACGTACCAGAAATCAACTGAATTATTTGTTAGAGAAGGAGACCCATATCCAATGGTGGTAGTGAGTACCAGGGGGAAAAACAAGGGGTTCCAGAGAACTTCCATATTAGAACCCTGGGGTACTGCTGTTGCATGGATAATAAAATAGTTTACTTGTGAAGGTCAACTTACCATAGTTGTAGGGCCTGTCTTTCGTATGTTGACTCATCTACGTCATGGAAAGGAGGACCCAACCCTTAGGGTTAATATTCTAGAATTCTTGTTTGATTCCTTAAATACTTCCATGAAAAGGTATAAAACAGGGTTTCGGCCCTTGAAACACCGTGGGTTAATTCAACTAATATGCAAATATCATTTCTGTAGGAAATCCTAGGGGAAATGGGAGAAATTTATAGAGCAAATGGAGAAGCCTACAATAGCAAGAACCATAGAATTGGGGGAATCATCCCAAAAGGCTATTCCATCATCTGGAGCAACCTCCCCCAAGGGCTCTCCAACTCCGGAAGCTCTTAATCCCACTACTCCTAGTGTGGATTTTCTAGACCTTTGTGGTGATAAATTTCAAACCCCTGACATGCAAGAACAGATTCATGTTGTTTATTCTAACACAAGCAAACCAAGGAAGAAGAGAGTACAGAAAAACCCAACACCTATCATTTTACAGGAATCACCTCCACTCAGAAGAAGTAAACGGTTGGCTTCTGAATTCTCTAGAACCCCAATATAGAGTGAGGAGGGAAGTTCATAAAAGAAGAAGCCTAAGTGGCTACAAGAACCCATAGAAATTTCAGAACAAGCCAGTGGAGATGAAACACCCCTAAATAGAGAGAATTCAGGTGAAGTATTTTCCTTTTCACTCTGCACATATAGAGGAAATTTTCAATGATGGAACTCGGGACAGAGAACCTGTAGGGGATTGCAGTGTGCTAGAAAATTTGTCACCTAGTGTGGATAGAATTGGTGAAACAATTGAAACCAATTGTGCTAGTACTGAATTAGAAAAATATAAACTAGAAATTGCTGATTTACAGAGGCAATTGTCTGAAAATAATGAGTTTATAGAATTGCAAAAAGAGGAGTTAGCTATACAAACTGCTATAATAAGTAAAAGGGATCAGGAAATAAAAGATTTGAAGCTACAATTGCAGGACAAAGATTCAAACATCTATAAGTTGTAGGAACAGGTACAAGAGCAATGTGAAAAACATAAAGCGTATAGTGAGAATATTGCACAAAAAGATGTGGAAATAGGAAAAATAAAACATAATTTTATGCTCATGCTTTCAGCTTTTGAGGAAGACAAGAAAATAAAGACTGAGGAGTTAAACACTTCTATTAGAAGAATAGTTGAACTAGAAGAGGATCTGAAGGAATGTACTGTGAAACTCCAAATTGAGTCCAAAGCAATTCAAACAGAGCCAGTTGTAACTACTTGGTTCTAGGTCAACATTTCGCCTCTAGTAACAAAATGGATGGAACATTGTTACTTCCTTAGAAATGTACAAACTGAAAATCATAGGCTCAAGAAAGAATTGGTGCTCCTAAAGGAGTCATTTCACAAAGCCTATCGAGGGAAGCAAGATGCGTGCCAACTTATGGATTGTTTGCTAAATTGTAGAAGGCCATCGAGAATGTACTTAATGTTTTTAAATGAAAAATGGCTGCGATGGAAACTGTTCAGGATCTATAATGATCAACCTTATGAGCTTAATGACAAAGAGTTTGTAAAAATATTTGTAGAATCAACTCCTGAAGATCAGGATTTAATTTACGAATTCTTTCTACATGATTTATTATTAGAGAATCATACAAATTTCTTTATTAATCTATTTGTGGGAGAGGTAGAATTACGGGCATTTCTTTCAACTATGAGAAATCAAATACATTGGCAAGAGAGAACAAAATAATTTGTACAGGCACAGAAAACAATGGGTCTCCAAATCAGATCACCAAATTCAAGGCCTAAGGGGTTCAAAGCTACATTTCTGTCTCTTCTGGTTAATGAAAAGATGAGGGAAAGGTATGACAACAGCCTTAAGATGTGTTATGACAATTTCATAGCAAATGGACATAAATTAATTGGCAAAGCATGGCATGCCTATGAGGAAAGGTTCACCCCTCTTCCAACTTATTTAAAGAAAAGAGAAGTTATTTCTCCCTTAAACATCAGATGGTCATTCATAAGGGTTGATGCTCTAATTAAAATCATGAAAACACTCAGAACAAAGTGGATAGGAATGAGATACAGGCCCCCCTTGCTACTGAATCCACCCCTAGCTTTTAATATTTCCACATATCAGAATGATAGACTCTTTAAAGAGTGGAGAGAAAATGTGATGTTCCATAGAGGGTTTATTCATAACCCTGAAACTTTCGATGCATCAACCAAGGAAACTCATGATCTTAGTACTCTTTATGAAGAATGGAATAAAACTCAAGGATTTAACTATGGAGCAGGAGGACCTGCCAGAAATTAGGTAGGGGAGGAAATGATGAGGTGAAAATAGCCTCATCATAATAAATTTTGGAAAGCTCATTCTTGCTAATTCAATCCTAAGCCTGTGCCAATTTATTACACTTTAGAAGAAGTAATTACTTATTTTTAGAAAAATTATGCTTTCTTTATTTATTTTAATCAATTGAGGAAATTGTCCAAAGCAGGTTTAATGGGTTGATTTGAGTGTTGTTGTAGGGATTAACAAGTCATCATGCAGTTGTTGCAAAAGTTAGCCAGCACGTGCCTCAAAGTAATGCTGCGAACCCACTCTTTGAAGCCCGGATGATGCGCCGAAGATTCAGTTTTAGTTTTTTAATTTGGTTGTTTAAAACTTTATGGCTCTTCTCGAGCCTTCTACATGTTTTAAGAAGCATTAAAGACATCAAGTTAGTTTTAAGTTAAGGAAGAATTTTTCAATGGCTATCCATGCTGTCGTAAATTTAGGATCTAGTTAGAAAGTTATCTATAAAACTGTAATTTCATAAGTAATAAGACAGACAGAGAAAAAGTATCGTTATGTTGTTTACATGGATTTACAAATCACTATTGCAATGAGTTATTTGGTTTCTATTTATTGGTAACTGTTGAATGCAATGATGGAGACTGTATGTTGTAAGAGGATTTGAACATCTGTAGTTTATGTGAGTTAAAGACGAAGTAGTAGCCCGCGAGCTGGCCACTCAAGGGGAGTTAGCCTAGATAGATAAGTATTTTGTTGATTAAGTTATTTCCTTTGCTTAAGCTAAATTGTTGTTCAGTAGAAAATAGCAAGTTGTTGAAGAGTTAATTTAAGTTGTTCTGGAGCACCTTTGTCTTTAATTTGTATAAGTCTTTCTTCTATAGTTGATAATATTTCTTTACTGTTAGAAGATGCTTAATTATTTGTTTCCTTATTTTTCTGCTTCCGTAGTTTACCAGTTATTTAGTTTACTTGTTTCTATACTTTCTAGTTTTGTAGTAATGTTTTCTAGATTAATTGTCTTATGCTTTTTAATTTAGCTTTCCTTGATTTTCTTAGAGTAAGGTAATTTTTGAAGTTAAGTAGTAATAGCTTTGGTTTAGTCTCAACTTCTGTAGTTTAAAAGAAAAATTGAAAATATAAAATGAGTTGTTTAAATAATCTCCTTTTTGGAAACTGCCTTGGACACTACCCGGTCGATAATTGACATTCAATTATTCTAAATTAGTAGGACCTAATGACAACCTATCAACCATTATATCTATGCTTAGGAAATCTCTCTCCATGGGAAAGCTACTCCCTAGGATAACCTATCTCTTTAACAACCTAAGGAAACACAACCCATTAAGCAAAGTACTAGTCCCCTCCCTTCACTAGATAACATTCCCAAGAAACCTACTAGCCATCTAGCATAATTAAATATCTAGCTATGAGTGTTCCTTAAGCTTGTCTATGTTTGATCATATCTAGTATAATAACAATACCTATGACAAACAATTTCTCTTGTCCATGTCTAATAATATCTAGTATAATAATAATACCTATGATAACTAGTCTCTCCTATCATGAAGTATTTACAAACATTACACAAATAGAGTAAATAGTTTCCTCTTTTCTTGCAAAGCAAACATTACTTCTCCTTATATGAAAGTAACTTAAATTCTAGTTTAAACATTCAAGAAGAAAATCATTCAACACTAATACAAACAAGGGAAGAATATTCTCATGCCTGTGATAAGCTTTCCAATTAACTGGTTGTATTCACAACACTTCCAAATCAGCAACTAGCCTGGTATCGATCTTTCAACAAAGATTCGATAACCTCTAATCTCACAAGTTGGAAAATAATCCTCTCGATGATAATAATAAACTCTCTCTAAAACTCAAGACTCTCACTCGTTGTTCTTGACCGAATATTGCAGATAAAAATGTAGATAAAAGCAGAGACTTGCTCAAGAATAATGCATAAAAGAATGTGTCCAAAACAAAAGGTACTAGACCACTATTTATACAACAATTTGGCAACCAATTTGTCTATAGTTTAGGTATGGTTTTGATAGCAACAAGAATGCATATAAACACCTCTATCTCAACTCAAAAGGTGGTGAAAAAGCAAGCACATACTCATCTTAAAGAACTACGGTTCGACTTAGTTAAATGACAATGATTAGAGACCAATTCAAATCCCACATGATAGAATTCGGTTTGCATCTCAAAATGGATATCTACAAGAATAAGGATTCAAAGGTGGCGCCAAAGCTTCATAATCTCATACAGAGTTGGCACGATTTCCTTCACATCTAAAATAGTCAACATCAGATTTGTAACACCACGCCTCTATTGATAAAGTCGTAGTTTGAATCAATCTCTATATTAAATCAATTGACAAAGTCATTGACATATTTAAAGGCTTTGGTCGATACATAAAAACAGAGTAATTAGAGTTTACTAAGTCCATGGCTTCCATAAAAGAGGTGTTGACTTATTCTTTTATCACTTCATCGACTTAATTACTGCTTAATGTTTGCAATTTATAATCTCTCCTTTCACAGACAGTAAGAGTATTACGTAGCTAAAGAATATAGTCATTACTATCTCATAGTTCAGCCTTGGTTTAGTTTAATAAATCGATCTCTAAGTTGTTAAAGATAATTGACTTCAAAGGCATATATAAATAGAATTTAAGACGGCTGACAATCATTGCTTTAGATAGTCGATCTCAAAGCAAATATCATATAAATTTATATATATAACATACATGTATTTATATACTTATATATATATATATATTAACACAAATAAATATATATATACATACACATATACATATATATGTATATGTTAATATAGATATCCATACTTATCATATGTCAATAAAGCATGTATATAATCGATATACAAATGAATACATCAAGATAGAAATCACATTGTTATATTAATGTATCGGTTGTGTATACATACATACACATATATATGCCTCTATGCACATGTATACGTATGTATACATGTATCGATACATTCATATGGGCATATCCATTTCCCACCATACACGTATATGGATACATATATACATATATATATTATATATACGCATTCAATTCATACACCAAAATTACATACAATTATTGTGGTATTGATTATAGCATATACATGTCGTGAGATCCATCAGATAGTTCCATGTGCATGAGTGTGCATAGATATTTCTACCTATGTACCCTCATGTATGCGTTCCTTCATGTGTAGTCTATCATCGACATGCATGTGTATGCATATAAATATTCCTTGTATGTTCCACATATCAACACAAGCATAGTAACAAGGAAAGAACTCTCAAGATCAAACAAATAAAAATCACTCAATAATGCACTCAAAATTAAACAAGACCTTTACTAATGCAAACATATTGACTAAGGATGACTTACTAACTTCCCACTTAATAACTCAACTCAATTATTCTATTATGGTGTGTGTAAGCTCTGATAGGTTACGTTACCGGTTACCCGATCGAGACCTTCTCCTGCATGATACTTCTCTACCTGGAGGAATTGAACATATACCTGCATTCACTAATAGTTGCACATGTTAGTCAGTTCTTTACAAAATATGTAGTATATATAATGCATCTCCAAAGTTAGAATATTAATACAATATTCATCCAATCACGTAAATACATTCCTTTATATAATATTAAATGAGATGGCATTCATTCATAAGGTAGTGATGACAAAGAGTACACATAATTTATTCATCCATTGAATTCACATTTTACTCTACATAGTAATAGTAAATTGTAATTACACATTTGGGGTGTAACATACTTCCCCCTTTGTGAATCATCCCCGATGATTTTATGTACCAACATAAAACAAACAAAAAAATCAACATATTGTTTCAAGCATTCTCAAAAGAATCTAAAACGTGAGGAAAATTTTGTTGAATCTCAGCATAATCCTCCCAAGTGGCTAAGTCTTCTACATACTAGTCCCACTGGACTTTGCACTGCAGAACCTCCTTATTACGCAAGTGAAGCTTATGCATTTTGAGCACCTTGATGGGCTCAAGTGTTACCACTCTAGGGTCATGTACCTATAAAATAGTCCAATCAATCACATGATTATCACCAGGTACATACCTCTCAAGGTAAGACACATGGAAGACATTATGCATTCTGGCAAGAGCTGGTAGAAATGCTATTTGATAGGCTACCAGATTCACTTCCTCAAGAATCTCAAAAGGTCCAACATAATGCGAGGATAACTTGGAAGAATTTCCAAGTTTAATGGAGCTTTTGTGAGGTTTCACTCTCAACAACACTTTGTCACCTATGGAAAAATTTTGGGCACTCTCTTAGCATCGACATAATTTTTTTTACGATCGTTAGCTTCAATCAATCTTTGCTTAACAATCTTTCCTTGCTCATCCATTTCAGCCAACATCTCTGGCCCAAGAGTCACTCTATCCTCAATTATATCCCAACTTATAAGAGCTCAACACTTTCGACCATAGAATGCTTCAAAAGGATCCATCTTTATCGCATAACGATAAGAATTGTTATAAGCAAATTCTACTAAAGGTAAGTAGTCTTACTAGTTGTACTGTTGATCCATACAATACATTCTTAGTAGGTCCTCCAATACTTGATTCACCCTTTCCATTTGTCCATCCATTTCCGGATGATATGCTGAGCTAATATTCAATTAAGTCCCAAGTGCAAAAAATAAGGTTTTCCAAAACCTAGAAGTGACTCGCGCATGTAGAATTTGAGAATCCAACCTCACAGATCCCAATGAACACCTGCAAGCAAATAACCTGTCACCAAGGGAGATCAAGAGACACAAGAATGGTGCTCTGCAAACATGAAGCAAAAATGCATTAACTAGAATTGAATAATTACAAAGAGATCAATCCTTAAGAAAGGAGATCAAAACCCTAAAGTGAGAACCCTAGGATGAAGATTGAATTAGAATGTGACAAGTGTCAAGATCATAATGAATGAGACAACATGAATAATTTAATAATGCAAAATAAAGATTTCTAAGTTTAGCTTAAATGAAATAAAGTGAAAGTGACTTAATTAATTAATCAACATGAATAAATTAATCAAGTAAACAACCTATTACTCTAATACCACCCCTTAAGATCAACTTAGGGAGAAGCTAAAAAACTAAGGGAAAATGTATGAAAGCAAAGATGGGTCTTGAAAAACAAGGCCTGATGAGGTACCCATGTACAAATGTAAAAGATCTCTCACAACAAGAGAAAAGAAAACCTCATGGGAAAAACTCCTCTCCAAAAGAGAGAAATACATGTGAAGGACTAAGAAGCCTCCAAACAAGAAGAAATTGTCCCAAAAGATAGGAACAAAGGATGAACACCACTAAAGCATGAAGAAGCTACAAAAACTGTCGTAGAATGACTGTTGAAATGCTGAAAGAAAAACCCTCTCTAAAACAAATGATGATCAGGATCAAGAAGAGAAAAATCTGCATGAGTGCCCTCAATGAAACTACTTGAATCCGATGGCAAACAAAGACAAACATCAATAACTCAAAGATGTAGATGATATAAAGAACTGATTAAGTGAAAATGGAAGGTTGCCTCCAAAAATAGGAATGCAAGAGTGTCCATATGGTAAGTGATCCATCTCACTAAAATGCATGGGTAACCAGTCGCTGCATCCGCCTAGTACATAGGAACAAATACTCTATACATAGTTCACTCCAACACGAAACCAAGGAAGCAATAGCACCAATAGTAGAACCCCCCCCCCATAATGTTGACAAGGGAGAGGTATGATAGGTACACTGAAATGAATGCCTAAATGTAGTGCATGATAAAGAACCAAGAACATCTAAATGTGCAAACATGAAAGTACAAGCAGATATAAAGGGTGCACAAATCAAAGCACACACGCATGAGAAAGGTATGAAGGTAAAACAAAGGAAAACATCAACCCCCATGGCACTTTATATCATAGTGTGAGTACAATAAGACACAAAGTGATGTGCAAGAATCCCAATACTACACATACAAAGTTGAGGCACTTTATTTCAGTGTGTTTACAGATGATAAATACATGCAATGTGAGCCCATAAGGTCCAAAAAGGACAATAGATGAGAAGAAGGATTTTTGGAAAAAACCAAAATTCAAATCTAGAAACCACCTACACCACTGCGAAGATCTTGAAATCAACTTTTTGATGATATCTCGTTTGCCCATTTTCAACATCGTATGCAAAAGTTATGCCGAAAGCATTGAAGGAAACACCAAACAAGAAGATTTGACTTTGACTAAAAATCACAGGGACTTGAGAAAAAATATCCAAAAAAAGACCTATACCACTGGAAAGTACTTTGAGTCCTCTTTTTGATGGTATCTCATTTTCCCGATTTCAACACTGTGGGCAAAAGGTATGGCCTCCGAAAGAAAACTGCTCTCAAAGGGCAAAAACACAGTCTGCTGCATTAAATTTGACAACCATATGACCATCACAGCAAAAACACAACATTAAAATTGACGGCCAAATGGTCATTGTCACATTTGCACAACTTGGCTTTTTTTTTTTTAAATAAAAAATAAAATTATAATAATATATTTTTTTTGAAGAAAAAAATTGAGAAGGCCGTAGGTGGCTTGAAAAGCTGCTAGTCGGCCTAAGGTCGCCATTGGCAAGAGAGGGCCCACGCGGCTCTGTCGTGTAGGCTTGTTGCGGCAGGGTACTACGTACCCTCGCTCGCTATACAGGTCTTTTTTTTTTTAAAACAAAAAAATCTTTACAAAGCTTTTAAAAAGTTTTTTTATGAATTTTTTACTTTGAAATGCGTGCAAGCGATCGTACAACCCCTACCAAGTAAATGTTTTTTTGCCTCAAAGGTCAACTGCTCAGATTTCAATGATTTCACAGTCGATCTTAGGGTTTTTGGCCGTTGCGAATGCAATGGTGAGGTCCATTTGGGCTAAAAACACACCAAAAAATCAAACACCTCCTGGATCTGGCAAAAAAGCCCTTTCTTCAAACCCTCACAGATCTAACAAACGAAAGTCAAATTTGACAAAACAAAGGTCAATATTGACTATTCCAACAACTCTAGATTCAATGGAGAGGTCTGATCTGACCCTTGATGCACTAAAAAACCACTTCAAGGCAAGATCTCACAAAAAAAGGAACAAGAAGCTTACAGATCTGGAGCTCTGATACCATGTAGAAGTTGAGAATCCAACTTCATAGATCTCAATGAACACCTATAAGCAAATAAATTGTCACCAAAGGAGATAAAGAGACACAAGAATGGTGCTCTACAAACATGAAGCAAAAATGCATTAACCAAAATTGAATAATTACAAAGAGATCAATCCTTAAGAAAGGAGATCAAAACCCTCAAGTGAGAACCTTAGGATGAAGATTAAATTAGCATGTGACAAGTGTCAAAATCATAATGAACGAGACAACATGACTAATTTAATAATGCAAAATAAAGATTCCTAAATTTAGCTTAAGTGAAATAAAGTAAATGTGACTTAATTAATTAATCAACATGGTTAAATTAATCAAGTAAACAACCTATTACTTTAACAGTGCATCCCTATCAAAGATAATCTTCTCTAGAATCCCATACAACCTAAACATTTCTTGCCGAAATTTTTCTTGCTACGACAGGTGCTTCATTAGTTGGATTACTGGGTATAAAATGTGTGACTTTGGAAAGCTTATCTACTACCACAAGAATGGCATGTGCACAAAGTCCTTACTTATGACTTGCCAATTCCTCTCAGGTATGTCATGCAGATATAACAAGCCTATAGGATGATGATGCTTCACTTTCACCCTTTGAAATTCAAGACACCTTGCCACAAAATTAGCAGCATCTCCTTTCATCCCTTTCCAAAAATATAATGGCTTCACATCCACCATCATTTTGGTCACTCCAGGGTGTCCAAAGTATGGTGCTTCATGTACTTCTTTCCATACTAGATTCCTTAACTCTCCTATGTCAGGTACACACATCCTACCTTTATATCTAATTAATCCATTAGGTTCAAAATGAAAACCTTCATACCTAGAATCTTGTGGATTATTAGCGAGATCCTGCTTGACTTGCAAGTAGTACTCATCCTCTTTGCACTTTTGCAACACTTGTCCCTTAAAGTCAATTTGAATACTTACTATTGAAGCAATATGACATCTTTGACTCAAGGCATCGGCAACCCGATTCTCTTTCCCTTTAATATAATTGATATTAAAATCATAGTCATCCATTAACTCCAACCACCTTCTCTGCCTACCATTCTTATTAGGTTGATTAAAAAGGTACTTTAACTCATTGTGGTTAGTTTTCAATTCAAAGGGTTTTCCTAACAACTAGTACCTCCACATTTGTAATGCATGAACCACAATTGCTAACTATAAATCATGCGATGCATAATTTTGTTCATAAGGTTTCAACTTTCTAGATTCATAAGTAATCACTTACCCATCTTGCATTAACACACCTCCTAAACCTTCCCCGCATGCATCTGTGATAACCATAAAGTTACCCTCAAGATATGGTACTTTCAAGATCGGTGCAGTGGTCAACTTCTCTTTAAGTAGATAAAAGGATTCTTGACAATTCTTAGTCCACTCAAATTTATTCCCTTTTCTTTGTAAATAAGTGATTGGAAACACAATTTTGGATAAGTTCGCAACAAACTTCCTATAATACCCAACTAGACCCATAAAACTTCTTACCTCAGACACATTCTTGGGTACTGGCCACTCAAGTACGCCTTTGATCTTAGCAGGATCTATAGAGATTTCATCTGCCAAGATCACATGCCTAGATAATGCACTCTCCTTTGGAATAAAGTATACTTAAATAGTTTACCATATAACTTGTGTTCTCTTAATCGTTGTAGAACTATCTCTAAATGTCTATAGTGATCTTCCTCATCCTTAGAATAAATCAGGATGTCATCTAGAAAAACCAAGACAAATTTATCTAGGCAATCCCTAAATACACTATCCATCAAATTCATAAATGTGGTAGGTGCATTTTTTAACCCAAAAGGTAAAACTGTGAATTCATAGCATCCATATTTGGTTCTAAACGTATTCTTAAAGATATCTTCATCTCTAATTCTCAACTGGCGATATCCATATCTCAGATCTATTTTAGAGAATACAATAGCTTCTCTCATTTGATTGAAAATATCATCAATGCGTGGAAATAGATACTTGTTCTTCACCATGGCTTTGTTAAACATACGATAGTCGATGCACAAACACAAAGCTCCATCCTTCTTTTTCACAAAAATAACCGATGCTCCCCAAGACGAAACACTTGGTGTTATCAACCCTTTTGACAACATTTCGTCCAACTATTCCTTAAGCTCCATTAGATTGGTTGTTGTCATCCTATAGGGCACCTTGGAAATAGGTTCATACCCTGAAATTATATCTATAGAAATCAAATATCCTCTTTGGTGGTAAACCGAGTAACTCAATATAGGATACCTTTCCACATTTGACATTCCAGTGTTATCTATTTCACTATCTTCCTTCTCTTGGAAGCTCTGAGAATCCAATTTATCAATATTTTCTTCAAGTTCTTCAATCTTAAAGGCAAAGAGTTTGCACCCTTTTCTTCTTAGCCCTTACTAGTTGCATTGTCGAGATTTGAAGAATCTTGACTTCTCTAGGTATCCCTTGGAACTTCACTCGATTACCAAAATCATCTAGGCACTCTATGGATTTTGCATGGAAATCTACCTTAGCCCTATGTCTCCACAACCAATTCATACCTAAGATTACATCATAGGATCCTAAAGGTGTGACATATAGGTTTACCTCAATAAAGAAACAAGGTAGCTCTATCTTAGCCTTGAACAAATATTGTTCCACCTTTGCTCTTGTCTGATTTTCATACTCTACATCCCAAGTCGTTGCCATGTGTCCAAATTTTGTAGATAATTCCTTAACTACTCTAGGTGAAATGAAATTCTCAGTTGCACCAATATCAATATGAATTGAAATGGGTAAACCAAACAAAATACCTAGAGTTTCAATTGGAGTTTCCTGATACTCTGCTTGGCAGTAATCCACTGTAGCATGTATCCTTTGTTGGAACATTTCCTGTTGAGTAGGTAGTGAGTTGCTAGAAGGCTTACTGGGACAATCTCTAGCAAAATGATCTCCCCCACAATTATAGCATCATGTAAATGGCACCTTCTTCTTTGTGGGTTATCTAGATCTACTAGTATTTCCACCAGCATTATTGGTATCTCCACGATTGGAACCATTCCTTATTTTCTCCCTTCTCGACTCTTTTCCACTATTATGGTTATCTTTTTGTCCTTGCTTAGGTAAATTTTGCACAATCTCCATCTTCTTTGGAGTTGGCTTGTTAGGAATTTCCACAACCTTCTTACGATCTTTACTTTCCTGTCGGTTGGAGATAGCCCTAAGCTTTTGCTCTTGCTTAATTGCTTTTTCATATACAAGATCCATAGTTGTAGGACCATGAATATCCACTTCTCCTCCAATTTGATTTTTAAGTACCATTATAAATTTCCTTATACGGAAACGTTCATCCTTATGGTATATAGGCACATAACGCATAAGTCGGGTAAAATTCTCCCAATACTCATTGACCGACATATTTCCTTGTCTCAAACTCTAGAAATCTGTCAGTTTTTGGTCATAGTACAGTTGGGGCAACCATAGCTTATGGAAAATCTCAACAAATTCCCCACATGTCAGCTTCCATGAGTTAATATTGGGTTCTAGCTTTTTGTTCATCCACTAGGTAGAGACTTCTCCAGCTAACTAGTATGCACCTAAGCGGCTTTAGTGGTCTCAGTATAATTTCAGATTTCAAAAAACTTTTGCATTTGAACAAGTCATGCCTTAGCTTCATCACCAATGGCGCTTCCCTCAAAATTGGGTGGAACAATCTTCTTCATATCCTTAGAAAGTTTGGAAGCCATATGCTTCTTATTTCTTTCCATAGATGGTGTTGGTGATCTTTATTTTTCATGATCGTGGGTTTTGTCATGCCCAAGAGAAGAGTTTTCACCTTCATTCTCATTAACGGGAACCTCTTTCTCAACCCTAGCTTGTGCCCTTTCTTGTTCAAGGTTATCTAACCTTACCAAAATTTGGTCAAGCCTAGCTTCAATTCTTATTGGTCCTTGCTCAACTTCTTGGCTACTTCCAAGATTGGTTCATGTCCTCACCATCTTCACAAGATCGGTTTTAACCTGAATGTTTTTCCATGTTAGACTAAATTATGTTATAAACTATCTTATGAAATGCAATAGAAATGGTATTTATATTCACATAAATAATTCCACGTAAAATTAAGCACACGCTTTTGATAAACAAATAATTTTATTTATTTCATAAGGATTTCAATATCCTTTGATTACATGGAGTGAGTATTTAGATAGTCGAGTGGAGAGTATCCCTCAGATTCACTCCCTAACACATAACTTAATGGAGTATATCCTATAGATTGAGATTGTTGCTCATATCTATCTTTCTGTTCATCCCTTAATTGTTCATACCTATCCCAAAATGGATAGTAGCCTTCAAATTTATCATCTGATACATAGTTACAAGTTTCAGTGCCAATATGGTGTTCATTAAAAATATAGTCTACCCTTTTCACAAAAAATTGTTCATGAGACCATTTCTCGTTTAGTTTCTCTCGATGTACATATCCCTCAGACTCGTTACTTGAGGAAATTACTATTACTTCAGACAATGGAAGAACTCTAGGGTCCCTAAAGATGAATGTTAGACTAACACTTCCTTCCGAGAGCATATCCCTGGAAAGTGATAACGACTCAAACTTTTTCTGGTGAGATGGAAGGTAGATTGTTTTACATAGCCTCCATCTTCATCTTCCTCTTCACATCACTGATCCGAGAAAGTGTGTGACTAAATATTTTAGTGTCACTCAACCAAACAACATTTTTGTAGTTGGTTCCTTCTATTGTTCTAACGATGGCTTCTCTTTCCTTCTTGGCCTTGAGGTAGCGCTCATTTCCAATTACTTACTTTGAGCCATTAATTTGAGATGCACCATCTTGGCACAAGAATTCACAACATTAGATAATGTTGGACGAAAAGAATGATGAGCTCATAGGTTCTAGAGCTAAACCCGGTAGCTCTAATACCACATGTAATATGCCAAACATTCACTGAAGTAAATTTTTGAAGTTTTCACTGTGCGAGTAAAAATAAACTATGTAATAAGCCATTGCAATAAAAAAAAATTCCTTTTTTTATTGAGAATATAAGAAAAAAGATGTTATACAATATACAATAAGGATTTACATTCCATTACAATATTTCACGAAGTACAATATTCAAAGAAAGTACTAAACTACATACATAGCTCCTTCGAGCTTCATAGCATAAGATATAGACGGTCTAGGAATTCGCCTTTCAAAACCTTGGTCTTTTGTCACCTATTGAGGAGGAGAAGCATCACTCAATCACTTTTCTGCCATCCATGGACTCATATGCGGTCTCCTGCACATCTATCAATGATAGATGGTCCTACCCTTCGATGAAGGTATTGGTTGGGTAACCCCGTACGAAATACCACTCTGAGCTTAGTGTTGTGCCCTATATGACTAGAATTATAACCTATACTAGGTAGCCTTCATGCATTTAAATGGACACAATGAACTAACAGTGGAGCCTAGGGAAATCACACTACTTTGGCCAAAGTATTCTCACTTAGTACTTCGAGTGAAGGTCTACCATTCACTTACACTATTGCAAGCTCATTTTGACTTAAGATATCTATGCTTAGGAAATCTCTCTCCATGGGAAAGCTACCTAGGATAACTTATCTCTTTAACAACCTAAGGAAGCACAACCCATTAAGAAAATTACTAGTTCCCTCCCTTCACTGGACAACATTCCCAGGAGTAACCTACTAGCCATCTAGCATAATTAAATATCTAGCTATGAGTGTTCTTTAAGCTTGTCTATGTTTCATCATATCTAGTATAACAACAACACCTATGAAAAATGGTTTCTCTTACCCATGTCTAATCATATATAGTATAATAATAATACCTATGATAACTAGTCTCTCCTATCATGAAGTATTTACAAACATTACACAAATAGAGTAAATAGTTTCCTCTTTTCTTACAAAGCAAACATTACTTTTCCCTATATGCAACTAACTATAAAGTATAGTTTAAACATTCAAGAAGAAAATAATTCAACACCAATATAAACAAGGGAAGAATATTCTCATTCCTGTGATAAGCTTTCCAATTAATTAGTTGCAGTCACAACACTTCCAAATTAGCAACTAGCTTGGTATCAATCTTTCAGCAAAGAATCAATAACCTCTAATCTCACAAGTTGGAAAATAGTCCTCTCAATGATAATAATAAACTCTCTCTAAAAATCAAGACTCTCACTCGATGTTCTTGACAACATAGTGCAGATAGAAATGTAGATGAAAGAAAAGACTTGCTTAAGAATAATGCATAGAAGAATGCGTCCAAAATAAATGAACTAGCCCACTATTTATACAACAATCTGGTAACCACTTTTCCTATAGTTTAGGCATGGTTTTGACAAAAACAAACATGCATAGCAACACCTCTATCTCAGCTCAAAAGGTGGAAAATAAACAAGCACATACTCATCTTAAACAATTATAGGTCAACTAAGTTAAATGACAACAATTAGAGACCAATTCAAATCTCATATGGTAGAATTTGGTTTGCATCTCAAAATGGATATTTACATGAATAAGTATTCAAAGGTGGTGCCAAAGCATCATAATCTCATACAAAGTTGGCACGATTTCCTTCACATTTGAAATAATCAACATCAGATTTACAACACCATGCCTCTATCGACTAAGTCATAGTATGAGTCGATCTATATTAAATCGATTGAGAAATTCATTGACAGATTTACACGCTTTGGTCAATACATACAAATAGAGTAATTAGAGTTTACTAAGTCCATGACTTCCACAAAAGAGGCAATTTATTCTTTTATCACTTTATCGACTTAATTATTGCTCAATGTTTGCAGTTTATAATCTCTCCTTTCACAAACAACAAGAGTATTATGTGACTAAAGAATATAGTCATTACTATCTCATAGTTCGGTCTTGGTTTAGTTTAATAAATCAACCTCTAAGTTGTTAAAGATAATTGACTTCAAAGCCATTTATAAATAGTATTTAAATCGACTGACAATCATTGTTATAGATAGTCGATCTGAAAGCAAATATCATTTAAATTCATATATATAACATATACGTATTTATAAACTTACATATATATACTAACACAAATAAATAAATATATATGTATATACATATACATATGTATGTATATGTTAATATATATATCCAAAATTATCATATGTCAATAAAGCATGTATATATAATCGATATACAAATGAATACATCAAGATAGCAATCACATTGTTATATTTATGTATCAGTTGTGTATACATACATATATATATTTATATATTTATATATATGCCTCTATGTATATCTATATGTATGTATACATGTATCAATACATTCATATGGGCATGTCCATTTTCCACTATACACGTATATGGATACATATATACATATGGATATATGTATATACATTATATATATACACATACATTCGATTCAGACACCAAAATCACATACAATTACTATGGTATTGATTGGAGCCTATGAGTGATATATCTATACATATACATATACATGTCGTGAGATCCATCAAATAGTTCCATGTGCATAAGAAACTTGTGCATGAGTGTGCAAAGATACGTCTACCTATGTATGCTCATGTGTGTGTTCCTTCATGCGTATAGTCTATCATCGTCATGCATGTGTATGCATATATATTTCCTCGTATGTTCCACATATCAATACAATCATAGTAACAAGGAAATAAATCTCAAGCTCAAACAAATAAACATCACCCAATAATGCACTCAAAATTAAACAAAACCTTTACTAATGCAGACATATTGACTAAGGATGAATTAATAACTTCCCACTTAATAACTCAACTCAATTATTCTACTGTGGTGTGTGTAAGCTCAGATAGGTTACGTTACTGGTTATCCGACCAAGACCTTCTCTTGAGTGATACTTCCCCTTTGCTTGGAGGAATTGAACATATACCTGCATGCACTAACACTTGCACATGATAGTCAACTATTCACAAAATATGCAATATACCTAATACACCTCCAAAGTAAGAATATTAATAAAATATTCATCCAATCACATAAATGCATTCCTTCATATAATATTAAATGATATGGAATTCATTCATAAGGCAGTAATAACAAAGAGCATACATAATTTATTCATCCACTGAATTCACATTTTACTTTACATAGTAATAGTAAATAGTAATTACACAATTGGGGTGTAACAAAAACCCATAGGAGCTTGTGATCATTGGATGAAAACC
Source organism: Sequoiadendron giganteum (assembly GCA_007115665.2). NCBI lineage: Eukaryota > Viridiplantae > Streptophyta > Pinopsida > Cupressales > Cupressaceae > Sequoiadendron > Sequoiadendron giganteum. Next base: position 609,943,186 of record CM021108.1, on the reverse strand, counting down.
CAACTATCACTAGGCTCAGAGGATGAAACCCCTTTGGTTCTTGAGGGTATTCTCATTCGGGGATTGCATATGAGTTTCAAGGAATTAGTAGGAAAGTCAATAAGATTATAATGGATCCGTGTGCACCATTTCAGATCAATATTTGATGTCATTGTGAGTTGTAATTATCATTTCATGTATATGGATATAATTTTGAATCTCTTTCAATATATTAAGTGATCTTCATGGTCTATGTTTCTACAATTTAAGTTTAATTCATTAGATCTATCTGCATATTCCTATTTATGTTGATAAATATAATTAAGGGACATCACAATAATAATAATGTTCTAAAAGAACTATAAATCGAAAATCAAGACAAAAGTCATTATAGAAGTAATGAATTAAAGGAATCAACCATTAATACAAAATTTAATACTACGATGGTCTGCCTGGTTCACGGGAGTTCCCTCTTCTCTGTGCAGACCTTTTTTGTTGTGCCTTGAATGGCTTCCTTTTGGGGCATGTTTTGCCAGAGTCTTTGATGTTTGGCTTGTGGCTTTCTTTTGTTGAGGCTGGGTTGGAGTGTGCCCTCTCAAGTGGTTTTGCTTTTGTGCTCCTCTATTCTTATTCATTCGTGGTTTGTGCAGACCTTGGGTCTATTGTCTTGGCTTTGCTTTCTAGTTGGACGACTTCTCCTCAACTTCGTTGGTTCTTTTGTCTCCTTGATGGCTTGTGGGTTGCTTCTTTAGCTACTTTCTTTCTGGGTAGTTTCTTGGTTAGCATTGGTTGTCGTTTCCTTCTTGTTTCCCTCCACAGTATTCTGGGCTTCCATGTCTTCTCATTGGCTCTTCCTCCTTGTGTTTGGTGTAGGGGAGTTGGGGATTTGTAGTCTGTTGGAGGGGTTCCCATG
>CM021108.1:609930960-609942194 GCA_007115665.2 Sequoiadendron giganteum | reverse complement strand
TTAAAACAAAAAAATCTTTACAAAGCTTTTAAAAAGTTTTTTTATGAATTTTTTACTTTGAAATGCGTGCAAGCGATCGTACAACCCCTACCAAGTAAATGTTTTTTTGCCTCAAAGGTCAACTGCTCAGATTTCAATGATTTCACAGTCGATCTTAGGGTTTTTGGCCGTTGCGAATGCAATGGTGAGGTCCATTTGGGCTAAAAACACACCAAAAAATCAAACACCTCCTGGATCTGGCAAAAAAGCCCTTTCTTCAAACCCTCACAGATCTAACAAACGAAAGTCAAATTTGACAAAACAAAGGTCAATATTGACTATTCCAACAACTCTAGATTCAATGGAGAGGTCTGATCTGACCCTTGATGCACTAAAAAACCACTTCAAGGCAAGATCTCACAAAAAAAGGAACAAGAAGCTTACAGATCTGGAGCTCTGATACCATGTAGAAGTTGAGAATCCAACTTCATAGATCTCAATGAACACCTATAAGCAAATAAATTGTCACCAAAGGAGATAAAGAGACACAAGAATGGTGCTCTACAAACATGAAGCAAAAATGCATTAACCAAAATTGAATAATTACAAAGAGATCAATCCTTAAGAAAGGAGATCAAAACCCTCAAGTGAGAACCTTAGGATGAAGATTAAATTAGCATGTGACAAGTGTCAAAATCATAATGAACGAGACAACATGACTAATTTAATAATGCAAAATAAAGATTCCTAAATTTAGCTTAAGTGAAATAAAGTAAATGTGACTTAATTAATTAATCAACATGGTTAAATTAATCAAGTAAACAACCTATTACTTTAACAGTGCATCCCTATCAAAGATAATCTTCTCTAGAATCCCATACAACCTAAACATTTCTTGCCGAAATTTTTCTTGCTACGACAGGTGCTTCATTAGTTGGATTACTGGGTATAAAATGTGTGACTTTGGAAAGCTTATCTACTACCACAAGAATGGCATGTGCACAAAGTCCTTACTTATGACTTGCCAATTCCTCTCAGGTATGTCATGCAGATATAACAAGCCTATAGGATGATGATGCTTCACTTTCACCCTTTGAAATTCAAGACACCTTGCCACAAAATTAGCAGCATCTCCTTTCATCCCTTTCCAAAAATATAATGGCTTCACATCCACCATCATTTTGGTCACTCCAGGGTGTCCAAAGTATGGTGCTTCATGTACTTCTTTCCATACTAGATTCCTTAACTCTCCTATGTCAGGTACACACATCCTACCTTTATATCTAATTAATCCATTAGGTTCAAAATGAAAACCTTCATACCTAGAATCTTGTGGATTATTAGCGAGATCCTGCTTGACTTGCAAGTAGTACTCATCCTCTTTGCACTTTTGCAACACTTGTCCCTTAAAGTCAATTTGAATACTTACTATTGAAGCAATATGACATCTTTGACTCAAGGCATCGGCAACCCGATTCTCTTTCCCTTTAATATAATTGATATTAAAATCATAGTCATCCATTAACTCCAACCACCTTCTCTGCCTACCATTCTTATTAGGTTGATTAAAAAGGTACTTTAACTCATTGTGGTTAGTTTTCAATTCAAAGGGTTTTCCTAACAACTAGTACCTCCACATTTGTAATGCATGAACCACAATTGCTAACTATAAATCATGCGATGCATAATTTTGTTCATAAGGTTTCAACTTTCTAGATTCATAAGTAATCACTTACCCATCTTGCATTAACACACCTCCTAAACCTTCCCCGCATGCATCTGTGATAACCATAAAGTTACCCTCAAGATATGGTACTTTCAAGATCGGTGCAGTGGTCAACTTCTCTTTAAGTAGATAAAAGGATTCTTGACAATTCTTAGTCCACTCAAATTTATTCCCTTTTCTTTGTAAATAAGTGATTGGAAACACAATTTTGGATAAGTTCGCAACAAACTTCCTATAATACCCAACTAGACCCATAAAACTTCTTACCTCAGACACATTCTTGGGTACTGGCCACTCAAGTACGCCTTTGATCTTAGCAGGATCTATAGAGATTTCATCTGCCAAGATCACATGCCTAGATAATGCACTCTCCTTTGGAATAAAGTATACTTAAATAGTTTACCATATAACTTGTGTTCTCTTAATCGTTGTAGAACTATCTCTAAATGTCTATAGTGATCTTCCTCATCCTTAGAATAAATCAGGATGTCATCTAGAAAAACCAAGACAAATTTATCTAGGCAATCCCTAAATACACTATCCATCAAATTCATAAATGTGGTAGGTGCATTTTTTAACCCAAAAGGTAAAACTGTGAATTCATAGCATCCATATTTGGTTCTAAACGTATTCTTAAAGATATCTTCATCTCTAATTCTCAACTGGCGATATCCATATCTCAGATCTATTTTAGAGAATACAATAGCTTCTCTCATTTGATTGAAAATATCATCAATGCGTGGAAATAGATACTTGTTCTTCACCATGGCTTTGTTAAACATACGATAGTCGATGCACAAACACAAAGCTCCATCCTTCTTTTTCACAAAAATAACCGATGCTCCCCAAGACGAAACACTTGGTGTTATCAACCCTTTTGACAACATTTCGTCCAACTATTCCTTAAGCTCCATTAGATTGGTTGTTGTCATCCTATAGGGCACCTTGGAAATAGGTTCATACCCTGAAATTATATCTATAGAAATCAAATATCCTCTTTGGTGGTAAACCGAGTAACTCAATATAGGATACCTTTCCACATTTGACATTCCAGTGTTATCTATTTCACTATCTTCCTTCTCTTGGAAGCTCTGAGAATCCAATTTATCAATATTTTCTTCAAGTTCTTCAATCTTAAAGGCAAAGAGTTTGCACCCTTTTCTTCTTAGCCCTTACTAGTTGCATTGTCGAGATTTGAAGAATCTTGACTTCTCTAGGTATCCCTTGGAACTTCACTCGATTACCAAAATCATCTAGGCACTCTATGGATTTTGCATGGAAATCTACCTTAGCCCTATGTCTCCACAACCAATTCATACCTAAGATTACATCATAGGATCCTAAAGGTGTGACATATAGGTTTACCTCAATAAAGAAACAAGGTAGCTCTATCTTAGCCTTGAACAAATATTGTTCCACCTTTGCTCTTGTCTGATTTTCATACTCTACATCCCAAGTCGTTGCCATGTGTCCAAATTTTGTAGATAATTCCTTAACTACTCTAGGTGAAATGAAATTCTCAGTTGCACCAATATCAATATGAATTGAAATGGGTAAACCAAACAAAATACCTAGAGTTTCAATTGGAGTTTCCTGATACTCTGCTTGGCAGTAATCCACTGTAGCATGTATCCTTTGTTGGAACATTTCCTGTTGAGTAGGTAGTGAGTTGCTAGAAGGCTTACTGGGACAATCTCTAGCAAAATGATCTCCCCCACAATTATAGCATCATGTAAATGGCACCTTCTTCTTTGTGGGTTATCTAGATCTACTAGTATTTCCACCAGCATTATTGGTATCTCCACGATTGGAACCATTCCTTATTTTCTCCCTTCTCGACTCTTTTCCACTATTATGGTTATCTTTTTGTCCTTGCTTAGGTAAATTTTGCACAATCTCCATCTTCTTTGGAGTTGGCTTGTTAGGAATTTCCACAACCTTCTTACGATCTTTACTTTCCTGTCGGTTGGAGATAGCCCTAAGCTTTTGCTCTTGCTTAATTGCTTTTTCATATACAAGATCCATAGTTGTAGGACCATGAATATCCACTTCTCCTCCAATTTGATTTTTAAGTACCATTATAAATTTCCTTATACGGAAACGTTCATCCTTATGGTATATAGGCACATAACGCATAAGTCGGGTAAAATTCTCCCAATACTCATTGACCGACATATTTCCTTGTCTCAAACTCTAGAAATCTGTCAGTTTTTGGTCATAGTACAGTTGGGGCAACCATAGCTTATGGAAAATCTCAACAAATTCCCCACATGTCAGCTTCCATGAGTTAATATTGGGTTCTAGCTTTTTGTTCATCCACTAGGTAGAGACTTCTCCAGCTAACTAGTATGCACCTAAGCGGCTTTAGTGGTCTCAGTATAATTTCAGATTTCAAAAAACTTTTGCATTTGAACAAGTCATGCCTTAGCTTCATCACCAATGGCGCTTCCCTCAAAATTGGGTGGAACAATCTTCTTCATATCCTTAGAAAGTTTGGAAGCCATATGCTTCTTATTTCTTTCCATAGATGGTGTTGGTGATCTTTATTTTTCATGATCGTGGGTTTTGTCATGCCCAAGAGAAGAGTTTTCACCTTCATTCTCATTAACGGGAACCTCTTTCTCAACCCTAGCTTGTGCCCTTTCTTGTTCAAGGTTATCTAACCTTACCAAAATTTGGTCAAGCCTAGCTTCAATTCTTATTGGTCCTTGCTCAACTTCTTGGCTACTTCCAAGATTGGTTCATGTCCTCACCATCTTCACAAGATCGGTTTTAACCTGAATGTTTTTCCATGTTAGACTAAATTATGTTATAAACTATCTTATGAAATGCAATAGAAATGGTATTTATATTCACATAAATAATTCCACGTAAAATTAAGCACACGCTTTTGATAAACAAATAATTTTATTTATTTCATAAGGATTTCAATATCCTTTGATTACATGGAGTGAGTATTTAGATAGTCGAGTGGAGAGTATCCCTCAGATTCACTCCCTAACACATAACTTAATGGAGTATATCCTATAGATTGAGATTGTTGCTCATATCTATCTTTCTGTTCATCCCTTAATTGTTCATACCTATCCCAAAATGGATAGTAGCCTTCAAATTTATCATCTGATACATAGTTACAAGTTTCAGTGCCAATATGGTGTTCATTAAAAATATAGTCTACCCTTTTCACAAAAAATTGTTCATGAGACCATTTCTCGTTTAGTTTCTCTCGATGTACATATCCCTCAGACTCGTTACTTGAGGAAATTACTATTACTTCAGACAATGGAAGAACTCTAGGGTCCCTAAAGATGAATGTTAGACTAACACTTCCTTCCGAGAGCATATCCCTGGAAAGTGATAACGACTCAAACTTTTTCTGGTGAGATGGAAGGTAGATTGTTTTACATAGCCTCCATCTTCATCTTCCTCTTCACATCACTGATCCGAGAAAGTGTGTGACTAAATATTTTAGTGTCACTCAACCAAACAACATTTTTGTAGTTGGTTCCTTCTATTGTTCTAACGATGGCTTCTCTTTCCTTCTTGGCCTTGAGGTAGCGCTCATTTCCAATTACTTACTTTGAGCCATTAATTTGAGATGCACCATCTTGGCACAAGAATTCACAACATTAGATAATGTTGGACGAAAAGAATGATGAGCTCATAGGTTCTAGAGCTAAACCCGGTAGCTCTAATACCACATGTAATATGCCAAACATTCACTGAAGTAAATTTTTGAAGTTTTCACTGTGCGAGTAAAAATAAACTATGTAATAAGCCATTGCAATAAAAAAAAATTCCTTTTTTTATTGAGAATATAAGAAAAAAGATGTTATACAATATACAATAAGGATTTACATTCCATTACAATATTTCACGAAGTACAATATTCAAAGAAAGTACTAAACTACATACATAGCTCCTTCGAGCTTCATAGCATAAGATATAGACGGTCTAGGAATTCGCCTTTCAAAACCTTGGTCTTTTGTCACCTATTGAGGAGGAGAAGCATCACTCAATCACTTTTCTGCCATCCATGGACTCATATGCGGTCTCCTGCACATCTATCAATGATAGATGGTCCTACCCTTCGATGAAGGTATTGGTTGGGTAACCCCGTACGAAATACCACTCTGAGCTTAGTGTTGTGCCCTATATGACTAGAATTATAACCTATACTAGGTAGCCTTCATGCATTTAAATGGACACAATGAACTAACAGTGGAGCCTAGGGAAATCACACTACTTTGGCCAAAGTATTCTCACTTAGTACTTCGAGTGAAGGTCTACCATTCACTTACACTATTGCAAGCTCATTTTGACTTAAGATATCTATGCTTAGGAAATCTCTCTCCATGGGAAAGCTACCTAGGATAACTTATCTCTTTAACAACCTAAGGAAGCACAACCCATTAAGAAAATTACTAGTTCCCTCCCTTCACTGGACAACATTCCCAGGAGTAACCTACTAGCCATCTAGCATAATTAAATATCTAGCTATGAGTGTTCTTTAAGCTTGTCTATGTTTCATCATATCTAGTATAACAACAACACCTATGAAAAATGGTTTCTCTTACCCATGTCTAATCATATATAGTATAATAATAATACCTATGATAACTAGTCTCTCCTATCATGAAGTATTTACAAACATTACACAAATAGAGTAAATAGTTTCCTCTTTTCTTACAAAGCAAACATTACTTTTCCCTATATGCAACTAACTATAAAGTATAGTTTAAACATTCAAGAAGAAAATAATTCAACACCAATATAAACAAGGGAAGAATATTCTCATTCCTGTGATAAGCTTTCCAATTAATTAGTTGCAGTCACAACACTTCCAAATTAGCAACTAGCTTGGTATCAATCTTTCAGCAAAGAATCAATAACCTCTAATCTCACAAGTTGGAAAATAGTCCTCTCAATGATAATAATAAACTCTCTCTAAAAATCAAGACTCTCACTCGATGTTCTTGACAACATAGTGCAGATAGAAATGTAGATGAAAGAAAAGACTTGCTTAAGAATAATGCATAGAAGAATGCGTCCAAAATAAATGAACTAGCCCACTATTTATACAACAATCTGGTAACCACTTTTCCTATAGTTTAGGCATGGTTTTGACAAAAACAAACATGCATAGCAACACCTCTATCTCAGCTCAAAAGGTGGAAAATAAACAAGCACATACTCATCTTAAACAATTATAGGTCAACTAAGTTAAATGACAACAATTAGAGACCAATTCAAATCTCATATGGTAGAATTTGGTTTGCATCTCAAAATGGATATTTACATGAATAAGTATTCAAAGGTGGTGCCAAAGCATCATAATCTCATACAAAGTTGGCACGATTTCCTTCACATTTGAAATAATCAACATCAGATTTACAACACCATGCCTCTATCGACTAAGTCATAGTATGAGTCGATCTATATTAAATCGATTGAGAAATTCATTGACAGATTTACACGCTTTGGTCAATACATACAAATAGAGTAATTAGAGTTTACTAAGTCCATGACTTCCACAAAAGAGGCAATTTATTCTTTTATCACTTTATCGACTTAATTATTGCTCAATGTTTGCAGTTTATAATCTCTCCTTTCACAAACAACAAGAGTATTATGTGACTAAAGAATATAGTCATTACTATCTCATAGTTCGGTCTTGGTTTAGTTTAATAAATCAACCTCTAAGTTGTTAAAGATAATTGACTTCAAAGCCATTTATAAATAGTATTTAAATCGACTGACAATCATTGTTATAGATAGTCGATCTGAAAGCAAATATCATTTAAATTCATATATATAACATATACGTATTTATAAACTTACATATATATACTAACACAAATAAATAAATATATATGTATATACATATACATATGTATGTATATGTTAATATATATATCCAAAATTATCATATGTCAATAAAGCATGTATATATAATCGATATACAAATGAATACATCAAGATAGCAATCACATTGTTATATTTATGTATCAGTTGTGTATACATACATATATATATTTATATATTTATATATATGCCTCTATGTATATCTATATGTATGTATACATGTATCAATACATTCATATGGGCATGTCCATTTTCCACTATACACGTATATGGATACATATATACATATGGATATATGTATATACATTATATATATACACATACATTCGATTCAGACACCAAAATCACATACAATTACTATGGTATTGATTGGAGCCTATGAGTGATATATCTATACATATACATATACATGTCGTGAGATCCATCAAATAGTTCCATGTGCATAAGAAACTTGTGCATGAGTGTGCAAAGATACGTCTACCTATGTATGCTCATGTGTGTGTTCCTTCATGCGTATAGTCTATCATCGTCATGCATGTGTATGCATATATATTTCCTCGTATGTTCCACATATCAATACAATCATAGTAACAAGGAAATAAATCTCAAGCTCAAACAAATAAACATCACCCAATAATGCACTCAAAATTAAACAAAACCTTTACTAATGCAGACATATTGACTAAGGATGAATTAATAACTTCCCACTTAATAACTCAACTCAATTATTCTACTGTGGTGTGTGTAAGCTCAGATAGGTTACGTTACTGGTTATCCGACCAAGACCTTCTCTTGAGTGATACTTCCCCTTTGCTTGGAGGAATTGAACATATACCTGCATGCACTAACACTTGCACATGATAGTCAACTATTCACAAAATATGCAATATACCTAATACACCTCCAAAGTAAGAATATTAATAAAATATTCATCCAATCACATAAATGCATTCCTTCATATAATATTAAATGATATGGAATTCATTCATAAGGCAGTAATAACAAAGAGCATACATAATTTATTCATCCACTGAATTCACATTTTACTTTACATAGTAATAGTAAATAGTAATTACACAATTGGGGTGTAACAAAAACCCATAGGAGCTTGTGATCATTGGATGAAAACCCAACTATCACTAGGCTCAGAGGATGAAACCCCTTTGGTTCTTGAGGGTATTCTCATTCGGGGATTGCATATGAGTTTCAAGGAATTAGTAGGAAAGTCAATAAGATTATAATGGATCCGTGTGCACCATTTCAGATCAATATTTGATGTCATTGTGAGTTGTAATTATCATTTCATGTATATGGATATAATTTTGAATCTCTTTCAATATATTAAGTGATCTTCATGGTCTATGTTTCTACAATTTAAGTTTAATTCATTAGATCTATCTGCATATTCCTATTTATGTTGATAAATATAATTAAGGGACATCACAATAATAATAATGTTCTAAAAGAACTATAAATCGAAAATCAAGACAAAAGTCATTATAGAAGTAATGAATTAAAGGAATCAACCATTAATACAAAATTTAATACTACGATGGTCTGCCTGGTTCACGGGAGTTCCCTCTTCTCTGTGCAGACCTTTTTTGTTGTGCCTTGAATGGCTTCCTTTTGGGGCATGTTTTGCCAGAGTCTTTGATGTTTGGCTTGTGGCTTTCTTTTGTTGAGGCTGGGTTGGAGTGTGCCCTCTCAAGTGGTTTTGCTTTTGTGCTCCTCTATTCTTATTCATTCGTGGTTTGTGCAGACCTTGGGTCTATTGTCTTGGCTTTGCTTTCTAGTTGGACGACTTCTCCTCAACTTCGTTGGTTCTTTTGTCTCCTTGATGGCTTGTGGGTTGCTTCTTTAGCTACTTTCTTTCTGGGTAGTTTCTTGGTTAGCATTGGTTGTCGTTTCCTTCTTGTTTCCCTCCACAGTATTCTGGGCTTCCATGTCTTCTCATTGGCTCTTCCTCCTTGTGTTTGGTGTAGGGGAGTTGGGGATTTGTAGTCTGTTGGAGGGGTTCCCATGTTTGCTTCTTGGAAGCTGGTTGGTTGTTGTTTTCTGGTGGAACCTTTGTGTTTTGTGCCTCTTCCTGTCCGTATTTTCTCTTGTGGTAGAGGTATCTTGCCTAGCTCTTATGGGCTATTTCTGGGTTTTCTGTTTTGCTTGGATGGTGTGTTTTTTAACCCCTCGTGGTCCTTGATGCTTTTGATTTTTCTAGGGTTTTTGTCTGTCAGGGTTGTCCTTGAGCTTGTCCTTTTGGCAGGGCTTCTATGGTCCTTGATGGTTTTGTTGCTGCTAACTAGTTTTTCTAGCAGGGTTTTTGTTTTGGTCCAGTTGTTCTTCATGATTATGGGAGCCTTGGCCACCCTCTCCTTTGATTGGGTTTCCTTTCTTTTAGAGGTGGTGATGAAGCTGGATGATTCAGATTTGAGGTCACTGGTGAATTTTTACTTGGTTGCAGTGTGTGCTCTGGGTTCTTTTCTATTGGTGATTTATTGGCTGAAAAGCTCCTGTTGTTTTGGACTCTCTTTAGATCAGTTGTGGCCTTGTTCTCTTAGTTGGGTGGTTCTCAAGTTTTAATCCTAAATTCCAAATGGTTTTGTTCCTGGTGTAGAGTTTACTGAAGGATGTTATGGTCGCTTTCTTGGCTACTATGTTGGCTTTCCCTTTTGGTCCTATGGAGGTGGACCTACCCCAGTTATTGTTCTTATTGAGGTGGGAGGTTTTCCTATGGAGGTGGAGGTTGAGGGTGTTAGTGATTTCTGGCTATGATGGTTTAGTTGATCGTATCATCCTCTCAAATAAAGGGGAGCTCACGCCTTTAGAGGTGGAGTTGGAGTTAGTTTCCTGTTACCAGGTGAAATTTTGAAGTTGATTTCTTGCAGATTTATGTTGTGGATCCCAAAGCCCCTATTGAGGTGGGGTGTTTGGACTTATTGGTTTTGTTTGGTAACAGGTCCTTGATGGTTTACACCACTAATTTTTTTTTTTTTGGGTTTGAATGATCCGAGAGGCTGGTTTGTTGACGCCTGGTTGTTTCAGGCGATGTTCAAGTTTATCTAAGGGTTTTAGGTCCCTGTCAAAACCTGTTTGTAATTGGGTTTTAGGCCCATCCTTTTCCTATTTAGTGCAACTCATTTAGTCTTGTCATTCTCTTTATGGCCGTTGTTGGTATGTGTCTTTGTCTTTACGCAACTCTCTCTTTGTTTGGGTTTCAGGTCCTTGTAAAACTTATTTGTACTGGGTTTTGGGGCATCATCAAAACCTATTTTACCCCTAATCAAAAACATGAATTCGAATGAACAAAGATTTAACCTCACCCATTTTGTCTCGAATTACCTCCATTGTACATTTTCATTATATTACGCTCTCAAAATTTGATGCACTTCTTTTGCCAAAATCTCAAGTGTGTATGAAGAGACCTCGAAGACGCAAAAGCTCAAAAGTTTGTAGTTCAATTAGAATGAATGTGATAGCTTGTTGTAGACACTTAAAATTGTCTTGAATGATATTGCATACTTGAATCTGATTACTAACACCATTTCGTCCTAAATTCATCTTCTTTTTTACTATTTAATTGGATAATCCTAGTTAATTAATTAAATGCATCATTTTCATCCATTAATCTAATTAATTTTATTAGGTTAATTCACCCCCTTTCACACTA
>CM021108.1:609791961-609930860 GCA_007115665.2 Sequoiadendron giganteum | reverse complement strand
TTTCCACCTTGGCTTTTTCTACAAATATATTCAAAAAAAATTCTTTATTCCATGACTTCAGCCTCTATTTTATGTGTTGGAGTTTTTTGACAATCTTAAAACTCATCAAACCCCCCACCCTTCTCTCTCTCCACCACTTTTCTAGTAGTTCAACTAGTCCTTCATCACGCCACCACATATTCTGAAACTTAAAACATGCCCTTACTGATTTTGACCGATCATAAATAGTTATCTCTACAAGGAAGTGATCTGAAGTTGAGTTTGGTAATATGTTCATTTGTATTTGTAGGCCTGAGTCACTCCAGCTCCTGGTGATTAGAAATCTATCTAGGCATTCGGCAATTGCCGTGAAATCCTTCTGTCTATTTTTCCATGTGAAGGTTCCTTTTTCTGTCAGACAATCCACAACCCCTGCCTCAGCTGCAAAGTTCCTAAAGTCAATGGAAGTCTGAGATATTGTTAGAATTCCATCGCTTTTTTCTGATGGATCCAAAATAGCGTTGAAATCCCTGCCTATGATTAATTTTTCTTTGAGGAAGGGCCGCGAGAATTCTAAAATCTTCCTCCACAATGTTGCCTTTTCCACTATTTTTGTTGGACCATAAATATTGATGATTTTAAACTAGCAATTCAGGGCCAAATTGTACATTTTTGTTGCCATCCAGTTATCTTCCAAACAAATGATTTCTGTAGAGACAGATTCTTCTTTCCACATGATACCCAATCCTCCTTCATTACCTTTGGATTCCTAAAAATGCCCTTTCAATTCCAACATAATTTGAGGAATTGCAACCCTTCTTCATTGGATAGCTTAGTTTCTTGAAGTAAGATTATGTTATTTTGGCTTTTCTGTATTTGACGCCTGACTAAACATCACTTTTCAGGGGCCTTTAGGCCCCTGACATTCCATGTTGTGATTTTCATTGTTTCCCAAGGGAGGGCCTACCTCCCTTGGTACTTAGAAATTTAGCAATACTGGGTAGGTTTTTTTGGATTGCCTCTTCCTCCCTTAGTTGTTTATAGGATTTCCTTCCCCACTGTTTCCTTGTTGTGCCAAATTTTCCCATGCCCAAATGGTTTGCCACCGATTTAGAGATACACCTGTCTTCTATGATATCCAATGCATCTTCTAATTTCGTACTTGAATCTAGATCATTGCTTATCAGAGATCCAATCTCATCTCTTTCCTCTTCCTCCTGGTCAGTGATGTTTCTTGTGCCATGAATTTTAGTTTGATGCTCTTCACTGAAACCTTCTACATTTGTATCCTCTAAAGGCTTCTCCCTTACTTTAGTATCCTGCTTGGTACTCGTGATGGCCAATATTGGAGCTATTTTATTGTCTGGCATTTTGTTCTTTTTTTGGTTCGCATTCCCTTGTGAGCTTTCACTTTTGTTATTTTCCTTGATGATAGTGCAATTTATTTCGTTATGATTCGTAGCCCCGCAGTTGAGACAAAAACATTTTATCTCCTCTACTTCTATTTCCTGAATCCATTGAGTCCCATTTACTATCAGGTGAATTTTATTTGGAATGGGATCTATTGCCGCAATTTTTAGTCTGGCATATTTGTAAAGATCCCCATCATGATATTTGTGTCAATTTCCATTAGGGACCCAAGTGCTCTTCCAATATTTTCCAGGCATTCTCCTGCCCAATATTCCATCGGATGATTGTATAATCTAATCCACTTGGGTTGATCATATGGCCACATCTTTATTGGATCAAAATTCGGGCTCCAGGGTTGCATATAGAGGGGCATATCATTCATTACCCACATATCGCTTTCTGTTATTCTTTTTTTTTCCATCTCACTTGCAAATACTACCACAAAGAAGCCCTTTGGTAAGAACCTTAGTAATACTTCTGTTTGCCATTTTTCTCTTATCCAATCGTTGATCAACTGCCTACTTGGAGTTTTCCCAATGAATTGACATATAAATGCATCTTCCTTGAGGATTTCGACATCTACTTTGATTTATTTTGTAACATCAATTTCTGCTATATCTGGATTTAGGTTAGGGTTTTGTTTTTCCTGTTGCGTCTGACTTCCCTTCGGTGTGCTTGCTTTCCAATTTTTCTTGCCCTTAGGGTTTTTGCCATTCGGTTTCTGCTGTTTCGAATTATTTCCTTCTTGATTTTTGTACCCTTGCCAATACTGATTTTGAACCCATTTAGGATCAGGTATTCTTGATGTTTCAAATCTATAATTTGTTTATTTTATTTCCTTCTTTCCATATATGGTCCGTCTTTCCAGAGTATCGTGTCTTTTTTTTATTGGTTTTCCTTGTCGTTTGTTTTGCATCTCTCTTTTGATACATCAGATGACGTTTATCCACCCAATGCTCTTTGGTAAAAACCCATTGTGACCTATGTTCTTTCTAATCATTCGTATCCTCTTCCACCACCACTAATTCTTCCCCTTGTTTCTTGTTGCCCTTTCCTAATTTGCGCCCCTCTAATACCACAAGCCTCCCTTCTCTGCTTAGTGCCTTTGAAGTTTTTCGTGTTCGCTTTATTTCGCACCCCTGCTTTTCTTCACCCATTTGCTCCATTTTTTTCCTTGTGTTAAATCTTTGTAATCTCAAGAGATATGTTGTTTCATGCTTAATTTTCTAAATTTTAGAAACTTCTTTTTATGTCTTGTAATTTAACAAAATATTTATCTTATTTTTAAAACTAATATTTTTTATTGGGAATAATTACTGAAAAAAATCTAATGAACCAATACATTCAATTCAAATAGATAACTTACCATAATAAATATTTTTGATTTAATTACTCAGTATTGTTCTTGAAATTTGAATAACCAATCATAAAGCAAAGAAATAATCAAATCACCACAATATTTTCAAAACTTAGATTTCATTCTAAAATTAAACAAAATTATAATTTTAACATTCATAAAATATTTATTATTTAATTGTGAAATTCACAATTAATTAAATTATAGTGATTATGTAATATAAATTACTTAAAAACAAATTACACATTCATGTTAAAGTAATTCAACAATCAAAGACTGAAATTTAAATATAACAGTCACCTTTCTATTGTTGGTAGATGGTCAACGCTCCCCTCGGGATTCGTGACATGGACTAACCATGCTCTTGTGGATCTGTTAACTCTGGTAGTTGTATCAGGCATTAACAAGTCGATCTTTTGGTGCAACGACAACTATGGGCCAACAAGTGGTATCAGAGCCAAAGGTGTCGGGTTCGAATCCCCTTGGGTAACGCTAAGGGGGAGATTGTTGGCAGATGGTCAGTGCTCCCCTCAGGATTCGTGACATGGACTAACCGCCTCTCGTGGATCCGTTAACTCTGGCAGTTGTATCAGGCATTAACAGGTCAATCTTTTGGTGCAACGACAACTATGGGCCAACATCTATTATATTTTTTTCATTTTTACATGCAAACTATTTTATATTGTAAAATTAAATTCAATTGTAAAAACTAAAATATTCAAAATAATAAAATAGATTAGTTATGATCAATACTAGCCATGAAAGTTGCATGAACTTTTATTTGAACATCTATAAATCTTTTAGCTTATACCTAATTATCTCTTAAAATAAAGTCACCAACAATTGCAAGGGAATGCCCCTTAATTCAGAAGGAGCCGATTTCAAAAATTTGGCTCTTAATGTAAAAATGGAAATAAGAAAAGATTCAAAAATCAAAAAGAAAAAAGAAAAGAAAAGAAAAGATCTATCCAATCTTCTCCCAACCTTTCTTCTCTACACAGGTAGGGAAATCAAATTAGATTCAACACTCTTAGAATTTAGCTCAATAAAATCCTGCATGTTAATGAAGCTCCTCCTCTTCTCTGTAACCATGGGTTTATTGATGATCCACAAGACATTAAGCCCTCTTTAGCTGCTTGCTTCTATGAATCATTCAAATAAACAGGTGCAATTCAAGTACCTGATCTTCCATGGTGCATTTGCATCTATTTGGGCAAGGAAACAATATTTATTCAGGTTAAATACATCACCACCTTTGTTATCGGCCACTTCAGACTCTCTTTTTTTAACCCTTTACATCATATAGGGTGTACATAAATATCAATAATTCAAAGCACAAGAAATTGAGTTCCATGGAATAAAATACCTACATCCATAAAGGAATAAACATACCATAATAAATTGGTGGCTGAAGAAAGATTAATCAATTTTCCTTGAGAAAAACCTTCAAACCCATCCATAACACTTTCATGTGCTCATATGATAAGTTGCAAGTCATTATTTTTGTAGAAATCCATTACTCGATCAGGCTGCAAGATATAAACCCCATAGATTAATTAGTGAATGGATCCTTGTACAACATGTGCATAAATTCTAAAAACTATCCAAATGATACAAATTGATGAATCATCCTCCTATCATCAAACAAATTATGTAAAAGTATAGCACAAAAAAGATCAAAAACTTTATACCTACGCAATCATAAGTTGCATCTGCCTCTATTTGTTGTGCGATCACTCCAAAACCCCCTCTTCTTGGTGCTGCCATGAACTCCAACACTTCAATTATTAATGCTAGAATGCGAACGTATGCTCTCACAATTTCCACCATTGTTGTTGAAAAAGACGTCCAAGGTTTGAATCTCGTCACAACTTCCAATTGCCATGCGCTTATGTTACCTTTAAAATATCCAAACACCTGAATGACCAAGATGGCAATTGTAAATCTAAAGTGAAGTGTATAGAAAGGCATTTTGACATGAATATTATATGAGGTTAAATTAAAGAAACGGTTTGCATGCCAATGCCACTCTCCACTACCCTATCAACATGATGCATGTCTCTCATAAAATTTAATGAATTTTAATTCCTTCATATTCAAAGACTGACAAATGCATGCCAATTTTTGCTTGAAGAGTTTTTATTGACACGAGTTGTTTGCTTTCACTGTAGATGCCTCTCGGCATAAAAATTTAATGAATTTTAATTCCTTCAGATTTGAAGACTAACAAATGCAAGCCAATTTTTGCTTGAAGAGTTTTTATTGACACAGGTTGTTTGCTTTCACTGTAGGCGCCTCTCGACGTAATCATATCAATTAGTTAACTCAATGCATGATAAGTCAAGTGAGCTAAATTTAGAGTTAACTGACTCCATGAGAGGTTTAATAATTAATTAAAGTAATTAACTAGCTTATCTATCTTAATATATTGAGATATATATATTATACGTTGAGAGATATCATTATCTCAACGTATTCTTTTTCTTTTTTTCTTTTTTGAACTTAAAAAATATGCCTCGATAATGATATCTCTCGGTGTATAATACATATATATATCTTAATATATTAAGATAGATAAGCTAGTAGCAGTCGCGACATGCATAACACATTGAATAAATTAATATATTTAGGCTTATGATTAGAGTTAACATTTAGGATGAGGGTTTATATCATGGTTAGGGTTAGCATTATGGTTTATATCATGGTTAGGGTTAGGGTTTATATCATGCTTAAGTTTTGGTTTAGATTTATTATTATGATTAGGGTTAGGGTTTAGTGTTAAGGTTGGGTTTATGGTCATAGTTAGTGTGAGAATTATGTTAGGGTTAGGGGTAGAATTATGGTTAGGGTTAGGGAACCTTGGATTATAATTATAACAGGTTTCAAGTTAGGAATAAGGCTTTGGTTAGTGTTAAGGGTAGGGTTGGAATTACTATTAAGGTTTGGATTGGAATTATAATTAGGGGTAGGGTAAGGATTTATATTCAGTTAGGGCTATGGTTTGTGTTAGGGTTAGGGTCATGGTTAGGATTAAGGTTAAGATTAGCATTAGGGTTAGGATTTGGTTTACGATTATGATTATGGTGAGGGTTAGGGTTTAGACTTATGATTAGGGTTATAGTTAGCATTAGGGTTTAGTGTTAAGGTTCAGTGTTATACATTGAATAAATTAATATAATTAAGGTTATAATTAGGGTTAAAATTTAGGGTTACAATTTATATCACAGTTAGGGTTAGCATTAGGGTTAAAGTTTATATCATGGTCAAGGTTAGCATTAGATTTAGGGTTAACCATTTAGGATTAGGGTTTAACATTTAGGTTTATGATTATGGTTAGGGTTAGGGTTTAGGCTTATGGTTAGGGTTATAGTTACAGTTAGGGTTTAGTGTTAAGTGTTAACATTAGGTTTATGGTTAGGGTTAGAATTTTGTTCTATGGTTAGGATTAAGTTTAGGGTTTACATTAATGTTTGGGTTAGGGTAAGAATTATGGTTAGGGTGAGGAAATAGGTAGGATTGGGATTATTATTATGATTATGATAGAATGATAGAATAATAGTTATGGTAGATTTAAGTTCAAGATTAGGATTAGTGTTAATGTTAGAGTTCAAATAATGGTTAGGCTTAGGGTTTACATTATGGTTATGATTTTATAAATGATAAGGGTTTGCATCTCTTATATTTGATAGCAAACCTTTCTTGCTTAATGTCTTGTCCATCTTTCTTTCAGTGGGGCTTATAACATATACTACACTAGGTTTTCTTGACATGGTTGTATTATTACTGTAAAACTTGTCATAGAGTTAGGGTTAGGGCTTGAAATAGTGTTAGTGCCAAGTTTACAATTAGAAATAGAGTTAGAATTATTCTTAATTTTAGGGTTAATAAAACTCTAATTGAAACCTCAACCTAACCTTAACCATAACCACAATTAAACCCTAATTTTAATTGAACTCTAACCCTAATGCTAACCTTTATTACATTCTAATTGAGCCACAATTGTAACCTTAAACCCTAATTGAATATGAACTCTAATCGAACCTTAACCCTAACCTTATTTGAATCCTTACCTTAACCTTAACCCTAATTGAATCTAACCTTAACCATTATAGAACCCTTAAATCTAATTGAACCCTCAACCTAACCTTAAGCTTTATTATAGAACCCTGACCCTAATCCTAATTAAAATGTTACCCTTTTTAATTAAACCATAACCCTTAACTCTAATTGAACCCTCAACCTAACCTTAATAATAACCATAATTAAACCTAATTATAATGAACCCTAACCCTAATCCTAACCTTAATTATCTCCTAATTGAGCCACAATTGTAACCCTAAACCCTAATTGAATATTAACTCTAATCAAACCTTGACCCTAACCCTATTTGAATCCTAACCTTAACCTTAACCCTAATTGAAATATTATTGAATCTAACCCTAATTTAACCTAACCATTATCGTAACCCTATTTGAACCCCAACCCTAACCCTAACCTTGAGTTTTATTATAGAACCCTAACCCTAATCCTAATAAAAACATTACCCTTTTAAAATTTTAACCCTAATTGTACCTTAACCCTAATGTTAAACTTCACCCTAATTAAACCCTAGCCCTAATAAAATTATAAACTTAATCGAACCATAATCCTAATTTAACCCTAACCCTACCCTAATAGTAACCCCTTGATTGAACCATATACCTGACCTTAATTGAACACTAACCCTAATTGAACTATAACTTAATTGAACCCTAACCCTAACACTAACCCACATTGAACCTTCATCAAATCCTAACTCTAATTGAATACTAACCCTAACCATAAATTTTAATTAAATCATAACCTTAACCCTAATCCTAACCCTTATTGAACATTAACCTTAACCCTAATCGTAACCTTTATTAAGCACTAACCCTAACCCTAATTGAATCCTACTTCAACTCTATTTGAACCCTAACACTAACCTTAGTTTCAAATCCTTACCCTAGTTGGGAATAATCGTAACCTTAATTAAACCCCAACATATATTGAACCCTAACCATAATTAAATACTAACACTAACCCTAACCCTAATACTAATAAAAACCTAACCCTAATTAAAGTATATTTTCTCATAAAATCTTATTATCAATTATAACCCTAATTGAATGATAACCCTAACCCTAATTGAATGATAACCTTGATTGTACCCTAACCTTAATTAAACCATAATCCTAATATTAGCCCTACCTCATACCCTAATCCTAATTGAACCCTAATTCTAATAACCTTAACATAACCCTAACACTAAACCAAACCTTAATATGAAGCTTAACCCTAATTGAACCCTAGCATTAACCCTAACATATCCCTAATAGTAATCCCAACCCTAATTGAATCCTAATTATACTCTAATTGAACTTGAACCCTAACTCTAATTACATCCTATCTCTAATTTAACACTAACATTAACCCTAGCCTTACTTCAAACTCTAACCCTAATTGAACTCTAATCCTAACCCTAATACTAACCTAACTATATTGAATCTGAACCTATATTGAACCTAAACCCTAACCCTAACCCCAAGATTTATCTTAGAACCCTTATCACAACCTATAGACATAGAAAATATACAAGTCAATCCGACACACTTGATCTTGACTACTAACATCGTTTCATCCCGAATCACCTTCTCAGCTTGTCATCACAATTCCTCTCTTAATTAAATAAATCAAATTTATCTGATTAAGTCATACTCTTTCTTCCATTAATTAAATAAATCATTTTGTTTAATTAATCCTATAATCTATCTTTTAATTAAATAATTCACTTTATTTAATTAACCTCTAAGGTCACATCATTTAAATTAAATAAATTAATCTTTATTTGATTTAATCTAACACCACCTTCTTTAATTAAATAAATCAATCTTTATTTAATTAAATCTAAAATCATTATTCCTCTCAACGTTGATTTATTTTAATCCTAAAATCTAAGTCAAAATTGTCAAATCACCTAATTTCTACTTAATTGATCAAATCATGATTAAATCTAATCCTAATCACTTCAATCCTCTAGATTTTGCAACTTGCACAATAAATCAATTTATTTGATTTATTAAATCATCATTTTCCATTCAAAAGGGCATCTTTTGTAAAATATTCTTCCAATTCAAAAATCTCTCCAAAAGGGGATGGGTACTTCCAACAAGGCATTTAATGCCTCTTACATGTCCTTGGCCTTGAGCCAATTGACATTAACTTCATTCTTCTCTCCCTCCAACATGTCACTTTAAAATTTCAAATTTGAATCTCATAACATTTATCATGCACATTGACCAAAATGTGGTCAACCTTCAACCATTCACATCTTGACAAGTGGCACTTGGCCATTGGATGTTGAATGATCCCACAGTGCTCAATCTTGCTCATTCTTCCAATTTGGAAATCTATAAATGAGAGACTCTTATTCTCATTCTTCATCCACAATCCAAGCAAGTCTACTATACTTCAATATCATCCACAATTTGATTGCAAAGTTATTATCTTCACATTAGAGCAATTTTATATCATTTCTTGAGCATTTTCCATCACCATAGCTAGGTTATTGTAGGTTTTCTCAAGGATTTCATCATTGTTCTTCACCATGAAGTGGATCAAATCATCAAATCTTACAAAGGATTTGGGAAAGGGCCAATTTCTACACATAATTGGCACCAATTCCCCCATGGGTTGGATATTTTTAGTTCATTAAAATAGGATTCATTTACTTTCATTTGTATTGTTCTTCATTTTCTTTCTATGTTAATGTTTCAATCTAATTTCATGGGGAATCCTTGTTCTTGCTTGCATTTCAATCTAATAATGTGCTTGTTTGCCATGTTTGTGCAGGTATAGGATTGGGGTTCACACAACCTTAACCCTAATTAGATAGAAAACCTTATTAAACCCTAATTGTACCCTAACACTAATCTTAATACCAACACTAACCGTAGCACTAATTGAACCCTAATCATAGTTGGACCTTAATCCTAACCCTAATTGAACCATGTAACATAATATTACCCTAACCCTAACCCTAATTCAACACTCACAGTAACCCTAACCTAATTAAAATCTAATTTAAATTTAATGAAACTCTAACCTTAATACTAACCCCAAACCTAACCCTAATTGTAACCCTAAGCTCTATCCTAAAATCCTATTCTTAAACCTAACCCTAATTGAACATTAACCCTAACTCTAACCTAATTGAATACTAAATCTAACCCTAACCTTAATACTAACTCTAACAATAACCCTAACTATAACCCTAATTGAACCTTATTCCTACTTGAATAATAACCCTAAGCATAACCCTATTTAAATAATAACCCTAATTAAACCCTAACAATAATTGAGCTATATCTCTAACCCTAAGCCTAACCCTACCCTAACCCTAATTGAACCCTAACCCTAACTCTAACCCTAGTTGAACCCTATCCCTAGCCATTGCCTGAACTCTAACATGTAAAACATTAATTGAATTCTCCTTATAACTATAAGTTAAATGTCATTAATTTATGTTAATTAAAATGTGATTTATTTAATGAAAACAAATGTTTATAAGTAATATGTAAATAAATAATTATAATTTTATATAAATATCCCTAATTTGACCCTAAATGTTCATAAGTAATATGTAGATAAATAATTATAATTTTATATAAATATCCCTAATTTTATATGTTCTTAATTGGGTAACTCTTTCATTACCATTTTTTCTAGATGTGGTAGCATTCCTATGCTCACTACGTCTTTAACAGTATGAAGGAATGAGATGCCATCTCGTAGAATGCTATGATTTGCAAGGATGATTCAAGGTGTTTATAAGAGTTTTATTGCGCTTGGATGTGCCATTAGGTCCCCTTTGCTATACACCATTTGACCATATTTGAATCTTAGATTTTACATTGTTTTGAACTATACAAATTTTGTTACTTCAAAATTTGAGTTCTTGGTTAAGTTATATGCTATTCGCTTTGGTAATGAAGGGTTGAATGAAATTTTTTGAGGGGCAGGAATATGAAACCTTCCAAAGATTCAAGAGATAAGTCAAATGCATTGAGAAGTATTAAGGAGAAATTGGATCAATTTACTTCTGGAATGGATATTGAAAAGAGCCTAGATTTTTGGAATGTAGATGAGCATGGGACTGTTGTGCAATCAATGTTTGAGCATGTTAATCCTAACATAGTTCTCTGAAATATGATGGATATCCATTCAAAAGATTCCAATAGTATCTCAAAAATCTCAGATACATGCCAAGAGATAAAGGCATTATCTCTTGTGTTGGACATGAATCCCTTTTTTATTGCATTTGAACTTGCGGATTTTGCATCCAGAAGGGACTATTTGAATTTGGAAACTTGGGTGAACAAAAATTTGAGCACTCATGTAGGGATACCTTATTTGAGAAGATCTATGTTGGCCAATTCTTAGAAATGATGGAGGTTCCAACAATGTAAGCATTATCAGTGTCATTAGTGATATTATGTTGACCTTTAGAATTTGTCCAGTTTGTCATGCATTGTGTGAGGCTTGAGAAACTTTTGATTTTGAATTCAGAAATATTCAAGTTGGGGTCTACTCTTACAATTTTCCTATGTAGCATTGTGCTTATATCAAGTCTTTCAAAAGGCATGGATACATATTATGACCTAAGAGAGAGCCGCATGGGAGAGAGGTGTGAGGACTTCTATGATTGTAGATGCCACGCCTGTGAGGGCATGTGAGGGGTCTGTTCTATACGCTTGGAGATGGCCTCTCTCATGGTTGAGACACAAACTTACACCACAATAAACTCTGCACAATGGTGCCTCAAAACTCTACATTGCGTTCACCAAAGAGAGGATGCTCGACTATGCACAGGTTTGGGCGCTCTAAATGCAGGTCGCCACATCCCAAATTGGCATGGGCTTCCAAATTCAAATGCCTAAAACTCAGGCTGAAATGTAATTGGCTACGTAGAAACCAAAAAATGGTCGTTAATTGCTCACGTAGAAATGAAATCCGCCACACAAGCAAAAATTATGATGGCTGAGATCGTCAAATACCCCTTGTGCCCACCAATTAACATGTGGGTCTTCATAAATGCGTAAAGATTTCAAACGCAACGCCTACTCTGAAGAAATCACGAGTCTCTTGTCTCCACAGATTTAACACCTTAGGGGTCTGTGAGAGTAACCACATTGTGAGAGTAATCACCATAATGAAACTACCTACACGTTAATGAGCGACCTCAATGATCAATCGCAGGCTAAATGAAATAGCCGTGTGAAAGATAGATCTCACAGGGTGAATAAGGTGGGTGCATGAATGAGTGGAGGATGCACGAAGCAACCAAATCAGTGAAAGAATAAGTGTTTAATGAGATTGGGAGGTTGCAAGACATTGTGAATGAGGTAACACCAGGGGGAAACACAGTGCTGCATATTGTTGCCTATCATGGCTCTTTATGTTTCGTACAAGAGTTAGTTTGATTCTCAAATGAAGATCAAGAGGGTGGGAGGACGTTTTTAAAAGCTAAAAATATGGATGGAAATGTGAAAATTCCTATTGCAGTCATTGATTATTAATCTCCTATCTTAAAATATTATTTAACTACTAAAAACTAATTCACAGCTAATATCAAAAAATAACACAACTGCAACTTCACTAATAAAAATACGGAAAGAAATGTGTAACACAATGAACACAATATTTTTGGACAAATTGTCCCTGGAAAAACCCCTAAGGGAAAACCAGTTCTATAGATGAGGAATTATATTAACTTCAGAAAATTAAGAGATACAAAGATTCCTTGCCTCTTACTAGCAGAACTCCGACAATCTCCCAACTTCCCACTGATATTCCCTCGCTGCTATCCCCAACGCTATCACTGCGCCCTTGCTAACACTGCAAGACTGTTTGCTATCACTGCAAACTCACAAACTCATTTGCTAGCACTTCAAATGATTCTACAAAAACTTCTATATTCTCCATATGACCAATGACCCCTTTTTATACTCCTCTCATTGGAAAACCAACGGCCAAGATCGATTCTCAATCGACGGCTGAGATAAATAACAACTTACCAACCACAACAAATTTGGTTGCAAGGTGTCACTAAAAGAAATCAATAATTAAATAATAATTATCACATCTCAATAATAAAATAACTATTATCTAATCCTAGCAAATGGATGAAAAGCTGTCCAAGCTAACAAACTAACACTCCCTCTTAGCGAGGAAGCTGTTCTGCATGACACCCATCTTATCTCTGAAGAAGATAAATTTTTCCTTCCCCAATGCTTTAGTCAGAATGTCTGCTACCTGCTCCTTTGTAGGTATGTATTGTAGCTGAACAATACCTCATTGTACACAATCCTTGATGAAGTGATACCTGATATCTATATGTTTAGACCTATCATGAAACACTGGATTCTCAGACAATTTGATGCAACTCTGATTGTCGCAGTGTAACACAGTAGTCTCAACCTTCTGACCAAACAAAGCCACTAGCAACTTCCGAAGCCATATAGCTTCACATGTTGCCATGCTAGCTGCAATGTATTCTGCTTCTGATGAACTCAGAGCCACAGACTTCTGCTTCCTACTGAACCAAGAAACAACTCCTGATCCTAAATTGAAACAACACCCTGAAGTGCTCCTTTTGTCTATTGTACTGCCTGCCCAATCTGCATCAGTATAGCCTATCAACTTGATTCCTTCACCTCGAACATATCTGATCCCATACTCAACTGTACCACGCAAATAACGCAACACATGCTTGGCTGCTGTCCAATGCACTCTCTTTGGTTCAACCATGAACTGACTAAGAGAGTTTACTGCAAATGCTATATCCGGCCTGGTGTTGACCAAATACATGAGCGAACCAATTAACTGCCTGTATAAGGTGGGATCTACATCTTTGTCGTTAGATGTATCTACCTTCCTCCAATTAGTGATCATAGGTGTAGACATGGCTTTGCAATCCTCCATCTCGAATCTCTTCAAGATTTCAATGCAATATTTCCCTTGACCAAGGAAAATCTCTCCATCTGTCTGCCACACCTCCATGCCTAGAAAATAGTGCATGAGTCCCAAATCCTTCATCTCAAACTCTTCTGCAAGGTCCTTCTTGCAATCCTCTATGAGCCCTAGTGCACTTGTAAGAAACAAGTCATCTACATATAGAACAAGAATGAGAACCTCACCCCCAACCACCAAGTAGTAGAGGTTAGCATCTGCCTCACTCTTCACAAAGCCCATTTCCTACAAGTATGTATCAATGCGCTCATACCACGCTCTAGGAGCCTGTTTGAGTTCGTACAAGGCTTTCTTCAATCTGCACACATGGGTCTCTTTGTTGTGTGCTACAAAGCCTTCTGATTGTTCTATGTATACCTCTTCCTTTAATTCACCATTAAGGAATACTGTCTTGACATCCATTTGATGGATCTGCCATCCCATCTGCACTGCAAATGAGATTATAGCTCGTATAGAAGTATACCTGGCCACTGGAGCAAATGTCTCCTCATAGTCTATTCCCTCCTTCTGAGAGAACCCCTTGGCCACAAACCTTGCCTTGTATTTCTCGATGCTACCATCTGCACCGTGCTTTATCTTGAAGATCCAGCGTGATCCAACTACTGACCTATCTGTTGGTCTAGGCACTACCTCCCACACATCATTCTGCATTATTGAAGTATATTCCTCAACCATAGCATCTCGCCATACCTGATGTTGTGAAGCCTCTAGATAGTTGGATGGTTCACTATCTACCAACTGGCTGACTAATGCCACATAGTCATTGAACTTGGCTGGTTCTCTCCTTTGTCTCGTACTCTTCCTAGGAGCTCCCACAGACTCCTGAGTATCCCTTTGTGTGTCTTGAACCTCACGGTTCCTGCTGCCAACTGTAGAGGATGAAATATCAACCTCTATATCTTCTAGATGCATATCCTGTTGCACCAGTTGCTCCATACTCTGTGAATCTTCACTACCTGAGTCTATGCTTGTACTAGTAACAGTACTTGAGCTTTGCTGCCCTTGACTTGGACTTGGAGCTTTTGTTGGCTGCTCACTCTGATCATCTGCTGGCAAATCTCTGGACCTTCTAAACGGCCTTGTCCTCCATGAACTTGACATCGCGTCTGACAATAATTCTTCTGGTCCCTGGAATAAAAATCCTAAATGCCTTTGAAGTTTCACTATACCCAACAAGGTACCCCTTCTCTGCAGTCTGACCTAACTTGGTACGTGTATCTCCTGGAATATGACAATATGCCAAACTCCCAAATATCCTGAAGTGACCAACATCTAGCTTTTTCCCTGTGAAAGCTTCCTCTGGTGTCATCTTCCCTAGTACCTTGTGTGGAACCCTATTCTGAATGTAAACTACAGTACTACACGCCTCTGCTCATAGGTACCGCGGCATGTCCTGGTCATGTAGCATAGCCCTTGCTGCCTCCGATATAGAACGGTTCTTCCTCTCAGCAACTCCATTCTGCTGTGGATTGTATGGAACAATCCACTCTCTCTTGATTCCTTCTCTGGTACAGAAATCCTGGAAGACATTTCCTTTGTACTCGCCTCCATTGTCTGACCGAAGAACCTTTATCTTCCTTCCTGTCGAGTTCTCCACAAGAGCCTTGAACTCTTGGAAGCGACTGAAAACCTCATCCTTGGTCTTCAAGAAGTATATCCAGGTCTTCCTAGAAAAATCATCAATAAAAGTAACATAGTACTCATATCCTCTGAGAGACTTTGTTGACATTGGTCCACATACATCCGAATGTACTAGATCAAGAACACCCTTAGATCTATTGTCACTCCTTAGAAAAGATGCTTTCGTAAACTTCCCCAACACACATCCCTTACATACATCATCATGCTTTGTGCTCACCTTTGGAACACCTATCACTGTCTCACGAAGCAATTTAAGTGCTCCATGATGAATATGGCCCATCCTCCTATGCCATAGCTCTCCAAGATCTCTAGGATTACTACTGCTCATGAGTGCCTTAGGAGTATCAAACTGTAACCTATAAAGGCGACCACTCCTAACTCCAATAGTTATGGGTGATTTCCAATCCTTGTGTTTAATCAACACATGTGTTCCTCTAAAAAGTACATTATACCCTTTATCCTGAAGAATAGATACAGAAATCAGATTCATACCTAAGCCTGGAACATGCAAGACATCATGAAGTGGAACTATCTTTCCATTCTCCCTCTGAAACTGAACAGTCCCTTTCCCAACTGGGTTGAGCTTGGACAAGTTCCCCATAGAAATCTGGATATTGGTTTCCTCCTCCTTGTAACTGGAGAAGTACTCTCTAACTCATGTCATATGAAATGATGCTCCACTGTCTATATACCAAACACTCCGTGAGGTTGAGTTAATCATACAAGCTATGAGTGCAAACTCATCCTCCAATCTACTAGAGAGCTCCTCTGCACTTGCTGAAGCCGCCACTTGGTTCTTGCCCTTCTTATCTTTCTTCCTTTGTGGGCAATCGCTGACATAGTGGCCAAACTCGTGACAACCAAAGAACTTGACCTTAGATAGGTCCTTCTTCTTCTCACCTTGAGAATTTGATCCTTTTCTAAATCCCTTCTTTGCTTTCCCTTTTCCCGCTAGGGCAACGTTTTCTTGTTCTCCCTCACTTTTCTGACTCTTGTTGTTGGCTCCATTGACAAGACTTAGTCTAAGCTCCTCCTGAGTGAAATCACTCCACAGTTGATCCCAACTTGGTAGGGTGTCTCGTCCATTAATAATTTGAACAAAGACATCCCACTGCTTAGTAAACCCATTTAAGGCCATCCTTACTAGCTCATCATCTTTTGGCTTATCTCCAACAGCTGCTAACTCATCCTTGACAAGTCTAAGTCTAGTGAGGTAACTTGTAACGTCTTCTCGCTTGTTCATTCGGGTATTCCTCAACTTTTCTCTGAGAATCAACTTTCTATTAGTGGTAGCTTTCTGGTACAGTTTCATAATGGCATCCCACATCTTATTCGCCGTATCTAACTCGGAGATATGCGGAACAATATGATCCTTGACACCATCAAGGATAATCCTCCTCGCCTTGGCATCCTCTTTCTTGTATGCTACAAGTTGTGTTGCGTCTGTAGGTACAACTACAACAGTGGTAACATAATCCTTGATACCATTCTCTTCCAACAATAAAGAAAGTCTGGCCTTCTAGACACCAAAATTCGAGGCACCATCTAATCTGTTCTGATCTCTCAAACTAGCTGAAGCCATCTCAAAGGATAAAAGCAATAATAATTTAAAAGATCAAACTAGGTTATAGAAACCCTCAATTTCTTTCCTAGGGCAAACCTTTTCTACCCTTAACACAGCTCTGATACCATGTGAAAATTCCTATTGCAGTCACTGATTATTAATCTCCTATCTTAAAAGATTATTTAACTGCTGAAAACTAATTCACAGCTAATATCGAAAAATAACACAACTGCAACTTCACTAATAAAAATACGGAAAGAAATGTGTAACACAATGAACACAATATTTTCGGACAAATTGTCCCTGGAAAAACCCCTAAGGGAAAACCAGTTCTACAGATGAGGAATTATATTAACTTCAGCAAATTAAGAGATACAAAGATTCCTTGCCTCTTACTGGCAGAACTCCGACAATCTCCCAACTTCCCACTGATATTCCCTCGCTGCTATCCCCAACGCTATCACTGCGCCCTTGCTAACACTGCAAGACTGTTTGCTATCACTGCAAACTCACAAACTCATTTGCTAGCACTGCAAATGCTTCTACAAAAACTTCTATATTCTCCATATGCCCAATGACCCCTTTTTATACTCCTCTCATTGGAAAACCAATGGCCAAGATCGATTCTCAATCAATGGCTGAGATAAATAACAACTTACCAACCACAACAAATTTGGTTGCAAGGTGTCACTAAAAGAAATCAATAATTAAATAATAATTATCACATCTCAACAATAAAATAACTATTATCTAATCCTAGCAAATGGACGAACAACTGTCCAAGCTAACAAACTAACAGGAAACACAACGTTTTATGAAGCGACATTTGGAGGAAAGGAGGAATTCATGAATTTTGTCAATCCACTATCTATTCCTCCTGTTAATAGTTGGCATCAAAATACAAGCAATTTCTTTTTTCTTACACCATTACTTCTGTTGACCTCTTATAGAGGTCATGCTGTCATTGTAGGCTTACGCCTCTCGATGTAATTATTATTGAATGTGCAAGATGAGCTAAATAAACAAAATGAATAATTCCATTAATTAGAGATTGGATAAATTTAGATAAATTAAATAATTGAAATAATTACTTAATTTAAGAGATGGTGCATGAATAATTAAGGTAATTATTTAACTATAGAGGAAACGATAACGGATAATTAAATAATTATAAAAGAAAATTTATTTAATTATAGAGGGAAAGTCATAAGGAATAATTAAATAAAATATGTTTTGTTTAATTAAATTAGAAAAATAAAGAATAATTAATGACTAATTAAATAAATAAGGTTTATTTAATTAATTAAGGAAGAATAAAGATAAAGTGAATTAATTAAATAATATCAAATTATTGAATTAATATAGAATTGCAATGAGAGAATAATCAAATAATCAAATATTATTTAATTTTGTATAACTCAAAATGTGAATTAACTAGTTGCATGAGAAGTGAAGTGAAAGAAAGTGAGTGTTAGAAGATAAATTTAGATTTGCATAAGAGGATAATAATTAATTAAATTATTTAAGGAATATGCAAGTGGAAATTAGATAAATGGTAAGAAAAGAGATAATTAAATAATTAAAGTAATTACTTAATTTGGGAAGTGTGTGGAGAATTAAATAATTAAAATAATTATTTAACTCTGAAAGAGGATAAGTAAATAATTAAAGTAATTATTTAATTTTAGAAAAGTGGATGAATGTTAATTAAACAATTAATAATAATCATTTAATTAATTTAGAGGAATAAGATAATTAAAGACATAATTAAATAAATAAGCTTTAATTAATTAATCGGGGAAGAATAAAGAATTAAAGATATAATTAAATAAATAGAATTTATTTTTTTAATCAAGAAGAATGAAGAATTAAATATATAATTAAATAAATAAGATTTATTTAACTAATCAAGAAGAATGAAAAATTAAAGATATAATTAAATAAATAGGATTCATTTATTTAATTAAGAAGAATAAAGAATTAAAGATATAATTAAATAAAATATGATTTATTTAACTATTCAAGAAGATTAATTAAAATGAATGAATTAAATAACATAGTCATTTAATTAATAGTTAAAATATGATTTTAGACAATAATTAAATAATTGAACATTTATCTAATCATTAGGGAAAGACGAATATTAGTGTTAAAAGGTTAGTTTGCAAGCTAGGACAATTTCAGGTATCTACATTTTGCCCCTCTTTGATACAATAGAAAACAAGTCAACAACCATTTAGATCTTCTTGCCTACGAAAAAGTGTTCAAATAGGATTTCAAAAGATTATGCCTGATTTAAGGAATGAAACATTTCGTATAAGACACCTAGTCTAGTTTCGATAATGTAACATCTTAGGAGACAAATGGTTTTTTGATTAGATGGATATTGTTGATAGATACACAAACAATTGATCAACTAGGTTGAAGACGAGTTTGATAGTTTCATCTGTTATTTCATGATTTGTTAAGCTGAGTTCTCTATAAAATATTTTGTTTGTGTCCAACATGTTAGTTTTTGACAAGGGATAGTTTTATTATGAAATTTGGATTGTGATGATGAAAATTTTATTGCAATGGAACCTAATGGGACTAAGCTAATGCCTCGAGGGCTCATTGATGTTGGCCTTTCCTACGTGACAAACATATCTAGACAACATAGTTCGACTGACCATGACAAGTGATGGTTTATTATGAGATATAGATTATGATGAATATTTGATTGCGACAGACCCTAAAGGACATACCTAATGCCTCAAGGGCTCATCGGTGATTTTCCTTGCCTACGTACACACATATAGACAGCATAGTTTGATATTTTGGATTCATATTTTTTTAATTGTTTTGACATTTTATAACTATTTTTGATTTTTTCAAAGGATATTTGAATGTTTTTGGGATTTTTGTTGATTTTTTGAATGTTTTTGGAGTTTAGTGATAACGTCCTTAGATACCATGTGTAATATCCTTGTGAAACCTTAGGTCAAGGATTACCCCCAGTCTAGAACATGACCAATTATTATGAAAGGGTGAATAGGATAGCGGGTGATGCTAAATTTTAATCAATCTCACGCCATGAGAAGGGGTGAGAAAGATTTTTATTTTAAAGGAGCATATGCTCGAATGTATATGGATGGAATCGAATGGAGTAGTGATAGATGGTAGAGTGATAGTTAATGACACATGTTGCATGTTTTCCAGGTTTTCACCATGGTACTTATCTAAAGTGCCACCAAAATGATTTTCACTATAGGATGGATTATTTCTCTTTCCCTTTTTCTTTTTCTATTTTTCAATGTTTTTTATGGGGATCTCCAAAGATCATATATAGTACCTCTGAAGGTGCATTTTGTTCATTGGATCAAGCAATGGTTCACCCTCATGAGTAGCCAGTTGATAAGCACTAAATCCATAGGTTGTTATAATGATATAAGGACCCAATCAGTTAGGCTCAAACTTACCTAGTTTTTCTCTTTCTTACTAATTCTTAGGATTTTCCTTCAAGACTATATCACTAATATCAAAGTTTCAGACCTTGACTCTCTTGTTGTAATTGTGTCTAAGGTGATTCTAATATGCCTGTAAGTGGACCAACACACTTTGTCTCCTTTTGTCTAGTAACTCTAGCTCACGCAATCTGGATATTATGCAGTCTTCATCTTCAATGAACTATTGCATGGAGACTCTCAATGATGAAATCTCAACCTCAACTAGTAGGATGAATTTTAAACCAAAGATAAGGGAAAAAGGTGTAACACTTATGGGAGTACAAATGCTTGTACGGTAAGCCCATAAGGTTGGATTTAACTGTATGTGTCAGTCTCGACCAACGTCATTGATATTATTTTTCAAGATCTTACAATGGTTTTGTTAGATTCCTTCGTTTGACCATTACCCTAAGGATAATAAGGAGTGGAAAAGTGATGTTGAAAGTGGTACTTTTCACATAATTCCCTGATGTCTTGGTTTTTCAAGGGATGCCCATTATCCGTGACTATAGATAATGGAACACCATAGTAACGAAACCAAAATGAATTTTTCAAAGATAAACATCATCTTCAAACTTCATATTGGTTTCACTAGTAGAAGCTTCCATTTCCATAAGTAGAGCCTTTTCATTTTTAGAGATATGCTTCTCATACTCATCAAATGAGTAACCTTCTTCATTAGCACACAAACCATTCTTCTTCTTGCTAGTAGTTCTCAGTTTTCACTTTGAAGAAATGTGCCCAATTTTACCACAATTGGAACATTTAAAAGGTAACTTACCTTTATACTTGTCAGAACCTCTTTTTAATCTCCTCACAAAAATTTCTTCTTCCAAGTAAAAATATTCATTGTGATCTAAATCCCCATTCTCCTATGATGCCTTGAAAGTCGCCTACGTGAAAAAAATTTCATTCATAATTCTCATCTCATATGCAGTTAATGTCCCATGTAGTTCATCTATAGTCAAACTATTTAGATTTTTGGCTTCTTCTAGTGTAAAAACTTTTGAATCAAACTTAGGGAGAAGGGATTTGAGCACCTTTTTAACAATCACTAGTTCTTTCACTTCTTCACCAAGCCCTCTAATTTGGTATTGACAACTTCATCAACCTAGAGTAGATATGCAATGATATCTTCCTCCTCCATGTTCAAACCTTCAAAAAATCCCCTGTAGGTTTGAAGTTATGCCTCCTTGACTTTATTATTGCCTTCATAGATATTGTAGAGTTTATTCCAAACTTATTTTGCAGCCCTGCAATGCATTATTTTCACAAACTCAGAGTTAGCTAGACCACACAAAATAGCATTTCTTGCCTTTACATTTGTTTCACATGTTTACTTCCCAAATTGATCTCTTGGGGAACTTTATAGAATCTCATAGCCATCCATAAAATATTGCCAAACGTCAAGCCCTAATGCCATCAAATAGGCTTCCATCCTTACTCTACAAAATGCATAATTGCATCCATCAAACAATGGTGCCTTGTTTGAAGAAATACCTTGATCAACTGAGTGTACCATCCATGATCTACCTCAAGTTGTTAAGCTTCATCCAAGGAACTAGCTTTGATACCAATTGGAGGGAACACAATATATTGAGAGGGGGGTGAATCAATATATATAAAAAATATTTAATTCAACATTAATTACCATTATTAGCTTCTTCAAGCATGAATCTAAAAAACATCAAAGAAATAAGTATTGATTTCCTTAACCATTCACACAAAGAACACCAGATATACGTGGAAACATAGAATGGGAAAAACCACAATGAGAAGAGCTTCTTGGAGCTATTGTCCAAATCCAACCTCACAAAATAATGAATCCATTACAATCATGAAGTAGGCACCAACCTACTAGAGTCACCAATCCCCAATTGTATTTTTAGGTACCAACCTACTGGAGACACCTATCCCCAACACAAATATCTGAGCACCAACTCAATAAGCAAGACACCAATCCTATAGGATTATAAAGAAATGATTTATGGATCTTCAAAATTGATAACATAGCTTACACTTAATCTAATCAACCTTTAAACACTCTCCAACACAACATATGATCTTCTAATAATTGCACACAATGATTGGAATGCAACCCACATTACATCACTTCTGATATTCACATTTAAGCCCTACTTACATAGCATTCCCACACACATATTTTTATTGAATGAATCCTAGTCATAAATATATACATTCCAACATATTAACAATATCTCATGTCAGCAAAGAACCTCTTAACACCATCCACAATTAGCCATGTTAGCTAAGGGTAGACCTTAATTCAAATTGATATAGAACATCTAGTCGACTCAGTCCAAATAAATTTTGTTATTTCCATTGATAGATGATGCTATGTGCTTCCTTCAATGATCCTAAGGTGGTCCTATTTTATCTGTTGAAGCTCAACCTATGAAATTTTGGAATCTGGTACATCATGAGTAACTTTACTTTAGGTCCAAATGACAAGCCATATAATTCAACTATGGTAGAATGTGAAGCTAAACAAAATGATTTGGTATAATATAGTGCATGAGTAGCAAACTAAAAAATACTAATGCAAACACTTCCAGACTGCTTCCAACAACTGTAATAGATACACGATGATATTTCAAGAATACTACAAGTAGCCTTCTTCTCAGTAATAATAACATTAACATTCTACAAATGATCACAATACTTCTTGAATTTAAATACTCAGACATGACATGATAGAAGTAATTACATTTAATTCTCATCAATCTATTGACATTACTCCTTTGACATCAAAGACAATATTCCTTTGACATCAATGACAACATATGATCAAATTTTTTTATTGAAATTTTGAATAAACCATTTATAACATCTTGCATACCCTAGGAAACTACATACATATTTTTGAAAAGTAGGTGTAGGAAAATCTTGAAATATTTGTACCTTTTTAGGATCAACTTCAATATCTTTAGAAGAAATGTGATGACCTAATACTATACCTTTTTTCATGAGAATATGACATTTCTCATGACTAAGGGATAAGTTAGTATCTTCACCTCTTCAAAGAATTTTTTCAAGATTACTTTTAGCTTCCTCATAAGTGTTACCATAGAAAATGAAATCATTCATATATATTTCAACACAATCATGAATAAGATCAATAAAGATACTCAAAAGCACCCTTTTGAAAAGTTGTTGGAGCATTACATAAGCCAAAGAGTAAAAAATTATATGAAAATGTCCCCCCAGGAAAAGTGAAAGTAGTTTTGTCTTGGTCTTCAAGTGCTATCCTAATTTGATTATATCCGTTAAAACCATCCAAGAAATAAAATAATTTTTTACCTACAAGAGTGTCAAGAACTTGATCAATAAAAGGTAATAGAAAATGATCCTTTTTGGTTGCTTTATTAATAGCTCAATAACCAACACAAGTTTACCACTTACCAATTTTATTAGGTGCCACTAGTAAAGGGGAAACCCATTGGCTCTTTGAAATTGGGTAAATAAATCCTACATTTAATAGTTTTTATAATTCCTCAACAATTTCACATAGAATGGGCTTTAGCCGCCTTTGTGGTTGTCTTATTGGATGACTAACTTATTCTATATAAATATAGTGTGTGCAAGTGTTTGGATGTATACCACAAATATCTTGATATTCCCATGAAAATTCAACTTTATGAGTTCATAGCATCAAAATTAAATCATCAATTTGTGTAGTGCTTAATTATGGATTAATGTTAAGTGTGCATCTTGGCAAGATTTTCATTGCTTGTGACTAAGAAGGTGTAGGTAAATCTATAGTTGTTGATTGTGAAGTGGATGGTAATAATGAATTTGGTATGGATGTTTTAGTAAAGGGCTATATAAACAATTGTGTGGTAGAAATTTATGTAATGCAATAAAATATTGGAAAATTGTGAATCACCTATTAAAGGGAAATTCCAGAATGGACAATCATCATTTATACAAGAGTGAAAAATTAGTATTTCTAGAAATTCATTTGATGATACCTATTTTGAAAGAAATTATAAATAATAACATCTTTAGGTGGTTCATGAAAATCAAGACGTTGATCAATTATTAAAACAGGAAGAGATTCATTCAAGTCACTATCAACCCATAGTGGATCATTTGTATCCAATAAAGGTTGTGCTAGTGGGTACAACATCAAATATTTCTTTTGTTCTCCATTATAAATAACCATATTACTTGATCAAAAATTGATCAAAGCATCTACAATAACCAACCAAGGTCTTCCCAAAATCAAGGAGTATCCCCCAACTTTACTTTAGGCTACAAGATCATGAAATTAATTGGGTATTTCTAAGAATCAACATAAATAATAACATCTTCAATCATACCTTCAGGTTTAACTAAAGAATGATCTATCATTTGAAGAACTGTAGGTGTAGGCCTAATCCCTTGAAGATATATATTTTTCTTTAGTTTCAATAGTCATAACACTAATAATAATGCCTATAGATCATTAAGTGTATTTTGACTAACAATATGACCAAAATACTTGGGAATTGAAATATTCCCGAGGATAAGATCTCCAAGTTGTCTAATAACTTGAACGATTTTTAGATCTTGTTTATTTTTCTACCTCTGAGTACACAACTCTCAAATTGTCTTTGTGTACATAGGAATATCCTTGATTTCCTACAAAAGAGTAATTCAAACACTTGCATTTTTTAATTCATTAATCAAGTGAAATTTAGGTTGAGATATTTCTTGTTTGGTAAGTTGATTTTGAAATTGATCAGGAAATGGGGGTGGTGTTTCCTGTATATTTATGTCATTATGCCTAGGTTGATTTTCTATCAATTCTTCTTATGACTCCTCCAATTCAGTAATTATAGGTCCTTGAAGAGCCTTCCCTAATCTAAGTTGTACTCCATTAATATCTAGTGCATTAATAGGATAAGTTGGATACCTGATCACCTCATTATTATAAATAGGTTATGCTACCTTATTGTTAAGATTTGGTGTTAGTTGAGAAGACATTGGTGTTTCTTTTGGTGGTTGTGATGGATTGGATGGCTAATTATTAGATGTTTGTGGTAGAAATTATTGTTGTGCTTGTTGGTATGGGTTGATAATAGGCGGTACTGGATATGATGGATACTATGGAAATTTTTGGGAAAATGTGTCTCAACCTTGTTGATTACATAAGGTACTGTTAATACACCAGCGAAAGGAAAATTTTATGTATATTTTATTATTGTAAATCTAGAACGTTCATCATTAGGTCTTAGATCTAAATGTCAATATTTTATTAGCTTGTCTTGCCCTAGAAGGCAACCCTATTTTATGAGGGAATTGTATTATGATTGTGTGTTGTTTGATGTATTCTATGAGTCTGATAGCGGTCATATAGCCTCTAGATCTCTGGTTGGTGATATTCCTGTGAGAAGCTTTCTCTGCAAGTATATTTGTAATCATTGTGATTTTTGAATAATATATTGGGCGGCTTTTGGAATTATGGGGGTTTTGTCCTGAAAAGGGTTTTCCCCACGTAAATCACTGTGTTGTGGTATGCATGATATTTATGTTCAAGTTTTTGTATCTAATATTATCCTCCTCTCAAGATTAGTGTAGGAAGTTGTTATGCTACCTTAGCTTCCTTACAAAAATTATGGTGGCGATGTCCTCCATGCTTGTTGCCATGATTGTGGAGCTGTTGGTATTGGTTTGTCCACTATGAATAGGATGGAAGTTGTTGCCAGTCCCCATACCATCCATGTTGAATAGTAAAATAACTATATTTCCCACTAAGTCCCATGTGATAAGGTAAATTAAAATCATTACTCATACTTGGTGGCATAGCTCATGGTGTCCAAGATTTTCGTTGGGCCATATAATAAACATCTTCTTTTATATACTTAATTTCTACCATATCTACTGGTAAGGGTCGTAAGGTAGTTCTCCTACTAACATCTTCTAGGGAATAAATCTTAGTTTTATTGCAGGGGCATTCCTCACTAGTATATTTATTACGACATATATGACAAAAAATGGCAAGTGATTTTTTAGCTTCTTCCTATTTTTTTATGAGTGCATAAAGTATCAATTTATTTCCTCATGTGACTTAGAACAATTTTCAAGTCATGAATTAATGTACCTAGTTATTTTTGGGTAATACCTATTGTGCCTCCTTGAGGGGTATGTTTTCCAAAATAGATCCTTATAGATTGATGGGATCTTTACTAGGTCTTGCAAATATCACAAATTTCATCAAATCCTAATTTAGAAATATCTCCACCACCTATAACATTGAAAGCATTCATACTTTCATCAAGAATTCTCCTAAGAAAAAATATTTTAACAACCTTGTTAGATAACCCTATTTGTCTTGTTCTTTGAAGACTAAATGATAATCATTCAAGGAAGTCTTCTAATGTTTCCTCTTCCTATTGTGTTATTCAAATAATATCATCCTGAATTTCCTTTATCTTGCAATAGTCCTAATATTTTTTCAAAAAAATTCTCCTTCATAGTATCCTATGTATGAATAGAGTGTCATCCAAGTCCCATGAGCCATCATTATGCAACATCCTTTAGTGTAGCTAGGAAAAACTTAAGCTTTTCAACTTCACTTTGGAAATCATAGCTACAACATAATACATAAAATTCAAATAAGAACATATTAGGATCCTAAAAAAAGATTCCTCAAAAATTTGGTAGAGCTGAATAGGGTATATTTTTCATGGGGCCTTCCTCCTTAGGATTGACAGTAGGAAATTCAAATATAATGGGATCATTTTTAGCCAAGGATCAGTCATTTCTATTGTTGTTTCTATTTGTTTCAGCCATAATTCCAAATGCCCAAGATGTCCAATAAGATTAAAATAACTTCTTTTGTAAAGTTTTGCCACTTCGTAATGTAGTGATGAAAAATATACTTCACATTTTCTCACTTTTTTTGCCTCCCCTTAATTAATTGGACTTAATTAAGCCTCTAATTGACCCAATTATGCATTTAAAATCCTAATTAATTTCATTTTTCAAAAGGGGAACCTGCATTAAACAATCGCAAAAATCAAATTAAACACCTTGAAAATTGTCTGTCTTGGATTTAGGTCCTAGGACCCATTCACCCAAGGGCAAAGAGTCCCCTTTAGATTTCGAAACCCAATTTAAAATATGTTTTTAGCAATATTTTAATAATCCCAATTCAAGTTGCAATTGTCGACTTTTGAATTTTAATTGTTGGGAAATTAGAAAATCACCTATAAATACAGTCTTTTTATAAATTCAAAACATCTAAAATTAAGGCAACTTTCACAAGAGAAAATATTATTGTCAAGAGAATTCAAGAGCAGATTTATCAATATTTTACATCAGCAATCAAGATCAAGATCAACATGTCAAAGTTATTTACATTCATGCATGTTTTTGGAGCAAACATTGTGATGCAAGTTTCAAGTATTCAAGTAAAAATTCAAGCATCAAGATCAACATCCAATCAAGCCATTTCATGAAAGATCAAGACCTTAGAGAGATGTGTTAGACTTCAATCCTCTAAGGATCTCCATTCAAAGGTTTGGTGAGTGTCAACATAGCATTGTTCATTCATCATTCCTTACATTTTATTATTCTTTCATTTCAAGGTTTAATTACCAAACTAGGGTTTGACCAAGGCAAACCCTTATCCACCAAAAAATTAAAAAACTCCTCTCTTTGTGTATGTGTAGGTTCATAGGTGAAGAAGGATTCAAATTGAAGATCTCAAAAGTGCAAAGTTGTCACAAAAAGTTGTCAAGGCCACGAAAACTCAGATCCTGAATTTATTTTTGACTTTTTAGCAGTGAAACCTATGGAAAAAGGCATCTCATATCTATCTCTAGAGGACCCAAAAAATTGTGAAAACAATTTGTAAAAGGACTCATTCACCATTTCTGGATGCTCAACAACCACTTTTGGTGACGAGACAGTGTCTTACCTTTCTCAAATATGCTATTTTTTTTTTTATTATTATTAAATTTATGCTTTAAATACATGATTCCAACCTTATATTGCATAATTGAGCTCATTTACTATTTTTAGTTTATCTCCCAAAAGTGTTGTTCAAGCAAATTTTATCGTCTTGTCATAAGGAAATTTGTAAGATCTCGAATAGGGTTGACTCACCTAGAGTTGAAAGTCAAACCTACTTTTGGGGATCTCATTTCTAATGAAAGTTAATAGAAATATTGGCCCACACACAACATTTCCCATCCATTTTGGTTAAACCCTATTTTTCTATGTTTCATTTTGGTGAACCCAACATTGTACATTTAAATTCTTAAATTGGAGGTCATTCAAACTCTAGATCCAGGATTTGCATTAGTTTGCATTGCATTGCATTATTTTGCATTTCATCTAGGGTTGTCAAAATTGCATTAGTTTACATTTCATCTAGGGTTGTCAAAATTGCATTAGTTTTTATTTCATCTAGGGTTTTAAATTTGCATTTTGCATTGTTTAAAATCTAAAAAATTCAAAAAATTGCATACATATTACATTGATTTTGCATAGTACTTGCATATCAGTGTACTTCCAATCATTTACATTAGAAATTTTAGTCAAAATTGCATTCAAAAAGTGTTATCTTTGTTCAATTTTCTCCCTTCATTACACTTGCATTTAGACACCAAAATCTGAAATTTTTTGTTACAAAAACCAGAGTTTGCAACCCAGAACAGAGAACATAAACAATAACTCAGAATCTGTATTTTTTATTTTTAAATCCTTGTACAAGGACCCATTCACCCTTGAGTGAATGAGTCCTTGAGGGCACTATTGTTATTTTTTCCAACTAAGCTTTGGATCTCTCTGAGAGGTAGCCAACCTTTGTATTCAAGAATCACCAAAAGTTTGTGGCCAACATGACGGGTAAAGATTCTCAGACACTTACCCCTACTCTTTAGGTTTTGTGGGACCAAGGAGGGTGTTCCTTATTGTGTTCATTTCAT
Organism: Sequoiadendron giganteum; assembly: GCA_007115665.2. Classification (NCBI taxonomy): domain Eukaryota; kingdom Viridiplantae; phylum Streptophyta; class Pinopsida; order Cupressales; family Cupressaceae; genus Sequoiadendron; species Sequoiadendron giganteum. The sequence goes on along the minus strand of CM021108.1, from coordinate 609,901,436 downwards.
ATTCAAGGCCTCAAGAACACTTCAAGCACAGATTTGTCCCTACTAATTGAAAACACACATTATTCATCAAAGGTTTCATTGACCTTTACATAAATAACCATTAAGTTGCTAAGAACACTAGTATGTACGAGAATTACATCTCATATTGAATAAGATTTGAATTAAGTAATGTTCTAACCTTGAACCCATAGTTAGGAATTTTTTGATTTACTAGATTACAAGAATTCCTAACAAATAAGCTAGTGCCTCATCAAATTGGGCAGGAGGAGCCAAGCATGAAATACTCTGTCATACACAAAACATTTAACCCTGAAATGAATGGACCATTTTCATAACGCATTACATCATAAAAAATCACAGTACTTAAAGTATTACTTCTTACCAAATTCTTAGCAAGTTCTCACTGACCTATGACTATCTTCAAAGTATTTAGATAACTCTTTGAGTTAAGACAAGAAACAAAATCATACATTCAACTGAACCATTGAAGATAAATGAAATGATACTTGATATTTTCATTTATATCCTATAACAGTTGTACATATGAGAGCACATACTTTAATTTTATAGATTTATTTCGATATTAGTAATTTGCATAAAACTATTTAGGACTATTTCATACATAACCCATACCCAAGACAATTAGCTAGCAGACTCATCAAGAATTTTGCATTGTATTCGTTCACTATATCCTGCCTAGACCTTTTTGGATTCAAAAATTTGACCTCTGTAATGACCCTTGAAATATCTTTTATAGCATAAGACAACAACAAGCATCAAGCTCATTACAGTTACATTTCATAAAATTTTCATTTCAAATGCATAATTTCATCTATATTTCAAAATTCCCAGATGATTAGACGTAATCATTTACCGAACAAGGGAATCAAAATTTTTAACAACCCACAAAACTAGTCGGTGTCATCCCACCCATTGAAAAATTCCATTAAGGCTTTGTTGTCCATATCCATGTCGAATCCAAAAAAATAACCAACATCACACTACGACAAAAAAGAAACTAGACATCACCATCATCAACCAGAACCCGAACCAACAATAGGGCCACGATACATGCACCCACTTCACATTTTTTCCATGGTAGGAGGTGAAACAACCACTCCTTCTTCCTCACCAGCACACTTCTCATCACTAAACTAACAACCTCACACGGTGCCATCACAAAAATTGGAGAAACCGTGAGGACCTCTTTGTTCACACCAATCATCTCGGTTAGAGCTATAAGGAATTGGCCATAATCAGATTCAGTCTTCGTATCACCATCACCAAAACTATCAGAGACATTAATGGGAAAATTATGCCTACCTAGAGAGCCCCGACCATACTGCAACTTGGCCTTTGGTCTTCGCTCAAACTTCATAGACCTCTTCTCCTTGCCACGCATCACCTCCTCTGCAATTGCAGCTCGACCTTTCAACCGAGAGCTGCACGTAGTAACTATTGGGATGGGCCCCATATATTCCATCTTCAGGTTGGGAGTGCCTTGAAGATTACTCTTCTCACGTAATGACACATCATTGTGCAACCTTCGAACATTAACCCTAGCAGACTTACGCACAGATGATGGAGAAGCAGTCAACCTACTCATCTTGCATCAATATTTGAGACCTTCATAAGAGCAATCACAAGCCACAAAAAATTTTAGACTCCTAATTGTTGTGATAAAAATGATAAGCCTTCATCCATATTTATTGAGAAAATTGATGATGTCAATCATCAATTCTCCAAGAGTAGCACGAGCGAGCAAGTGATTATTCGCTGGAGTCTATTTGATCACCGTTAATTCCTAGGTACATGGAAATTGGAGTACCATTCATCATAATTTCTAGGAAGTAGCTCTTCACACACATGGAGATCAGGTTGATATCCTCTAAATAGCATACACCATTAATTCTCACCATTTTTAGCATCCAAATGACCATCACATGGCCAATTATGTTCTTTGAATGTGAGCCATCGATCAATTGCTGAGATGGCCCTTTGGATGACTCAGATTGAGTAAAATATGTTTGAAAATTCCATGTTATCGCATGGAAAGTCCATCAACCAATGGTGTCTTCCCCAATCAGAAGACACGTCCATCACCTGTGGGCCCCATCCAACCCTCTTAAGCTGCTAACAGATTCCACGTGTTGCCATCATGCAAACCGTGCACGACATTAGGTAACATTATTTAATACTCTATGCAACACGTGCACTATGAATCATATTAAAACTAGACAGTACGTTAGAGCCGTCGATCCACCACCATCTAAGACCATGGTGATAGTGGGATTGGGTCCCACATGAATCAGAGGGCACATGGCACAACCATGCACGTTGTGTTGCCCAACTGAAATACATTTTTAAAATGTTGCGTGGTGTACACGCAAGCCTTGGAATTTAGTCACTTCATCTGACGACTTGAATTTTCTACATGTGCATACATTGTTTGTTATAAAGAAGGAACCATGGGCTACGTAATAAGCGATGACCCCTCAAAATAGATTAAAGACTTAAGACATAAATCTTTAAAAGCAAAAATATTTCAGGCCAGCCATGAAATATTAAAATTTTAATAATCACCTGATGATCGGTGGTCTTAGGTAGAGGGGCCGGTAATGGCAACAGGCACAATGGCCCAAGTTATAACTAGGACGACCGACAACCTGATTCAGGGGGTCAATGTAGAAACATAACGCGAGGGTTTAAGGCCTTTTTTTTTGAAAAATTTGAAACAAGGGTATTAGACCCTAAAACCCTAGCATAAAACCATCAAGCACAAGGGTGAGACATTACTAAAAGGTTTCATGGAACTAGCTAAAATGTCAAATTTCAAAAAACTCTATCAGGCACATCAAAACCAACTTTTCTGAGCATTTTTGTGGTCCTCTACACCTCTTGGATCCGCTAGTAAACTACTGTCTCAGTCTATCAATTTTTGAGAATTTTTTTTTTATGCATTAGGTCTAATCATCCATTTAGTTTAGGCATTGAAAATTGGGAAAAATTGTTGCATTTCAGATCTATAAAACAATTATTACATCATATTTTCATGCAAAAATCTCTTGTTATCATACTTTATCTTCTATTTTCAAATTTTGTTGAACTCCAGGAAATTGTGGTTACAAGCATATGAATATGAAGTTGTTTTTCCTCTTTTCTTGTTTTTTATTGATTCCTCTCCCGTGTATGAAACTAACTTAGTGAAAGAGAATACAATCATGGAAAATCATGACAATCAATTTTGTTCTTCTCTCAATATCTCTCATATTTGTGAAGAAGATATTTTGGTGTTAGAGGAACCCATCATTGAGAGCCATGAAAATCTTATTTGTTTCTCTTCTCCTACTTGGGAAGACATTATTGAACAAGAGGATGCAAAAATTGATAAGCAAGAAAATAATAGTTGTTATTCTCTAGATTCCTCCCCTACTTGTGATGAAAATATCTTAGAAGACCCCACCATTGAATGCCATGAAAATCTTGTTTGCTCCTCTCCTAAAAACTCTCCTACTAGGGAAGATATCATAGTGCAAGAGGATGATATAATTGATACATGTATTTCAAACAATAGTAATGCGACTTCCTTAGATGAAGATGATAAGGTGAAACTAGACTTCCCCTCACTACAAGATCATCAAAATGAGGATAAGTTTGTTGAGGTTCTAAACATTAGATCTCCCTTGATTATTAGACCTACAAGTCCTTTAATTATTGGACCTCCCAAGTTATCTCCTAAGCCACTTCTTATCATAGGACCACCACAACACCAACCAAAACCTCCTGGACATAACTTTAATTTTGCAAGACAACTCACTAGTAACAATGTTTCGCAATAGCCAAGTTATAATACCATTGCTCATACATATAACACTCAAAACAATCTGCAACCAAGACAAACTCCAAAATCCATTCGATTGTTTCAACCATATCTCCACCTGCACCTAAAGTCTCACAATGGTAGTGGTAAAGAATATGACCTTGTAGAACAACTTTGCAACACTCCTGCTAAGATATCTTTGTGGGATTTGATTAAATAATCCCCCCATTTATTATGGAATTCTTCAAAATGCCTTACAAAAAGTTGTTATCCCTCCTAGTGTGCAACCAAATGATGTAGCAACCCTAATTCAAGGTATGAACTCAGTCAACTTAGACATTACCTTTCATCAAGATATGTTACCTCCATTGGAAATACAAAAATAAAATGATGCTTTGATGATAATGGCTAGTATTAACATTAATGGTCATTGTTTGGGCATAAAGCGTACCCTCATTGATAATGGTTCAACACTCAATGTTTGTATTATAATCCTTTTAGACAATATTGGAGTAGACAAGAGTTAAATTCAACCAGATTCTTTATCTATCCATAGATTTGATAATGTGGGGAAACAACCACTTGGTGTGATAACATTACCTGTTAAAGCCGATAGGGTTACATTGCAAACTCCTATCCATATCACGCCTCAAGATATTTCATACAATATTCTTTTGAGCAGACCGTGGATCCATGAAATGAATGGGGTACCTTTAACTCTTCATTGTTTAATGAAGTATGTCTATAACAACAAGGTTTATACAATAAAAACTAACCCTCAACCAAAAATTTGTTTGCACACTAAGAAAGACAAAGAAAGTCCTCTTAAACATTAATACCAACCTCACAATTTGAGCCTATACAAGAAGAAGAGAAAGATAAGTGCCCTTCACCCATCACAATGTTATCAGTGAATGATTTGGGGTCATTATATTTCACACCTAAATTCGATGGGCAACCCAAGATTATACAATTAAAATAAAAAAAAAGGAGAAATAAGTTGTCATAATATCAACACAAGCTAAGTCATCAAAAGCATGTGAATCCACAAATTTCAGCAAAGAAGAGGAAAAAAAAATTTACACATCCACAGATGAAGAGTGTGATCATGAGAAATCACCAAATCCAAAAGAAACAAAATCTCTTTATGGAAGAGGTTATGACCTTTTGAAACAACTTGGCTATAATGGAAAAGGATGTGGTGCTAAAGAACAAGGTATTTGTGTTCCTATAGAGCCTTACACATAAGAAACAACTAGAGGTATTGGTTATTGTCATTATTTAGAAAATAACATTAGTTGTTGCTCCTTGTCATGTGGTAGTTGTAGTATCATAGCATATTCACTACCATACATGAGGGTATAAACTTGGCTTTATGCAATCATATATCCTTTTTGCATGGAATGGAATATCATCATCCATTTTTGGCTCACCTTTCTCCCTTGGGGGGAAAGATGGTTAGGTAGATTTGTCCTAGTATAGCACTTGTCATTGCCTCTTTTGGCTAGTTCTTTGCCTTCCATGTATATGCTGGCTCGCATGAGACATACTTTTCTTCATTATGTTTAGCATTGCATTTTGGGGGAAAACCCTTTTCATGATGTAGCTTTATTTGGAAACATATGTTTGGCATAGGGCTTTCTAAATAAGCTCTCATTTCCCTTTAATCAGTTAGCATTTTCTACTTTAAAGTAATTTCTCATAGCATGGTGTTTAGCAATTTCTTTAAAGTGGGGGCATACATTGATATTATCATTTTGGCATTATTTATTTGCACCCCTTGAGGTGAGTTTTATTTTTCACCCCTTGAGGTGAGTTTTGTTTTGCACCCCCTGAGGTGATTTTTGTTTTGCACCCCCTGAGGTGAGTTTTATTTTTCACCCCCTGAGGTGAGTTTTATTTTGCACCCTCTGAGGTGAGTTTTATTTTGCACCCTCTGAGGTGAGTTTTATTTTGCACCCTCTGAGGTGAGTTTTGTTTTACACCCCTTAAGGTGAGTTTTGTTTGTCACTTTGTTCATAAGAGTTGAATTTAGTGAAACATTAGCATAGAATATTGATCATGTTGTGGTGCCTTATCAAAGTTATCAAGGAGTATAACTTTTGGTATGGTTGATGTATGGGAGCCTGTAGACTTGGCATGACTTTCCCATCACCACTTGTCTTGGGGGCTCACCTAGTGTATATTGGACTACACTAACCCTTGTGAGTGTATTTCTTATGGCCACCGAGCATAACACAACTTGCTTGCATGTGGAGCCATGTGTTGCATAAGTGATTTTACGTCCTAATGAGTGTATTTGATGGACATGACATAATGCAACTTTCTAGTTCATCTTTCTTTCCTCTTTGCATTAATTTACATATTGCATGTTTGTGTATCTTGTTGTGTTGCTTCATATCATACATTCATGTGTGTCCCTTTGTGCTTATGTTGGTTTTCCATGGGATATTGGATCCTAGGGGCTTGCACAACCTCCTTGATCTTTGTCATCCTATCACATCAACATTTGTGCACTTGGACCCCTCTTAACATATATTTGTCTACTTTAGTGCAAGTTTGAGTGCAATTTCATACTCTCACTAAAGTGGGGGCTAAATTTAGTGACAAAAAATGTACTCCTTTCCATTTTATCTTTGTTTGCCTCCCCTTAATTAATTGGAATTAATTACCCTCTAATTGACCCAATTATGCATTTAAAATCCTAATTAATTTTGTTTTTTGAAAGGGGAACCTGCATTAAACAATTGCAAACATCAAATTAAACACCTTGAAAATTGTGTGTCCTCAATTTAAGTCCTAGGACCCATTCGCCCAAGGGCGAATGAGTCCCCTTTAGATTCCAGAACCTAATTTAAAATATGTTTTTGGCAATATTTTAATGATCCCAATTCAAGCTGCAATTATCGGCTTTTGAATTTTAATTGTCGGGAAATTAGAAAATCACCTATAAATACATAGTCTTTTTATAAATTCAAAACATCTAGCATTAAAGAAACTTTCACAAGAGAAAATATTATTGTCAAGAAAATTCAAGAGCAGATTTATCAGTTTTCTACATCAACAATCAAGATCAAGATCAACATGTCAAAGTTATTTCCATTTATGCATGTTTTGGAGTTAACATTGTGATGTAGATTTCAAGCATTCAAGTAAAAATTCAAGCATCAAGATCAACATCCAATCAAGCCATTTCATGCAAGATCAAGACCTTAGAGAGATGTGTTAGACTTTAGTCCTCTAAGGATCTCCATTCAAGGGTTTGGTGAGTGGCAACATAGCATTGTTCATTCATCATTCCTTACATTTTATTATCCTTTCATTTCAAGGTTTAATTACCAAACTAGGGTTTGACCAAGGCAAACCCTTATCCACCAAAAAGAACGTTTTTCTCCTCTCTTTGTGTATGTGTAGGTTTATAGGTGAAGAAGGATTGGAATTGAAGATCTCAAAAGTGAAAAGTTGTCAAAGCCACGAAAACTCAAATCCTGAATTTATTTTTGACTTTTTAACAATGAAACCTATGGAAAAAGGCATCTCAAATCTATCTCTAGAGGACCACAAAAATTGAGAAAAATATCTATACAAGGACTCATTCGTCATTTTTGGATGCTCAACAACCACTTTTGGTGATGGGTACATAGTGTCTTACCTTTCTCAATTCTGCTAAAATTTTGTTATTTCTATTAAATTTATGCTTTAAATACATGATTACAATATTATATTGTATAATTGAGTTCATTTCCTATTTTTAATTTATCTCCCAAAAGTGTTGTTTAGACAAATTTTACCTTGTCTTGTCATAAGGAAAAACAACAAAAGATTTCCAATAGGGTTGACTCACCTAAGGGTTGAAAGTCAACCCTTCCTTTGGGGATCTCTTTTTACTAATGAAATTGATAGAAAGATAGGTACATACATTCCCCATTTACCCATTTTTCCATCACTTATTTTTCGATGTTTCACATAATTCATATGGTCTTGTTAATTGTTTGCCAAACTTAGGAGTAATACTTTTAAAAGACTCCTTTGAATATTTAGGTATTTCAGGTTGCACTAAGGGAACACTGGGTGGTGATTCAAGATCAAATTCAATGGTAGTTGATTCAATCACACACTTCTCAATATTTGGTTTAATTACTTTTTCGATGGTTTGTTCTCAAATTGTGGCCATTTTTCTTGTTTTGAATTTTCTTGTTTCATTGAGCTACTTCCTAAAATTTGTTTGATGAATCTATATTTTTCATCTCTAACATGAATCATGCATTTATATGACTTAATATAATGCAAATCAAGGGTAATTGTCTAGGTAAGGTCAAAAATTGTGTGAAAATTCTCCTTGACACATTTGTCCTATCTCAACTTACTAAACTAATAGGCCTTTAATGCCTTTTCTTAGCAACAATACCAACACATTGAGTGCAAAACTGGAGATTTTATTCTTAGTAAGTTATGCTTGGAATGTGATTTGATATTTCATTTATAATTCAATTCACCCTATGTCAATTTGGGGGTGTAAGCTTGTAAGACATAATGACAGTTTGATCAAGGGTTAAGAGTAGAAATATGAGTCTAATGTAATGCAACCTACTTCAAAAATAGAGTCCAACTATTAAAAATCCCTTATTTACATTTGTCCAACATTATTACAAACTAGTGATAGAGAGTGAATTTTTGGCTACATGAACTATAATAAGACAATTTTGGTGACATGAGTTGTTATAAAATAATACCGGTGACAAGAACTGTCTCAAAATAATTCTAACTACAAGAATATCTCAAAACAATTCTAACTACATGAACTATCATGGACAATTTTAAAGTAAAGAAATTAATTTGCAACTTTATCAATCCAAATCAAATGCATCATTTAATCAATTGTTCTTAATGGAAATCAATCACAATACATAAAAACATACCTTGCACACTCATAAAGAAAATAATAAAAATAAATACAATCAATGGTGGTTAGAGAGTAGGCCTTGCCTCCCAGACTATCGATGAGGGAAATGCTCACAAATTCTTCAAAGAAATATAGATAATGATAGCAGTATTCCTTATGATAATAATGATAGTGATTAATTGTCTATGCTACATATATGACAACTTATATAACTTTAGTCGATTAACAAATTATGTAAAAAATATAAGTTACTATTTTATAGTTGAAAACCAAGATACAACGATTGGTTAAGAGTGTGTGGCCTACAATCACTTTTTATTAACCAAATTGTTATAAAAACATACTAAATAATACTCGGTTGGAAATAAAACAAATTTTTTAATAGTGATCATTACAAGGAATCTTTATTGTTCTTCTATGTGGCTACAAGAGGTCCGCTCTTACCCTATTTTAGTTACATACACCCGCTTGATTAGTGCTTGTAAACGATTACTTCCTAGGGTAAATTTTATCCTTTAACATATATGAAACATATTAATATTATAAAACTAATAGTGGCAACTGAGGAAGAAATGTTAAATTATAAACTAAAATTAAACAAGGACTTGGAAAAACTTTTAATCCATCAAGACCCAAAGAGAAAACATTGGGAAACGAAGATGATTTAGTGCAGTAGCCATCAAGCAAAAGATGATTCATTCCCAAAGGAAATAAAAATGTGACACCTGCAACTATGAAGGACATATCAAAAAGAAAGAACCCTACTATGAAGCAACACCATGTCCCTACTTAGTTGTTGGATGGATTTGCAGACAAAGAAAAGACAACCAACAAAAAAGGCAATGATTTTGTCTTTTATTTTCTAATGCATTTAATTCCTCGAGCAAGTGATTTAACTATTTCATAAGATATGTCATTGCTTGTGTATAGCCTTGTAAATATGGAGTAGATGTTAAGCCAAATCAAAGTCATTGTCCCTATTAGTGAAATATGTAGAATTGTTGAACATAGGGACAAGGTGTTATCATATATTTCACCAATGAAAGAGATTGGCCAATCTACTATAAACCCTAATTCTACAATTTTTCCCAAAGAGAAAGATGGGATCATTGAGTTATACTTAGAGAAACTCATGTCAAATAATCAAGCACATGTTGATTCCTTCCACACCACACTATTGAGTAATGGTTATTTAGTCCATAATTGCATGCTAGACACTAGTACCTCAAGGAATGTAATGCCCCTCATTGTTATGGAACATTTAGGGTTGAATGTGTCCAAGTCAAATGACAAGTGTTTTGCCATGGATTCCAATGAGATTAATGTTGTAGGTATTTTCAGCAATGTAGAAGTTCAATTAGCCACATATCCTAAGAGCTCATTTATAATGGATATAATTATTGTTAGTTGCTCAACTAAGTGTGGGGCTTGCTATTCTCAAGAAATTTGGCCACTTCAATGGGTGGTAGTACCTAAATGGATTTATCTTATGTTACTTTTTTGTTGGAGGGTGGTTTTGTTAAACTGCATAGGGGAAAGTAGAAAATATTAGAAGATTTAAAATACAAAATAGTTGATAAAGTGCACTACATAGATACAAAACCTGACCACTTCATTAGGTTTTGGGATAAAGAAAGCAATGAGGTAGAAGAAACTCTATTTTTGGCCCTAGTAAAGATGTTGATGATTTTTGGACCATGTCAATTGATGGTGCATGTTCCAGAAAAGGTTTAGGGGTTGTAGTTATTTTTTTTTCACTTAATGGTGAAAAATTTAAATATTTTCAAGTTAACATTTGAGTGTAAAAATAATATTGTAGAATACAAGGCACTAATTTTTGCCTTAAATATTACACAAAAACATGAAATTAAATGTATTAAATTACTAGGAGACTCAAAGCTCGTCACATTAAGATAAGAAACATTTATGTAGTGAAAGACATTACTTTAAAAAATATAGAAATGGTGTTTAGGACACAATAAAACTTTTGATGGGTTGATATAATAAGAAATAAAATAGAAAATTCTATAGCTATGGAGGCATCAAAATTTGACCTAGGTCTAATATATTAATAGTGCCAACTCAGTATTAAAGTCTTGACAAGACCTAGTATGCTTGACAGTGTATACAACTAGCATAAGATAATGTTGCTAGTGTTTACACCACACATATTGTTACACACCTATTTGAATGTGAGTAAAGCCTCTTTTGAATTAAGGCATATAAGTAGAGTACCATTGAAGATCTTTCAATATATTTTTTTTTTGCTAGGGATGGTGAAATGGGATAAATGATGGATTGAATTTTTCATTTTGTGCAAGATAGGTTGGGGGTAAGGTTTGATGATATGGGTATTTGTATATGTCATAATACAATGGATTGTTTGGACTAATGAGTTTACAAAAAGATTCTAACATTTTCTCATTTGTTATTAATTATAGGTACTTGTTCTTTCGTTGATATACTAATTCGAATGTAAGTGATTTTGGGATTAGTTTTTGCACCCATTTGACCTCCTGTGATTCTTTTACTAAGAGTATTGATTGATCTTGTCACTGTCAATATTTCAAGGGAAGAACAATTTCCTCATCTATCAATGTCCCAAAGAGGTTTTCATTTGTAGACACAATTTTAAAATTTTTTCTTTTTCATCTGATAATGCCTCAAAGATGTTTTCACAAGGGGATTTGGATTTTTTTTTTTCAATTTTTTTGTTATTTTAAATATTTTTAGGACTAAGAAACTTGGCTTGTTCCTTGAAATAAGCTATTGCATCTAATTCTATGCCAATTTTTTTTTATGAATCCAACTATAACTTCATCATTTTCAAAAATGTCTAAAGACATAAGATCTTGTTGGTCCTAAGCAATAAGTTTTGGATAGACTAGTGGAAGATCAATGGAAAGTGTAATATTGGGTGTAATAATGTAGATGTTTAGATAATTGAAGAGGGTGGTGAAATCAAAGGAGTCTTCAAAGTCATGTCCTTTGATACATTTAATGACAAGAAAGGATCCTGTTGTATCATTAGAGGTGCCATTAGTATCATAGGATTCTTCCATTGAAGGTATGTATCCTAAGTCGAATCTATTGGTGTAAATAGGTGTTTTATCTATCTAGTCTTTAGTTGGTCATATTTACATGTTAAGTTTACTTAGGTCCTAGGAGGGAATCTTTCTAGAAGGTGTTAGTTGTCATTAGATCTTATCTTATCTTTTGAATTTTAACACATGTGTCCTATGTAGTTATGATATGTTATCAAATGACATAGGATTAAGACACTTGTCATAATCCTATTTAATTTTGTGTCTTACCTTGGCTATATAACCAATGGGTTATCATACATTGTATATAAATTATGTTGGATTTAGTCCATTGCAATCTTGAGCATTGCATATTGATCTCTCTTGTGCTTTCATGGAATTCCTAGATCTTGGGTGGCTATAATCTTCAACCAAATCTTGCATGGTGTAGAGTTATTCTATACCAACTCTTATATGGTATCAGAGCTTTTCAGATTGCTTCTTGTTAGTCTTTATTGAGAGATCTAGGTTGCAAAACTGGGTAGATCTTAAAAAGTTGAGTTTTCTCTTCTCTTGCATCAAATGATGATCTGGAGAATCAGAAAATATTGAAATAAATATCAAATTTGGGGTTTTCCTCTTTGTGAATTTCTATTGCAGGTTCAAATCGAAGCCTGTTGGTGCAAATCTGAGATCACCATTGAGATCAAAGGGTTTGAGAAAGCTAGTTTTGCCTATTGTTTCATCCAAATCAAACATGAGGCTAGATCTATGAGGGTTTGAAGCTGAAGTGTGGTTGCTAGATTCGGGAGGTAGCTACAATTTTGGAGCATTTTGGGTCAAATACGATCCATCCATCACGTTCAGGAGGCCCAAAAACCCAAAGATCGACTATCAAATCACAAAAAACTGAGCATCTGATCCAAAGCTTCAAAGGAAATTTAAGCTCAATTTGGTCATATGATTGATCGTACAGTCGTATGGTCATACGATAGTTGCATTTGGAAAAAATCACTCAATTGTAGAAGAAATATTCGTAGGTGAATTTTTTTTTGGAATTTTTTTTTTTTTCAAAACATTTTTAAAACAAAAAAATAAAAAAATTCTATTGTAGGGCATTGCGTGGTACGTTGTAGACTTGCACGGTTGCAGGTACCCATGGCCCCCACATAGCTTGCCATATGAGAGCCATGCAGATTCTCATAGGCTTGCACAAGCCTCGTGACCTAGGATGTCAAGCGAAGAATATTCTATCGAGCTCAAAATATTTTGCCACCAAAAATCCCACCAAATATTCCAAGCCTTCTCAAAGATTCTAATGAAGATTCTTTCGCATAATCGAAAGAATATTCCATGCATATTTCAGTATGTAGAATACTCCGACAAGGGAGAGTATATTCCATTTTGATGAGTTGTAGGTCGTCAAATTTAACCTTGTGATTTGATGACATCAACAACACGTCAGCAGGCCTTTAAGAAATTTTTGCCCCTCGCTCTAATGAAGTTTTTGAATTTGCAGTCCAACTTTGAAGGCTCATAACTCAGCCGTCTTGACTCCTTTTTTCAATATTTTTTTTAATTTTGAGTAGAATTTCATGCTCTATGTAGTGATGCAATTTTTAAAATTTCAGTGCCTATATTTTCTAGAAATTGTAGATTCTCATAGGTGTTGCCAAGCAGTTCTCATTTTCAGAACTTCCGAGGCTCTATTCTTGCTCGTACAGTAAAATTTTTGAATAATTTATTTTTTAAGTGCATAATTTTTCATGTAATTTCTAGTGGTGTGATCAAATTTGATGACATCAGCAACACATTATAGGCCTTTAAGAAATTTTTTCCCCCCTCTCTAATGAAGTGTTGAATTTGCAATCCAACTTTGAAGGCCCATAACTTAGTCATCCTAACTCCTTTTTTCGAGCAATTTTTTTTATATTTTGGGGAGAATTTCATGCTCTATGCAGTGATGCATTTTTTTAAATTTTGGTACCTAGATTTTTTTTCCAAAAATTGCAAATTCTCAAAGGTTTTGCCGAGTAGTTCTCATTTTTAGAACTTTTGAGGCTCTGTTCTTGCTCCTATAGTAACATTTTTGAGTGACTATTTTTTTGAAAGTGCATAATTTTTCATGTACTTTCTAGTGGTGTGATTAGATTGATCCCATTATATGTAAAATATTATTTGAGCTTGTGGCTAAATTTGGCAATCTGTATGCACTAAGATCAAGTCTACTTTGCTGTTGTTGGCAAGTGACACATGTAATCACACTAAGTATAAAGTACCACAAATCATATATCAATGGGGTTTTCTTGATTGAGTAATTTGGGGGCGTAATCTTTCAGTGATCGATTGCTTTATTTTGCTTGATTTGTGTTCTTGTAATGGGGAAATTTCAAATTGAACTCCTAACTGCATATAATTATGCTACATGGAGAAAATCAGAATGGAATTGTCTCATGGGGAAGGGTCTTCTAGGCTATCTGAAGGAGACTGTTTCTCAACCTACTAATCTTAAAGAATTGGAAAGATGGGATATTAATCGTGAGAAAACAACTATTTAGTATGAGGTTGGAATATATACTCCATTTTTTTGAGGAGTCCTAGGGGAAAAAAAGTGCCTCTTTATGCCATGATTCTCACAAAACATGTTAAATTCATTGGAGGTGAATTCTCCACCTCTATCGTACCTTAAGCATTTGATCCTCACATCCATCTTATTCTCAACCATAACTTTAAATGGTTTGAATATATCTAGGGCTTTATATTTTTCTCTAAGAAAAGTAACCCATGCCATTCTAGAATAATCATCAATCAAAAGCATGAAATACCTATCACCTTGAAGACTTCTCACTCTTATAGGACCACAATGTCTGTATGCACCAATTCCAACAATCTAGTAGAATATTCTTCTTTACCCTTGAAACTTCTTGTTTGTTTTCCAAACTAACAATCTCTACAGACATCATTGATAGGCTTTGTAATCCTTGGTTAATCTCTCACTGCTTGAATTGAACTGATTATAACCAAGTTATCAAACTTGATGTGACACATCCTCATGTTCCATAACAGGCTTTCATTTATCTGAGTCATAAGAAATGACCAACACCTTTGAGCTGATAAACATTTCCATCTATCCTCTTTCTAACAACAATGATAGTTTCATACCCTTTTTGATCTTACATCCTTTGTCTTGAAACATAAGATTATATCATTTTCTACACATTTGTCTAACACTCAAAAGGTTATGCCTTAAACCCTTGACATAGTAAACATCATCAGTATTATGCTTTCCTTAAAAACTGATTGAACCTATTCCAAAAATCTTAGCACCTGAATCATCACCAAGTCTAACAATTCATCCATCATACTTTTCAAATTTAACAAACTTACTCTTGTCTTCGATCATATGATTTGAGTAGCCACTATCAATGACCCAATAGTTCTTATCCTATCTAGCATGAAAATCAGATATCAGAGTACCTTCAGTCTTATCCTTTGTCTTTGGATCACTTTCCTTCACACATATTTTAGAGTTAGCAGAAATAGATTCATCTTTTAAAGTCATGAACAAGCATTCATTATCATCATCATCTTCACAATAGGATTCATCATCATAAATAATTGCATCTTCTCTAACTGAAAAGGTGAAAAATGGGGTTATGAAAGGGAGCTCACCAAAATGATAACAAACAACCCAATTTTCAAATATTACATTCAAGAAAATGAGATCCAAACAATGAGATGACCAACAACCAAAAATGTGAGTCAAATCAAAGTATGAATCAACAAATTTCCTATCTATGCAAGGATGGGGGTATAAAGCTAAATAACACTTTGGAGAGAAAGATCAAAACTATAAAACAAACTCCAAAATGCAAGTTATGAAATGAAAATGAAGAATAGTAATCAAATTTGATGGAAACAATAACCAAAAGGCAGATCTAGAAAACAAAAAATAGTGTGTACCTTTCACGAAAAGTCACCTTTTGAAGCTCACTGAGGACTCATTCACCCTATGGAGAATGGTTCCTGGCTAGGGTTCCTAAAATATGCTTTTCTGGTTCTCTTCTACTGTGTCTACACTCCCAAATTCCCATTGTTTACTATTAGACAACCAAAAATAAATTTTGTAGAGGAGTTTCCATAATATGATAACTTTTCTTGCAGCTTTGACAACTTTGCAACCTTCTCCAATTTTTTTATTCAATGGATCTTTAACATAAAGTCTGCAATCACACACCAAAGAGAGAAAAATGTTGTTTGTTAGGGAATGGGGGTTTAATTTAGTCAAACCTCATTTTGGTAATTAAACTTTGTAATGAAACAATGAAATAGCATGAAGGAATGATGAATGTACAAATCTATGTAACAACTCACCAAACCTTAAATTTGTATGAGAGTGTATACTCTTTATTAGCACTTAGATCTGTATGACAATATCATTGTTAGTAGTATATAGTGACAACATACAGTAAGAGATTGAAATGCAAATTCTATTAACAATGAGAGTAATCTATAAGGTTTATGAATACTAATGTGAGTTTTGTAGTACTTTGTGATGATGCAATGATATACTCTGACCTCTGACAGTTAGCATGATTGATGATTTGCATGTATTTGAGGATGGCTAGTATGATACAGTGTTTTGTTGTCTTGAATGTGTTTAAGGTTGGGCAGTTAGTATGAAGCAGTGTAATATTATTTTGGTGATGTTGTACAATGTTCTCTTTGTTCTTGCACAAGCTCAGTGTATCTGCTCAGTGATTTGGATGCAGAGTGAAGTGCCATGTATTGATACTCAGTGCATGATGTTTGACAGTCACTGTTATCCTGCTTGCATACAATTGTCTGATTGCTTTGTTTCAAGTGTTAAGGTCCTTTTATGACATGCAACTATTGCATTGACAAAAGTATAGTGATCTTCATTCATAGTTTGCTTCATAGATTTTTGGCATATAAGGTCACAATGATTTGGTATCCTTGTTGATTAATGTAATCATGAAAGCATTAGTAAGTCAGAGCATTCAAAGAGGTTAACCATCAGTCACATAGTGGAAGTAATTAAGGTATCTTTCAAAGATTGAAAACATCTGCCATAATGCAATGAATAAGCAAGAGAAAGGAGTTATGTTCCCTAGTACAGTCTAAGGGTCAAAAGACAAGATAATAGGTATTTCAGAGATCTTAATCTATTCATGATATGAGAAACCATAAGCATGAGTTCTTAATAATAGTTTGACAATGGTATTAACTGTTTGGAATATGTCGACAAAGGTTCCTGACAAATTATTAGTATTATACAACAAAATAATAAATGGATCATGAAATAGAATAACAACTTGTATTGTTCTCCTAATAAAAAAAATACATAAATGCATTTACTCAGGAAGAAAGTGAAAATATTATATTGATAAATTTTATACCATTTGATGAGCACAAAAAAGGATTATATAGGGGAAAATAGCACTTACATAGTAAAGATGTGCATAGTCCAATCGAAGACTAACTTACACCATTTTTGATCGAAAACAAATAAAAAAACTTCATGAAAAGAAGAATGCGATGACACGACACACATATTTTGCATTTTTAGAATAACCGAATTAAAAGGTATGCCTTGTTTTGTGAAGAAACAATCATTTATTTGACTTCAAAAAAGATATTCTACTCAACCCATTGGAATAAAAAAGGAAGAATTAAAAGTAAGTATATGTGAAAAACCAATAAAGACAATGTGAGACTAAAAATAATTAATGGTATTTACAATTGGTTCATTGAATCTATTTATTGATATGCTAGCATTATATAGTTGAGAGTGATGAACATATGTTCTGGAGCACCTATGCTGAAGTAGACGTATATGCCACATGAAATCGACATAATCACCATGTGGAAAATCCAACGCATGCACACCACATCACATAACTAATATGGGTCTAATAAAGTCTTCCAAATCACAAGCATTGTTGGCTAGTGAGTCTAAGGCACAAAAAGAATCAGGGAACCTTGACAAGAAGAAAAATAATAAAAAAAGCCACATAAAGAACTTGAATCCTCTCCCTCTAAAGGGGTATCATCTAAGAAGGAGAAGCCTACTTGTGCATATTGCAAGAAATTAGGGCATGATGAACATCAATGTTATTCAAAACAAATTGATGAGTTGAAGCATCTTCTTAAGAAACATCAAATTGATGAGTCTTCAACATCAACAGGTTCTTATTCTTGTTATTCATCAAAGTCCGATAGACATAAGGGAAAAGCACTTGTTTTAGTTGCAGATTTTGAGTCAAAGAGGCGAATACTCGATTTGAGAACCTCACATCACATGGCTTCATCAAAGAGTATGTTCTCTTCATTTGAGTCTTGTTCAACACCACACATCCTAATGGAGAACAACACATATATGCGTGTTTTGGGAAAGGATCCATTGACATGGATGAAGAAGCATTCTATGGTGTTCTTTGTGTGACTTCATTGTCAACCGATATCCTTTCTATCTATCAGATCACACATGGTGGAACAGGCCAGATTTTTGAGTTCACACCAAATTTTGTGATAATCTTGGATTTGCATAGCAGAGATATAGTTACACTTGGGGAGGTTGATCACCAATCTTGAGTCACATTGAGGCATCTAGTATGGATTATTTTGAGGAGATTCAGTATGGTCATTTGAATCTTGGTATTATTTCATATACTAAGGATCTAGTGATGTGTGTTGATATTCCATCTCCTTCATCTATTGTTGTACCTGATGATGCTTGTGTTGCCACAATTTTGGTTCCTTTGGATTTAGTGCAACAGGACATTCATCGTCCTTTAGAGATGGCTACTTGGGATGAGTAATTTATAGACATTATTGGTTTATTTTGTGAGTCCCACATTTCAGATTTGGGAGGCACCATTGATTTTATTCATCTTCTCTTTGATGGAGATGATCCTTCTTCAGTTGTTGCAAGGGAACACTCTGACCCTCTTGTTCATTCTCTACATGATCATCCTTTGTAGTTTGACGTGAGAGTGGATTATTTTGGACAACATTTGGAGGATACTTCTTTGTCTTCAAAGGAGGTATCCTTCTCTTTGGATTGTGTTCTAAAAACATTTCTAGGAGATTCTAGATTGTCTTCTTCAACAATGTGGCCTAGAATGCATGTTTGGAGTGTGACAACTTTCAACATCAACATGGAGACACTTGAGCATCATTCAAATACTTCACATATCATATTTCTTCCCTCATCTTCCTTTTAGGAATGGGAAGACATCATTCATATAATCTTGGTTTTATTTCTTGCTAAGAAGAGGAACGTTGTTTGACGCTTTTGGATCATCTTTAGCATTCAATATCGAGTTTTTGTCATAATTGCAGGAGACTCAACATTGAGGGGGGGGGGGGGCGGGGGTTGCATGGTCTCTCCTATTATCCTCTCTTATGGGGGTAATTTTTCCTCAAATGGTGTTTTGTCCTCATTCATCATTGAGAGCAGTTTGTTTTTCATCTCTCTTTTGGAGAGGAGTTTTGTCCCACTAGGTTTTCTTCTTTTCTCCCCTTGTGGGGGATTGCATTTTCATTTGTACATGGGTACCTAACATGGCCTCATAGCTGGGAGCCATCTTTTTTTCATTTTCATAATAATTAGCTACTCCCTAAGTTTCACTTAAGGGGGGTATTGTTGGTGTAAATAGGTGTTTTACCTATCTAGTCATTAGTAGGTCCTATTTAGATGTTAAGTTACTTAGGTCCTCGGAGGGAATATTTCTAGTGTTAGAATTCAGGCAGATCGGAGCATTAAACATTAACAATTATATATAGATTGAATAACCCATAAATAACAATGAACAATAACACAAAAGAGATCAACACAAAAATTTAATGTGGTTCACCCAATATGGGCTACATCCACATAAACTCAGCCACCCAATGATTTTATTATCTAGTGCAAAAAAAATTACAATACCATGAATTCCACACACTGCAACTTACATCCCAACTTCTTATAACAAGCTTTTGGAAGCTTCCAGAATTAGGGTTTTACAAAGTTTTTTCATTTTTCATGTTAGCGGGAAAACCTTGACGTATTAACGAGAATTGTTTTTCCAGGGTTGCACCCTCGAACCCCGATGAGGATATGTTACGAGTGTATAATATTCGCATGGTCATTCACCACATATAAACAATCTCCCACTTGGAGACTAATCAAGGTCCACACCAAACATTCTCCCACTTGGAGACTGATCCTGGACGACACCGCTGCACTTGCAGCTCCCACTGGATTATAGGTCCGACCAGTTTCTTATATCCACCATTATCAGTCATGAAGGTCAACGAAAACTAATGAGGAAATTAGTTTCTCACATGTAACCACCTTTGTGAACATATTTGCAAGATTCTCACTTGTGTGAGTTTTTTCCAGCTTTAACTGCCCATCCTCCAAAACTGACTGTATGTGCTTACTTTTTGAATGAAGAGCTGAGTTATTAGCAAGATGAATGACACTCTGGATATCAGTGTACAAAGGGATATATTCTTGTTGTTGTCCCAATTCCTCTAGAAAATTTTGTAGCCAAATCATCTCCTTGATGGCTTCCGTAACAACAACATACTCAACTTCACTAGTTGAAAGTGCAACAACCTTTTGAAGTATTGAAATCCAATTGATTGCAGTACCTCCTACAATAAAAATATACCTTGTAGTACTCCTCCTGCTACCAATATCACCCACTAGATCAAAGTCAACATATCCTTTTAGAGCAAAAATTGTTCCTCCAAAACATAGTTTCTTTGAAGTAGTACCTCACAAATAGTAGAGAATCCATTTTACTGCATTCCAATGTTCCATTCTCAGATTGCTCATATAACTACTCACAACTCCCACTGCATGTGCAATATCTAGCCTTGTGCATACTATTGCATACATCAAGCTACCAACTGCTGATGCATATGGTATCTTAGACATTTTTTCTTCTTCCTCTGGTGTCTTTGGACACATCTCCTTAGTCAACTTAAAATGACTAGGCAAAGGTGTACTAAATGCTTTTTTATCTTGCATGTTATACCTTTTCAACACCTTCTCTACATACTCACTTTGAGATTAAAATAATTTTCTGCTTATCCTATCCTACGTGATCCTCATACCAAGAATTTGTTTTGTTGCACCCAAATCCTTCATAGCAAATGAATTTGCTAATTTTTATTGGAGTTGAGAAGATACAACACCATAGGAGCCCAGGGACCTCTGCAAGCAAATAACCTATTACAAGGAGAAACAAAGAGAAGCAACCAAGAGAATGCTCAAGAATGTGGAGCAATATATTCACTCAAAATGTAAAATGAATTAATGATACAAAAGATAGTTTTCAACCACATATAGGTCAAAACCCTAAAAAGGAAAACCCTAGGCTTGCACAATAATAATTAATAAAGTAATTAATTATTATGCACCTAATGTTAGCTTAAGTGAAAAGAGGTAAAAGGGAACTTTAAGTAACTAAACAAATATTGTTCAATTAATAAAGTAAATACCCAATTACTCTAACACCCCCCCCTAAGCTAGACTTAGGGAGAAGCTAAAACCTAGAAGAAGCTACTGAAAGCAAAAGCAATGGGTCCCGACAACAAGGCTAGATCAGGTACCCATATACAAAATCAATGCAAACTAAATGAAATGGGGTAAAGGAGAAAAACTAGTGGGAACAAAACTCCTCCCCAAAATAGAATGCAAGGAAGGAATGAAATGCACTAATGAAAGAAGGATAGGAGGTGGATAACATGATACCCCCCATATACAACTTCTATCATATAAGTAATGTACAATGGTCTCCATAGGAGAGATAGAAAGAGAGAAGAAGGCCCCCCCACAATGAAGAAACTCCCGTCACAATGGTAGATGCCTAATGTAGAATCCAATTGGAGATCTTGAAGCGACAAATGATATTCCTCCCCTTGGGAAGAAATGGATCCAAAGGACGATGTCGAAGAAACCCTATGAAGAATGATGAACCAATCTATCTCAAGATGTGTGCCATGATAGGATGCTGAAGAATCTCATTGTCTAAATTGAAACAAATGATGCCAAAGTTAAACTGATGTGGAGAATACTGAAATGCAACCTCTGAATGCATGGATAATGGTGGGAAAATAGTGATAACCTGAATGTCAAGGTAGAGGATATGAATGTCCTCAAAATAATACTCCAAATCTGCAATATAGGACTCAACAAACAAGAAAGATATGTCTGCAACATAAGAGTCCAAAGTAGCTATGTCTGGAAGATGTATGATTCCCTGTTACACTGAATCAAGAACAACAAGAGATGTTGATGAAGTCTCAGTCTGAAGAGTAGGAACTGTGAGACAAACCTCTGATCCATCGGAACATGTAAGGGTGTCTAAATACTCAAGCTCCTCTAAAGTATCATGATCAAAGGGTGTATTCTCTCTCCAAGCAATGGGTAAGAGACAATATGAAGCAGGATCCTCTGGGAATGGAGAGAGAATTGGGTCTCCATAGATCTCCCAAAGATGAGTTCAAAGTGGGTGAGGACAATCAATGTCCGATATAACCAATATAGTGTCATGATCAACACTAGACAATATAAGTCCTACTATGTGATTTCTAATGATATCCCATGCTAATTTTCCCTCTAAAGTTGTTGGTTCAGGTATGAGATCATATAAATAAGGCAAAATATTAAGCCACCTACAATGTGTAAGTATACCCTTTACCCATGACTTATAATTACCCCGTTCCAGAAGAACAACTGAAGGGTGAGTATAAAAACCCATGATAACTCTTCAAATGAAAAATTCAAAGACTAATGATCTCAGCAATGATAAAGCATATCAACATAACCCATCCAACGCAAACAAAGCCCATGTAGGAGCCAAGATGACCAAGTAATTGAGCAAAGTGTAAAAACACACAAAGCTGAATAAAAAATACTTGGTAAATATTTTGATAAAATAGACTATAAATCTAGAAAGATCACTATAATACCTTTCCAACACCTATTTGTTTGTGCAAAACGGAGTTCAGATGCAAAAGATATGCCCCTTGGAGTGAAATATCCAAGTTCTGACTTTGACTGGCAAAAAAGACTGCAAAACTACAAAATCAAGAAAAATTACCAAAACCATTGGAACGGCACCAAAACCAGCTTTTCGATGATATCTCATTTTTGAAAATCCAAGAAAAAATGCCCATTTTACGCCCGATTTAGTGCAAGTTGCTCAAAAGGGGCAAAAAAAAGTTGCACAACCCTCAGGGGCTAAAAAAAATCGGCCCCTGGCCACATGACCGACTAGGGGGCTAGCGCATAGGTGCTGGAGCCGAAGCCCTTGGTCACCAATGTGACCGCAGGCGGGTGCTGGAAAGGCCAACAGGGGTCGGCAGAGCTCGGAGCGGGGTCAGTGGAGCTTGGGTGGCGGCCGGTCGGCCCGGACGGCGCAAGTGGCGCAGCGGCGGCTAAGCCGGGTGGTGGCGGTGTGGTTGCCGCTGGGTGGCCAAGTGGTGGCACGACCGGTGTATGCACGCAACGCAAAAAAAATAATAAAAAAGCCTTTATTTTTTTTGTTTTTTTTTGTGATTTTTTTGCTGCGGGGGCCGTAGGGCCAAACCTTAAATTTTTTTTTGCATCTTTGGTTGACTGTAACCAAAATTGACAATTTGACAGTCGATTTAGGGGTTTTTGGGTGCTACAAATCCAATGGCACTGTCCGTTTGGGCCCAAAGTGAACCCAAAATTTAGAGTATGCTGGATCCACAAAAAAATTTTAGAACCCTAGATCTGCTTCCAATGCAAAAAACTCAAAACAAGAACAAGCAGCTGCAGATCTGAAGCTCTGATACCATATTGGAGTTGAGAAGATACAACACCACAGGAGCCTAGGGACCTCTGCAAGCAAATAACATGTTACAAGGAGAAACAACCAAGAGAATGCTCAAGAATGTGGAGCAATGTATTCACTCAAAATGTAAAATGAATTAATGATACAAAAGATAGTTTTCAACCACATATATGTCAAAACCCTAAAAAGGAAAACCCTAGGCTTGCACAATAATAATTAATAAAGTAATTAATTATCATGCACCTAATGTTAGCTTAAGTGAAAAGAGGTAAAAGGGAACTTTAAGTAACTAAACAAATATTGTTTAATTAATAAAGTAAATACCCAATTACTCTAACAATTTTATCTTAAGTTCATTCATATGCTGCATGTTAGACCCGACAACAAACATGTCATCAACATAAAGCAACATGATAATATAGCTACCATTATCCAATTTTTTAAAATAAACACAATAATCAGAATGACATCTTTTGTAATCTTGTTCAACCATAAAACTATCAAATTTCAAATACCATTGCTGAGGTGCTTGCTTTGGTCTATACAAACTCTTCTTTAAACTCCACACAAATTCCTCCTTACCCTTGACCTCATATCCCTATGGCGAGGATACATTACGAGTGTACATTATTTGTATGATCAGTCTCCACATATTAACATCGAGAAGGTGTTAGTTGTCATTAGATTTTATCTTATCTTTTTACTTTTAACACATGTGTCCTAGGTAGTTATGATATATTGTCACATGCCATAGGATTAAGACACTTGTCATAATCCTATTTAATCCTATTTCTTACCTTTGCTACATAACTAAGGGGTTCTCATACATTGTATATATAATTCTATTGAATTTAATTCCATTGCAATCTTGAGCATTGCATATTAATCTCTCTTGTTCTTTCTTGAAGTTCCTAGATTTCGGGTGACTATAATCTTCAGACAAATATAGTATGGTGTAGAGTATTTATACTAACTCTTATGAAATCTATGATAGTTGACCTTAATAGTGAGTGGTTCAAGAGGACCTTGGTCATGTAGTCCTAATCCCTTTCCTTTTTAGCCCACATTTTTACACATTTTAAGTGCTTTGGAATAGGTCTATTAAACAAATCATGGTGGGAATTCATCTTTGTAAAACCAAACACTTATGTCACTATCTAAGATCTCATCATCAAGGATGCCATCATACAATTTATTTTTCCGCATTAGATGACCTTAGGATCTTTTTGCTTATGATTATAAGGTTTTCCATAGGACTTCAGAGAAAGAGGGCATTGGATGACATGAAATACATTGTGTAGCTCTTATCCCACACCCTTTGTCTACAATTTTGACCTTGATTTGGGAGTCAAGTTAGTGGATTATGTTGATGCCAAAGTGGTAGGATCAACATAGGATGAAGATGGTAATGATGGTGGAGGAATGAAGACATCCACACTAACACAATGATGGGACTTGTTGTAAGGACCTTCCAATAATTTGTAGTATTGAAAGAGATTAGGATTGCCAAAAACTATGATTTCTAAACCATTGTACATGAATTTGATACATTGATGTTATGTGGATGGGACTACTTGTATGAAATGGATTCATGGATGATCAAGAAGGATGTTATATGGAAGTTCAAGGTCAAGAACATGAAACAATGTGTTTTGTAGGATTCAACCCTCCTAAACTAGAAGCGAAATGGTGCCGTGATTTTCTCTTTGCATCATCATAACATCTAATAGTTATTTTCTTTTGGGGTTCCATGTTATCATAATAATATCTTAATTATTTGATTATTTTGTATGTATATAGATTCAAACCAAACCCTTCATCTATAAGGACACATTTTTACTTTATGTTTATTAACAATAGCCTCTATATGGAGTGATGTGGTATGATATGGTTCAATAGAAGGCATACCATTGGGAGTAAATGCAACACGATATGAAGACAAGTGAATATTGAGGGCTTGAAATTGATTAGGATTGATATCAATAGGAACTCATGACTCTCTCAAAGTATGACCCAATATGTATTTATAAAGAGGTGATGATCTAAGAAGCTCCAAGATGGATATCTATACAAGAGTCTTCCCAAGATGCTCAAGGAACTCATATTCTAAGGTGACTTGTTGAGAGGATGAGATTGCTCCATAGATGGTAAGCCAATCATGCCTAATAATCATGGCACAATTAGGAATTTCAATTATAACATTGTTTACTTATGGATAGGCTTCTTTGGTATGACCAAAAATTGAGTCATATGAGGTGGGTGTGGTACTGGCATTGTTTATTTGAGTATTTTGGGATGGGCCTTTATTTGATATTGATGGTTGATTTTAGTCATACTTAGGAAATGAATCTTGATAAATACCTAAATTCTCATTAGATGAAGAAGATGAGGATCCTTCCACTATAAGTTTTCATGCTTGATAATATCTTGGACATAAAATTTAAGCTGCATGCATTTGGAAAGGGTATGGCCCTTAACACGGGTGCTGGCAAGAAGTTGAGTCCACTTTTTGGCCATTTAGTGGGTGTTTTCCCTGTTTTTCAGACTTTGACACATTTGACCTTAAAATTTGAAGCACTTAGAGATGGAATTTTGAAAAAAGTCACTAATCATAAAATGTAGTACTTAGAGTCTAGTTTCCAAATATGTAATTTATTTCAATACCCAGATGATACAAATTGACTTTCAATATGCGTTTCTAAAAACCATTGTTTAAAAGTCTTTTTTTTTACCATACCATGCATGTGTACGTCATCCATATTTTCACCTAAAAAATCATATTTTTCTAAATCCTTTTGGGAGAATATTTGTAACTCATTGAAGCATGCTTTCCACATTTTTTTGTAATTTTTTATTGAATATTTTTTTTTGTTGATTTTTTATTGGCCATATTTGGTGTTTTAAAAAATCGTTGTGTACGTCACGCATAAGATAACCTAAACTTATGATTTTTTTAATTTTTTTTTAAATTGAAAAGAATTGTCTGAAGTACGTTGTCGTGCAATCCGTTCGTAAAAATGTTATGTTGATAAAAAGTTATTAAAATACTAAAAAATACTGTTAATTCAAGTTTATGGACCTGTTTAATCAAAAATTAAATGAAAAATAAAAAAATTAATCCAATTGTAAAAAAATTTACATATTTGGAATCTACACTGTCAAATCTATAATGGATTTTAATTTCGTCGAAAAACTCTGCAAAGAAAGCCTTCAAACGTATGCCCAAAGTATTTTTTTGTGAAATTGCTAGGACCTTCAACTTGCAGGTCAAACCAGGTCCATGGCTTAGGTTTGGATCCCCAAACCATTTCTCGAACCCGTTAACAAAGCAAAAAATCGGCCTAAATTTGAAATTTAAAAAAATGGGATCCCGTTTATAATTCAGTCATTGAAAATTAAATTACGGGGCCATTGGAAAATGAAACGGGATCTTTATTTATTTAACTCAGGATTCCGTTTAGTAAACGGGATCCCAATTTTGAAAAATTGGGATCTCATTTACTAAATGGGATTTTGAGTTCTTTTTTACCGTTATTTTTAAATTTACTATCAAAAAGGGGTATGTCGGGTCTGAGAATCATTCTGTACGGCCGACTGCAACATATTCCCTATTTTCTATCAAATTTTGTCTTGTTGAAGCTCTTCAAGTTGGGTTTTTTTTCAATTTTGAAAGGAGGCATCATTGGGACATTGTGAGAAAATAATTTTGTTGAATTACTATTTGTTTTGAAAGGAGGAAGATAATTGTTTTTGAATTCCTATTTGCTTTCAAAGAAGGATGATTTTTTTTGTTTAATTAAGCTACTTGTTTGAAGAAGGAAGAGTAATTTTGTTGAATTCCTATAAATGTTTCAAAAGAGGATGTGGAATTTTGTTTGATTGAGCTACTTGTTTGGACGAGGAAGACAAATTTTGAGCAATTTCTACTTGTTTGAAGGATGAAGATGAATTTTGTTTAATTGATACTTGTTTGAAGGAGGAAGAGGATTCTTGTTCAATTGTTACTTGTTTGAAAGAGGAAGAGGAAATTTGTTCAATTGCTACTTATTTGAAGGAGGAAGAGGAATTTTGTTCGAACAATTGCTACTTTTTTAAAGGAGGAACAAGTTGAAGAAAGACTCTCAAGTTTTTGAAATTCATTTGTGTATACTTTAAAAAAATTCAATCATGGGATCACAATGTCGGAATAAGAGGAAAGATAGGAAGGTATTGACCCCTGAAGAAATTCAAGCAAAGAGAGAAAAGGAGAAACAAAGACAAAGAGAAAGAAGAATGAGAATTTGATCAATGAATGATGGTGAAGCATCCAATTCCACAACTATTGAAGATAAAAACATTGAGGAGACCATGAATGTAGACGATGCAAACTTGCAAGAAGTGAATGTGGAAACTAATACGAATATACAAAATACTCCTGGTATGTCTTCAAATATCCCTTCCAATGCTATAGATAATTTTTCAATAGGCACAAGTCTAGGTACATCTTCAAATCCACCTTTGAGCCTCATGGAAATGGTGTTTATTAGAGATTTACAAGAGGTTGGATATTACAATGTTGATATTGATAATATTCGTAGAGTTAAAGATTTGAGTCAAATTGTTGTTGAAAATGAAAATGAAAACCGTTTTGTTGTGGAAAATGAAAATGAAAATGAAGATGAGAATGAAATTGAAAATGAAAATGAAAATGAAAATGAAGATGAGAATGAAAATGAAAATGAGAATGAAAATGAAAATGTAAATGAAAATGAAAATGAAGATGAGAATGAAAATGAAAATGAAAATGAAAATGAAGATGAGAATGAAAATGAAAATGAAAATAGTTTTGAATATATATATTTTTTAAATTGAAAGTGACGTTTTGGATAATCTTCCTGGTAAAATTTCCGAGAGACAAATAAGAACACATGCTAATAGATTATACAATCAATTTTTTTATCGTAAAAACTTGTAGTTCAATGTCAACTAATGATGCAATTAATGATAATGCAAAAAATGAGAAAAATAATGAAAAAGTTAGGCATTTTTGTGAAACAAAGAAGAAAGGATTAATCAGTAAAATAGGTTATCTAGTATTGCTAGTGCCATTCAGTCTATTGAAAAAAATAGTAGGTCTAAAGATAAGAATGCAGCAAGAAGAGCTATACCAACTACGATAGTTAATAAATCAACTTTGAATAAAATAATGGTAAGCAATATTAGTGAAGTTTAAAAATAATTCCTAAAACATTGCTAAGAGTAGCAAAAAGAAGAGAAAGTATAGAAAATGATCCTATTGACCAATGTTGGATTTTCGGTGGTCGACTCCCGAGGTTTGATATGAAATTGAATGTTGAAATTAAATCTTTGATTGAAAAATATTGGCATGATAATACTAGGGTATCATCTAATGCTAGAGATGTTTTAAAATAAAGGGTGGGGTCCAAAGTTTGCGATCCTCATCCAAAAAACCTATTAGATACAACACAAACTGAATTTTATAAAAAAAATTGTGGTGATTTAGTGTTACCTGGTAATATTAAAATAAGCCAAAGGTCTTTTCAAAAATGTAAACCATGGTATGTAAAAATTAATAAAGAATGAATATCTTGTTGTTATAAAACACATGTTCAATTTGGTTATTTTTATGATGTTTTTCAATATGTACGTTGTACTTTGCATACTAACATGATTATGCGGGAATGTGGTATCAATATGCCACCTGAAACAGTAAGGGAGTTTATATCAAGTTTATTTTGTGAAAGATCTAATGAAAAAATATTTTATTCAAGTTATTGTATTTATGGACAATGCAGTAGTTGTGGAAATCTTTCATTCTTTAGAGTTTGCATGCATGGAAGTGTTGATAATGATTTTGGAAAACAATTAGTTGATGTTAAAAGATTTAAGAATGTTAATTATTCTCTAAAAGATGGAAAAATTGGAAAGCATTGTGATTTAGTTACAAAAAAGTTACTGTACATTCATTCATATTAGAATTTAAGAATAAGATTATGCCAAAATATGCCATGCATTCTCAACATGCTCAATGGCTTGATGGCCAATTTTGCACATGTAGAAACACATTTCCAATTGGTAGTATACTTTTAGTGGTTGATTTTGCAGAAAATTATACTCGAGCTCCGCAAGAGGAAATTCAATCACAGTATTATAATTCAGTGCAAGTACCTATGTTTGTCCATATTGTTTATAGACATGCAGATGATAGCACAAAGGATGATAGAAAATTTTTGAGGGAGTATAATTTTTATTTGAGTGACAACTGGTTACACTCGTCAGAGTTTGTTCAATACTATTTTAGTATATTTTATAGAAATTTAAGAGAAAGAGGAATCCAGATGACAAAACACCTCATATGGTTAGATAATTGTACAGGGCAGTTCAAGAATGCTTGAATGTTCTATTGGTTAAGTAGGGTTCACAAGGAACTTAATCTCCAACAGATATGGAGTTTTTTTGAAGTTGGGCATGGTAAAGGAGAGCATAATGGAACTGGTGTGTGTGTCAAAAGAGTTCTTGCTAGAGAACAATTAAAATTCGAGGATGCAGTAAAATTTAAAGATGCATGTGGCATTGTGGATTGGTGCAATACAAGATTATCTGCACTTGGTTTGAGTTAGTACTCTACAATTCATTGATTCTTTTGGTTGGTTGAAGAAGAGAAAATTGTACCTAGAGTTGACTGTGACACAATCAATGGATCTACTAAATGACATTCATTTAGGAGTTCGACAACAAGCACATGGACTATTTGGACAAGGGAGCTTGCATTTTTTTGTCAATTTTGTAACTCAGGAGATTGGGGAGCATGTGAAAATACAAAATGGGTTGAACAGTGGGAGCAAATATCGTTGACACCTACACAAGCACATGATCAATATGAAATAACTATTAAAGAAAATGATCAAGTGTTTGCATCTGAAGACTATGACCGTGTTTCAGACCTTATACAAGAAGGTAATTTAATTCAAATTATTTCATTTTATTTCACTTTATTAAGTTATTTTGTAATATTAAATTATTTATATGGATATGTGCAAGTTATTAAATCAAATTTTGTTTGCAGGACATGTGTATGTTGTTGTTGCACCTGAGGGGAATGAAGAGGAAACAAAATATTGGTTGCCTCGTTGTGTGGAGACCAAACATAAGTTAATAAAACCTCATGAAGATGATGATGGCTATCATTATCCAACAGGTATGGTGATCCCCTTAAGACATCCCCTTAAGAAAATTTGGATAATAAGTTTTTGATCCCCTTAAGAATTTTTTTAGAACAAGCCTTTGATCCCCTTAAGAAAATTTTGAGAACTTATTTGATGATGGTTTTCATGTTTTCCAATAGGATCAGTGGTGGTTGTTGGCACTTGGCTACAAAAATATCTGACAAGGAAGAATGGTCTACCTGCATTCGAAGATTATGAAACACATAAAAATATTATACACTATTCACATTTGGTGGTGGCAAAAAATATAAAACTAGATCGGTATCGTGGAAGACCTACAAATAAAGTGCTATGGACAATTTCTATGGAAGAGCATGAGACAATCATAGATGCATTGCAAAAAAGAAAGGATGCAGATGGTACAATGGAATAAGTAAATACAGGTAAATATAGTTTTAGTTTTATATTGTCCTTTTAAATAGATTAAATACATGTTTTGATATTGGTCGAGTGTGTTATTAGTTGAAATTGATTTAAATTGTCCTTTTATAGATCCTTAAGCCATAATCACAAAAAGGATCTAGTCCATGCAAATTCAACCTAGACAACATGGAATACTCGGTAAAAATAGGTAATTATTAGTTAAATTATATTTAAATACATGTTTTGATTATATATTGATATTGCTTGTACATTAATAGTTAAAATTGATTTATTATCCTTTTTTGTATCCTTAAGCTATCATTGCTTTGATGTATCATCATTTGAAACAAAAAGGAGAGGATGCCTGGATTCAACCTACACACATGTGTGGAATAATTTTAAATGCAGGTGCTTGAGTTGTGTACATATAGATAGTTTTATATAAATTAAAATATGTATGTTTTGATGATTTCATTGATATTGCTTGTACCTCTTTTATATCAGGTGGCGTGAAGACCTACTACATTCCGGGCACGAGTTTGAGATGTTCTTGAGATGGCATATCCAAATTTTGTAATAATTGTTTTGAGATGACATATGTGTACATACATACTTACATAATTAAACATTTTGTACAAATTACAAATACATGTACATACCCCTTAAGGCATCCCCTTAAGACAACCTATAAATTAGTGTTGGATGCTATTATTTGTTTTGAAAGCTTATAAATTAGTATTGGATGCTATTATTTGTTTTGACAGCTTATAAATTAGTGTTGGATGCTATTGTTTATATGATTTATTAATGGTTTTGTTCTCTAATCTTGTATGGTATTGTTTATTTCTTAAAATTTCATCCTTTGCAGTATATAAACATATTGCTTTTGTTTGTACATACCCCTTAAGACAACCTATAAATTAGTGTTGGATGCTATTATTTGTTTTGTCAGCTTAAAAATTAGTGTTGGATGCTATTATTTGTTTTGACAACTTATAAATTAGTGTTGGATGCTATTATTTGTTTTGACAACTTATAAATTAGTGTGTGATGAACTATTAGTTATTTTGACAACTTATAAATTAGTGTTTTTGTGGAACATGAGGTCAAGAGGACTTTTATGTTCTTAAGTTTTTTCTAACACTTTGCATGATTTGTAAATATGGGACTACATGATTTAATTTCAAACCTTTAGCCTATTTTTGGATAATTAAGTTCTTTAATTTAATGTTGTAAAAGAACTAGGAAATATGGTGTATACATACAGAACAACTTTTTGGGCAAAAATCGTTGCATTTTCATTGGTATTTGTGTTTAGTTTATAGAAACCCTAAACCATAAACCATAGGACCTAAAGCCTACAAGATGAGCTCTAAACCATAGGAGATGAACCCTAAAAAACCCTAGAAACCATAAACCATAGGACCTAAAGCCTAGGAGATGAACCCTAAACCATTAACCCATATAGATTTGTTATTCTAAGCATCTCATGAACCCTACAAACAATAAACCATAGGACCTAAAGCGTAGGAGATGAGTTCCCTAAACCATTAACCCATATAGATTTATTTTGGAATATGCTTTCAATAATTTATCTAAATTGATCTATTTCGGGAGGTTGTTAATATAAATGCATTGAACTTATGAATTGCCATAAAAAATGTTCACTTAGATCAAGTTCTATTATGGAATATTTTAAAACATATTTTTTAGGTGTTTCATTTCATCATTTAATTGTTAGGATAAATCTAGAGCACTATTCATCATAGAAAGAAGGGATAAATTATTAGTACCAAGTGAGAAATATCTACTACCCTATCACTATGGACTTATTCTTGAACTAGATGTCCATGAACATAAACATGCTTGATTAAAATCCAAAAAAATGGTTGATGGACTAATATATCTTTTAGTTTTTAAGGAAATTCTACATCATGTAGACCACATTGATTGTCCTATATTATACTCTTCTTTGATCCCCTTAAGACGTCGTATTAGGACCCCTTAAGACATCCCCTTAAAACAACCTATAAATTATGTTTAGTTTATAGAATTTATTAATGATTTTGTTCTCTAATCGTATGTTATTGTTTATTTCTTAAAATTTCATCCTTTGTGGTATATAAATAGATTGCTTTTGTTTGTAGATTATGATTTTTTTCTTATTTTATTAGATGTAACCTGTGTATTACGACCCCTTAAGACATCCTATCAGGACCCCTTAAGACATCCCATTAGGACGTGAATTGAATAAGTTCACTGACTAATTATCGCTAATTATTGAATGGACATATCATGTATATCATGTACATGGATCACTAAATTTTTAATGTACAAATATTAAAATATCCTATTAATGTCAAATTTAATTTCATATTTATATTTAATTTCAAATTAATGTCCTATGTACTAATGTCTCGACTATGAACATAAATGCACAAATGTACATGTGTAAATTAAAATTGAACAATAATAAAGTCCATCATTTACAATATATTAAGTGCATGAAGTAAAGTCCAACAAAGTACTCGACCCATGAAATAAAGTCCAACATGGTACATGAGAAACCAAATATGTAGTCCATGAAATAATCAAATATAACCCATAAAATCATGTTTAGGTCATACTATCGTCTCTATAATCAAGAGACCTCTTCACAACGTGCGGACTATGTGGATGACCTGAAACACTATGTACAAGAGAAAGATGAAATCATATGTAAGACGATGAAAATGATTTAATGACAATTTAATTTATAATTAATCAAAAAATTAAATTACCATCATATTTGGGTTTGGATGCTTTGGTGCACCTGAACCAACCTCTAAATTCTCTGAATCAATCTACATAAACAAGACAAAGAAAGTTGAAATTAGATGTAAGTCTACAATTAAAAATGATTTAATTCAATTTAATTTATAATTTATCATATTTTAATTGTACTGTATTATGAGGTTGTGCACCCTCTTCTCCAAGACCTGTTTGTACATGCTCAACTACAAGATGTGTCTCCTGCTAGATAAAAGAAAAAGAATTTAAAACATGTATTAGCTCATATTATATATATATATAATAAATTAAAGTTATTCAAAATATATAATTTGTAATTGACTTTAAATATATAATAATTTTTTTAAATTACCATGATATCTGGAGCCTGCTCTGCATGTCCTCCTGGAGGTGTAATCATAATCGGTTCATGGCAGAAAGTCACACTAACAAAGTCTTACAAGATCAAATTTAAAGCATGTGTATACTTGAATTAGGTTAAAATATATATGTTCAAGTAAATGCACATTTTGTGTAGAATTTTTTTTAAACAACCTGAAAACCAAAGGCCTCATGAGTAGCCGCAACATCTAATGTTTGTTCGATGCCCATTCTCATTGTTGTATCAACCTAGACATACATGTAGACATTTTTAATGCTTATAATATTTACAAGTGTACATGCACATTTGATATATAGTGAATTCAAAATTCATAATTGTAAGTATACTAATGTAAGTTAAACAATCTACAATATAAATGTACTTGCCCCTGATCTACGACGCTCGATAGTGGAGGAGTGCTCGACAACCCCTCGGGTGGAATCAACGTAGAAGCTGATTGACTCCCCTAAACCAACATAAATATTTTAAACATATGTTCATGATTCAATTATAAATTTAAAACTCAAGTTAACAATCATCTCATATATAATTTAGAAAATTAAAATCAAAATACCCCAAAAGGGTTGCTGACTAGGACTGGTCTCAATATATGTACTCTCAAAGCGGATGATTTCCCCATCGTCAGTGTCATCTGTACACCAAACAGTTTGATTGTTAAAATGTATTGAAAAATTTATTTGATATGTATTCATTAAAATTCTTATAAAATCAACATGTAGATGCATATTTATACCTATGTCACAGTGTCCTCAGGGTGATGGTCTGCTATAAGAAATTTTACAAATGAACTGAGGCAACTAGATGAACCACCAGAATCTCCACGTCCACCCAAACTAGGTGTGGCCTGATCGAGTCCATAGCATAGTTTATGGCAACTAGTACATACATGTGGGACCCTGGACACTCCTAGAATGGTACTTAGACCAACTCCATAAAATACTCCTCCATCGTCGTCGTCTCTATGCTCCCTACTCGCTATCACAAAAGAATGTTGATCAAGGTCTCCTACGAGCGTACTAAGAGATCCTAATGTCAAGACCACCACACGTTGATGCATAGGTGTGGGAATGTGAGGACCAGGAGCAACAACAAGGGGTTGCGCATGCACAAGGCGTTGAGGATCAACCCTTGCCCCTAACCTCTGTTGTGGCATGCCGCCACCAACACCATGAAATGATTTAAAATCAAAATAATTGGGCTTTTTCCCCATAACAAACTCTACATATAATTTCCTCAAAAAATACAATGGGACCTCCCAATTAGCATGTGGTGGACTATCAAAAACCATATACCATTGATCCGAAAAATGTGCACTCATCTGTGGATGTATACACACCTCATGGATATTCTAGATTTATTGGGAGGAATGGGATGCTGAGTAATAGGGTCGAGAAAGTAAGGGGCTAGGTGGTTTTTTTTAATTTTAAGGTCTAAAATTTGTTTATAGGAGAGACTGTTTGCATAAAATTGTCTCATCTGCTCTCTCTCTCGTCGATGCCTATCTAGATCAAAATCAATCATCTTAATGGAATCCACAATGTTTTGCATCACAGATGCAAAACATCTAACGTGTGGAGGAATCAATGTTTGATTCTACATAGCATTGATTTGATTCTGAATGGATGCAACTTGATCATTTATGCGTTCTCGCAAGCGAGCCTCATCAGATGCAATAGGTGTTGGAGGTGGGATATTAGGTTGAGTGGGTGGAGGGGGAGGTGGAGGCGGTTGAGGTGGTGGATTAAGGATATCATCGATGTTAAATTGATCCATGATATCAGATATAAGTGCACCTACATTAAATTATGCAAAATTAACATACAAACTTACAAAATTACAAGTACATATACATTGATTGAACTTGAGCATGTGCATACAAAATTCAAAATTTAACATGTACATACATTTAAAATAAAAAAATACGATGCATAATTTGCATGCATACATCAAACTTAAAAAATTACAAGTACATATACATTGATTGAACTTGAGCATGTGCATACAAAATTCAAAATTTAACATGTACATACATTTAAAATAAAAAATACGATGCATAATTTGCATGCACACATCATTCAACTAACTATGTACATACATACAAATTTCAAAATTTAAGATCTAGAACTCTGCAATTTTAATACATGTACATACTAAAAAATAAAATTGAAACATTCACAAAAATCTCTTTTTATGTCTAATGTATATATATATATTACATTTTTCCAACAAGAGAAATCATGATCTAGTAGATAGTCATATTTAATATATACTTTTATAAATTCATCATTATAATATCATAAATTCCACCAAATTCATAAATTCATGTCACTAAAAATATCCATCTAGAACCAAAATCATAAATTCACGTCACTAAAATTATCCATCGAACCAAAATAATAAATTCATCGGCCAAAATATCCATCAAACCAAATTCATAAATTCATAACTATAAGATCATTGTCTTAATTTAGAAACCGTTGTGGCTCTCAATTGCATCTGTTCATTTCTTTATGTTTTCCTTTTCAAAATCAGAAGTTCTCCTCTCCTCTAGCCATTTTCGATGCTCATCTAATATCCCATCCATAGCCCTAACAACATCAACAACGGTTTGCATCCTAGATGCAAACATCCTCATAGGTGGTGCGATACATTCTTCATTTTGAATAATGTTGATTTGATCTTGGATGGTTCTAACATTGGAATTGATTCGTGCTTGCAAGCGAGCACCATCGATTTCAGGTGGTGGAGGTGGTGGGTTATGAGGTGGAGTGGGTGGAGTGGGTGGAGGTGGAGGTGAAGGTGGTGGAGATGTATGGCGTGGAGGTGGATTATGAATATTATTGAATCGATCCATGTGATCTCTAAGATATAAGTGAACCTACATTAGATTTTTAATTTCAAAATATAAGATACATGTTTAGGAAATACCCATAAACCATTCAATATAAATGGCCTAATTGAATACAAATTATAAAATGTGTAAGCCTCATTTATGTCTAAGGCATGTTACTTGAATAAAAAAGAAATTAACTAAATTAATATAGAACAATTTATGAATGCTTTAGGGTTTACGGTTTAGAGTTTAGGATTTAGGTTTTAGGGTAATAGGATGGCTTAAGGGGATCTATGTAGTAAGTTCCTAGTACAAAATGACATGGATTAAGTGAATAAAATTTGGTGAAGATTCCCAAGGCAACCAAATTTCATTAAGGTTCTAGGAAACTTCACCAAATTTTATTCACTTGAGCCATGTCATTTTGTCCTAGGACCTTACTAGAGATAGATCCCCTTAAGCCATCCTATCACCCTAAACCGTAAATCGATCAACCTAGATCATGAAATCTCATTAATATTATAATCTTCCATGATCTTAAATATTATTGTTAAATTTGGTTTCCATGGGCATTAAGGTCCTAGGAAACTTCACCAAATTTTATTCACTCGAGCCATGCCATTTTGTCCTAGGACCTTACTAGAGATAGATCCCCTTTAGCCATCCTATCACCCTAAACCGTAAATCGATCAACCTAGATCATGAAATCTCATTCATATTATAATCTTGCACAATATTATATTGTTGTTAAATTTGGTTGCCTTGAGCAACTTCACCAAATTTTTAGAACTTATTTGATTCCCCTTAAGAAATGTCATATTAGGACCCCTTAAGACATCGGTTTACAGTTTAGGGTGATAGGATGGCTTAAGGGGATCTATGTATAGTGAGGTCCTAGGACAAAATGACATGGATCAAGTAAATAAAATTTGGTGAAGATTCCCAAGGCAACCAAATTTCATTAAGTTCCTAAGCAACTTCACCAAATTTTATTCACTTGAGCCATGTCATTTTGTCTTAGGACCTTACTAGAGATAGATCCCCTTAAGCCATCCTATCACCCTAAACAATAAATCGATCAACCTAGATCATGAAATCTCATTCATATTATAATCTTGCATGATCTTAAATATTATTGTTAAATTTGGTTGCCTTAGGCAACTTCACCAAATTTTCAGAACTTATTTGATCCCCCTTAAGACATCTTGAAGTATGGCTTAAGGGGATCTATGTAGTAAGGTCCTAGTACAAAATTCCATGGCTTAAGTGAATAAAATTTGGTGAAGATTCCCAAGGCAACCAAATTTCATTAAGGTCCTAGGCAGCTTCACCAAATTTTATTCACTTGAGCCATGTCATTTTGTCCTAGCACCTTACTAGAGATAGATCCCCTTTAACCATCCTATCACCCTGAACCGTAAATCGATCAACCTAGATCATGAAATCTCATTCATATTATAATCTTGCACGATCTTATATTATTGTTAAATTTGGTTGCCTTGGGCAACTTCACCAAATTTTTAGAACTTATTTGATCCCCCTTAAGAAATGTCATATTAGGACCCCTTAAGACATTGGTTTACGGTTTGGGGTGATAAGATGGCTTAAGGGGATCTATGTCTAGTGAGGTCCTAGGACAAAATGACGTGGATCAAGTGAATACAATTTGGTGAAGTTGCCCAAGGCAACCAAATTTCATTAAGGGCCTAGGAAAAAATGATGGCTTTAGGGTTTAGGGTTTAGAGTTTAGAGTTTAGGGTTTATGGTAATAAGACGACTTAAGAGGATCTATGTAGTAAGTTCCTAGGAAAAAAGGACATGGCTGAAGGGAATGAAATTTGGTGGAGTTTCCGAAGGCAACCAAATTTCATTTTAAGGTCCTAGGATAAAATGAATGCTTTGTTTAGGGTTTAGATTTTAGAGTTCAGGGTTCAGGGTTTAGGGAACTTAGGGTGAAGTTTGGACCTGGCCCTTAGAATAATGAACTTGCAAGTTAGTGAACAACATTTTCTTGTGGAACAATTGATTGAGATAGCTCTTGTTTCAACTGACCAACCTAGATCATGAGATCTCATTCGTATTATAATCTTGCATGTAATCTTATTAAATTGTTAAATTTGGTTGCCTTGGGCAACTTCACCAAATTTTTAGAACTTATTTGATCCCCTTAAGAAATGTCATATTAGGAACCCTTAAGACATCGATTTATGGTTTAGGGTGATAGGATGACTTAAGGAGATCTATGTCTACTGAGATCCTAGGACAAAATGATATGGCTTAAGTGAATAAAATTTGGTGAAGTTGCCCAAGGCAACCAAATTTCATTAAGGGCCTAGGAAAAAATGATGGCTTTAGGGTTTAGAGTTTAGAGTTTAGAGTTTAGGGTAATAGGATGGATTTTAAGGGGATCTATGTAGTAAGGTCCTAGGACAAAATGACATGGCTTAATGGAATAAAATTTGGTGGAGTTGCCTAAGGCAACCAAATTTCATTTTAAGGTCCTAGGATAAAATGAATGCTTGAGGGTTTAGGGTTTAGAGTTTAGAGTTCAGGGTTTAAAGGGTTTAGGGAACTTAGGGTGAAGTTTGGGTGGCCCTTCGAATAATGGACTTGCAAGTTAGTGAACAAAATTTTCTTGTGGAACAGTTGATTAAGATAACTCTTGTTTCAACTAACCAACCTAGATCATGAAATCTCTTTCATATTATAATCTTGCATGTAATCTTATTAAATTGTTAAATTTGGTTGCCTTCGACAACTTCACCAAATTTTTAGAACTTATTTGATCCCCTTAAGAAATGTCATATTACCTGACCCCTTAAGACATCAGTTTACAGTTTAGGGTAATAGATTGACTAGTTTATGAATATTTTTGATTTTATGAATAGATTGACTATTTCCGTAATAAAAACACATAATTAAATGTATTATTAAGATTGAGTTTGATGTATATTTTAACTTGATATTTTATTAATTTTGAATATAAGATTATTTTATTTAACATTTTTCTCATTAATATTTCCCACTTAAATGAATTTTATGATATAAAATGTATAATAAAATTAGTTTTAATGTTGAATTATCTTATTTTATTTT
Source organism: Sequoiadendron giganteum (assembly GCA_007115665.2). Taxonomy (NCBI): domain Eukaryota; kingdom Viridiplantae; phylum Streptophyta; class Pinopsida; order Cupressales; family Cupressaceae; genus Sequoiadendron; species Sequoiadendron giganteum. The sequence continues at coordinate 609,861,157 of CM021108.1, read as the reverse complement.
TGGTTGTGAAAAGAAAAATATTTAGATTCTTTTAGTGTCTAGGTGACTAGTGCAAATTGAGATTTTAGACTAGAAACTAGAAGCCTAATTAACAATTAATTGACAAGAATGAGAGTTAAGATTGTTGAAAGACAAGAGACAACACATGCAAACAAGAAATGGAAACAAGGCATGACTAAGATAGATCAAAACATAAAATAGAAATAAATGTAAATATTATCTAATTAAGTGACAATTGAAAATGGATTGTACACTTGGATTTACGAATTTGCTAACTAAATTTGCAAACAAACATTGATAATTTATGAATTGTAACTATTCTTTAACATATTGTTTTCTAATCTAATTATAATTTAACATTGAAAGTAAAGTTTAACAAATTGTAAATTCTCCATACAATGCAAATAAAATTTAAAACATTTAAGCAATGTAAATAATTGTTTTCCATTATCAAATATTCTTCAGCTGATATAAGGGTTTTCAAATGCAAAATGATTTCTTTGATTTCAATTTAGGGGTTTAGCATTTTTTTTTATTGAATTCAATATAGGGTTTTGATGCAATTTTTTTGTTTGATTTGAAACTAGGGTTTTCAAATCTTTTTTTGTTTGATTTGAACTTAGGGTTTCAAAAAGCAGTTAGGATTAAATTCAAATGCAATTTTTTTTATTTCATTTCAATTTAGGGTTTTGTCAATGCAATTTTTTTTGTTTCCAAGTTCAATTAGGGTTTTCAACAACAATTTATTTTGGTTTGATTCAACAATTTAGGTTTCAAATACAATTTTTTTTGTTTCCAAGTTCAATTTAGGATGATTTTTTGCTTTCTATTTGATTTTTTCAAGGGTTCATTTCATTTTTTCATCTAATTCTATAAATACTCATTTCTACTTTACAGAGAAATAAAATACAAAAAATGGTAATAAATTGAATAAAAACACACACACATTATTGTATTAAATTTTTCAAAAAAATAATGAAAAACAACAAAATTTGTGATGGTGGCGTACTTGGAGTTTGTTCAATTGTCACTGTCCCCCAGAGGAATTCTGTAGAATGAAATGAGTTTTTTATTTATTTTTAAATAAATACCATATCAAAACGGGATCTCGATTATTAAAAAATGGGATCCTGCTTTTTACAAATCGGGATCCCATTTCGCATGCGTCGGTTCGAGACCCTATTACAAATGGGATCCCATTTTTTGCAAGTTGATTTCATTTTTTTGCCTAAGGCAAAATCTTCCACGTTTCGTGGACTCATCTTCTTGCTCTTACCCACACGATAGTATTTGCAATATTCATTTTCCCTATACCATGTGGGTCTGGGTTTGATTTTATCAAAGGTTTGAGTATGTGGATATCTAATCATGTTTGCATTGATGAGTGTTTGAAATATTATTTCTACAGATTCACCTAAAGGAGTATATTTGTGTCTCTACTTTGTAGGGGGTCTTCATTGTCCTTGTGATACAAAAGAAGGAGTTTGTTGTAATATGTTTTCTAGACATTGGCGTCTGTTTGATTTAATGTTGTTAGTGCAATTTGAACAACTTTGAAATCAATGACATTATCACTTATGTCATTTTTATTATTAGGCCAAAATCTTGATTTGTCATTGGTTTGGGTAGCATTGTCTTTGTCCTTGTTATATATTTTGACCAAATTCTTCATGAAAAGGGATTTCTCTATGGTATCTCCTTTCTCAATAATTTTGTTGAAGATTGAGACATAATGGAATGCAAGTGAAAATCCATTTCTTGTAAGAAAATTTACACTGCATAATACATAGAGAAAAATAATAAGCAAAAATTTAATACACTATTTACGTGGAAAACCTGGTAAAATTATACTAGGAAAAAGCATGGGTAAAGATCTTTCGTATTTTATTTCTCAAGAAATTCACAATTACAACAATCTTCAAAAATTACAGAAAACATGACTTCAGAAGAGTATAAGAAATCTGATTTGTAGAGTCCTTGTCGAGCAAAACTTTCCAAAAATAGAAAACTTTGTGTGACTCATGCAACTACATATCGAACATTTGCCAAAAACTACCAAAAATAGGGAGTCCTAAACTGAAAAAATTCCAGCTTCATCAGAAATACCTTTGACATCTAGGGGGGCTATGATAGCCCCCTAGGACCTCCCATCATTTCAACCTTCAATAGAATATTTCAACCTTTAGTTGAATAGTAGGCCTTCGGACGCGTCGGGCGCATACCTGAAGCACTAGCTAGATATCAATCTTGACTATTCGTCATTGTTGGAATAACAATAGATTTGACCTCATATTCCAAAAATATATGAAGCTAGATTGCCTCCTTGCTAGCCTGTGTTGCTGCCATATATTTAGCTTCATTAGTGGACAATGCCACCACCATCTGCAAATTTTATACCCAGCTAACTGCACCTCCAACTAAGGAGAAAACATAACATTTAGTGGAATTTCTCTTATCTCTATCTCCACCAAAATCTGAATCCACATGCCCATTAACCTAAAGACTACTCCCATTGTAACAAATAGCAGCATCAAAAGTGCTCCTCAAATACCTGAGAATCCACTTCACAGTCGTCCAATGCTCAATACTTGGATTTTCCATGTAACGACTGACTACTCCCACTGCCTGTGTAATGTCTGGTCTGGTACACACCATGGAAAACATAATACTACCAATTGAGTTGATGAGTACAATCATGAGACATCTGTGTCTTCTCTGCTTTTGTGTTAGGGCATTGTTTTGAAGACAATTTAATATGAATAGGAAATAGAGTACTAAATAGTTATGCATTTTGCATATTGAAGCATTGCAGAACTTTCTCCATATAAGTTTCCTGTGACAACCATATTTTCCTATTGTTTTTGTCTATGTGTATCCTCATACCAAGAATCTATTTTTCTCTACCTAAGTCCTTCATCTCAAACTCCCTAGCAAGCCAAGCTTTCAAATGAATGATTTTATACATGTTGGGACTTGTTACCAACATAGCCATAACCTTGTGGGCAACAATATCCCATAATTTGTACCCCTTTGTACCATCTACATAGCTAAGAAAATACATTTTGTGGACTTCATGTCCAACTTATTTCTATTCTCTTTAGGAATATGAGCATAAGCATCATAACCAAATACACAAAGAAAGGAATAATCAATAGGTTTACCTGTCCATACTTCTTCAGGGATTTTATTATCAAGAGTTGTAGTGAATGATCTATTGATCAAGAAACAAGTTGTAGGAACAACCTTAGCCCAAAATTTCTGCTCTAAACCAGCAATGCTCAACATACATCTGGCTCACTCCATAATTGTGTGATTCATGTGTTCAACAACACCATTTTGTTGTGGTGTCCTAGCAACTATCAATTTCCTTGCAATACCGTACTCACTACAAAATTGGTTAAAATATCTTGAAAAAAATTCTCCTCAGTTATCTATTCTCAGACATTTTATAGTCATACCCTTTTGATTCTCTACCAGAGATTTAAACTTATTAAAATAATAAAACACTTCAGAATTCTTCTTGAGAAGATAAATCCACACCTTACGAGAATAATCATTTGTAAATGAAATAAAATACGATGAACCCCCAATAGATGTTATAGAAGCTTCCTAAATATCTGAATGAATTAATTCTAAAACATCTTTACATCTGGTAGAAATTTAAAAAAAACTCAGTCTATTTTGTTTTCCAAACAAAAAATGTTCACAAAAAATTAATCTCTACATTTGGCACATGGAAGAAGATTTCTATCTAATAGTACCTTGAGACACGTTCACTTATATGCCCTAGTTGTTGATGTCAAGTTGATATTGAGTCCATTTCTACATCAAATGCCGCTATAGCTTCTCCACTGCTAGTTTCACCAACTAACCTATAGAGATTGCCTAATTTTTCTCCCTTGCTAGCACAACCAACACACCCTTTGTTACCTTGAGATAGTTATTTTCACCACTAAATCAGTAACCTTGTTCATAAAAAACTATAATTGACAATTTTTCTTTTCTTTAATATTGGTACATGTCTAACATGTTGAATAGTCCTTATCATTCCATCAAACATATTGATTCTTATGTCACCTTCACCAATAGCTTCACAAGGGTTGTCATTTTCCATGTAAACCATACCTCCATCCATGACCGATAAGTAGAAAACCAGTCTTTGTGTGGAGTCATGTGAAAGGAGGCACCAAAATCAAGAATTCAAACATGAAGTAAAGAGCCTCTCAGATTAGTAGTTAATGCCTCTTCTTCTTCCAATGGTGTTTGAAATTTTGTTGTATTTGCTTCAGATGTCTGTGAACTAGAATTTTCTTTGCTTGCTTTTGGTACCCTGCAATCCTTTTTGATATGTCCATTTTTGCCACACTTCTTGCATTTTACTCTTTTTTGCGCCTTAGATTTGGACCTGTTTTGTCCACACTTAATATTTCCTCTTTCTTGAGTTCTACCTCTTGCAATTAGGGCTTCGTTAGAAGAAGATCCTTGAGATGTCTTCCACCTTGAATCTTTAGAAATTACAGTAGCCACCACATCTTCAAAGACCAATTTCCTACTCGATGTTGATTTACTAAGAGCCATAACCAGTTGATCCCAAGTTTCAAGCAATGAACACAATAAAATCGTTGCCTTATCCTCTTCTTCAATTTTCACCCCCGTTGAAGCCAACTTGTTTGTCAGCCTATTGAAATTGTTTAGATGATCTGTGACAGATGAATTGTCACACATTCTCAAATTATATAAACTTCCTACATAACAAAATTTTATTTTCCAATGACTTCATCTCATACAACTTTTTGAGCTTAGTCCACAAGTCATGTGCAGTTTTATCCTCTGCAACATTGAATAATACTAAATATGCTAGAGATAATTGGATTGTTTCTCTAGCCATTCTATCCTTTTCATTCCAATAGGCCACTTCCTAACATGCCATGAAAAATTATTTTACATGGTCATGTGGGTCACCTTTCCATTTGTATTTATCTAGTTTTGATATTTCAAAATTTTGAGGGAAAGTGACTAGTGTTTTCAACTTGTCAAAGGGGTACGAATTTAGTTCTTCAAATATGCATGTTTTCTTTTGTTGTAAAATCCTTGTTTGTATCCCCTTAAGTGTGTCCTTCATTTTTTTCCACTCTTGGGCAAAGGGATTCCCAAGAGTTGGATTTGGGACATGTGATGGTGGTTGTAGATATATGGGTCGATATGTTGGTGACATATATTGTTGTTGTTGTTAGAAAGGTGGTTGTTGATATGTGGGTTGGAATGTAGTTAGTATGCACATTGTCACGTGAAATTGCACCCTACTAAGCTAAGCTCAACATTCCAATGACATAATAGAATTGACGTCAAGTTGTGGGACCCTGAAAATGAGGTCAGATCTGTGGAGAAGGTCGAATTCCTCTCTAATCTAGATGCAAGAGTGTTAGACCAACCCAACACTGCATAAAATTGTAACTAATATTATTCTATAGATCTCCAAGGAAAAGGGGAAGAATTAATGCATAAGACAAAAGGGGGGTGGTGATATACCTAGATCAAATGGTGTTCCTTCTGGCCCACTACAACACAGAGAATAAAATGGTCTACTTGAAGAACTTACACAATTATCTATTTCAAAATCCTTAATAGTGTGTATAGAGGTTGGAGCTTGAAAAACACAAAGAGGGGAAACTTTACCCATAGTTATCACCTGCAAACGAACTCAACACATCACACCACCACAACATAATATAAAAACATTCAATTGTGAAGGAAAGAAAATTTTATACAACACATCCAAAGTGAGAAGAGGTAAAAATGGTAGCTTTCATTGATAGAGAGGCATGGAGCCTGCTTTATAGAAGGAGAGTAGCAGAAAAGTAGAGCTCTTATGGAGAAAACCAAAGAAGACCCCCTATAAAAGAGTACCAAAGTTTATTTTATACTAAAGCATAACAAAAAAGATCTTGCTAAACCTTAACCTTGACTACTTGAAGAGAATTTGTGAGAAACAAGTGCCTAACAAACTAAATCTGATTTGTAGGGCATAAAGGGACATTTTGATAGTGCAAGGATGGCCGAGTATCGATGGTTTAATAGATTGTGTCTGAGATCCCCCATGAAATCCATTGCAGAGGATGACTATAGGTGTCTGAGATGTCAGAAAGCATTCTGCAAGATGACACAAAAGCATGGTGTCATGTAGGTTTGATCTACAAAATATTAAAGAACATGGGTAGCATTGAAGGCATCATCCTTTTCCTTGGGGATTCAGGGAAAACATATCAAATTTGGTAATTGGAGATCGTTGGAATGCATTACTAATGAGCTTCTACATTGAAAACATATGCCATCCATCCACCCATCAATTATGTCCTTACTCAAATTTATGCATTTCTTCTCCTTTCATCCATCTCTCCATCAACGAAACTTGTTCGTTGGCGAACCAACCTCTTTAATGAACTTTTTCGAGTGAACCAAAGGGTTGTGAACCTACCTTGTTAGCTAATTTTTCATGTTGACAAACTTCTTTCTCTTTTCCTTTCGATGAACCTCCTCTTTTGATAGACCAACGGGTTCGCGAACTTTCCATGTCAACAAACTTCCTTCATTAACGAACCTCACTTGTCAGTTAACTGGCAAGTTCATCGAACCAACGAACTTGCCAAAAAGGTTCGTCTTAGAGCTACTTCATCCAAATTCTTTTAGACAAACAAATTTTGCAATTTTGGATTGAGAATCAGGAAGGAAAAAATGCACAACTAAAGGCAAAACAATCAACCGACTAGAAAAATCTCTTAGATTGGTTCTCAAATTGGGTAAAATAATTAAGGAAAGGGAAAGGAAGATCATAAATAAAAGCCTAAAACTATGTAATATGACCCGGGAAAGGAAGATCATAAATAAAAGCCTAAAACTATGTAATATGACCCAGATAAGATCTCTCAGATCGATTATAACTAATGGGTCATAAGTTGGGCATAAAAATTCTAAAGTATGTACTATTGTTGTTGGGATGTTTGTTGTTGATGGATGAATTGGGGTGTGTTTAGGGGTGATACTTGTAGTTAAGTAGGTTGAAATGTTGGTGGCAAAAGGTAAGATGTTATCGGTTGTTGTGATGAGATGTAAGATAAAATCATTACTAGTTGAGAAAGTGATAGTTGGGGTAAGGACAAAGAAGGTTTAGATTGGATAATGATGGTTGGGGTTGAAGGTGTGTCAGATTCTAAGGTAAGTGGGGTTAGATGATTGGTGTCGTTTTAAAGTAGGTGAAGTCATGGTCCTATTATGAGTAAGATGATCAGATTATTTTGTACTAGAAAAAGTGACAAATATTTCTTCTGGTGTGGCATAATTGTTAAAGGGGTAGGTGGTTATTTTTGCAAGTGTTTATATGAATGGTTTTGGAAGGTGGATGTAATTATGGGTTCTTATGTGTTAAATTTTTTAGGTTTGGATTGATTGATGTTAAAAGGGACTATATTTATGTGTTGGGACTAATCATACAAGGGGTTTTGAAAGACATATGTAACTATAGTTTCTCTCCTAATAAAGTTACTTAGTTTGGTTTGGTCAAATTTAGGGGAGAGTGTGTTTCCCTCCTCTATAAGTTGTTCTAATAAATGTGTTCTATTCAAATTTACAAGATGATCTAGATCGAATTTTAGAGTAAGGTCATATTTGATAAACTCGACAAACAAGGAGTCTAATATTTTGGTTGACCCACCATATCTTCTTTATCTATTCTAAGGTGGACTTGTAAATTCTTGCCTTAGCTATATTGACTAGTTGCAAAGGGATTTGAAAAAGTTTGCTCCATGTTCTTCTTTGCTTGCAACATAGCAATGGGAGGCATGAACTTATTAACCCTAATTTTTTGTTTGTTTTTTAATTTTTTAAAACTTAAATTAAGAAAAAGACAAAAAGATTAAAAAACTATAGCTCATAGGATAATGTCCCCTTTTGGATTAAAGTGGGGAGGCTCTAATCTAACAATGACAAACATAAAAGATAAATGAATAATAATAAAATTAATTAGGTGGGAGTGTTAATCCTTATGGGCCTATAGATATGTTATCAAGTGATGGATAGCTAGGGAATACAAGTTCATGTACTATTTATGCACCCCTTACCTTGAAGGCCAAAGCCTTATCTAAATAAGCTCTATCTCCTCACTCAGAAAATATGTTGTAACTTCTCAAGTCTAACCAATATATGATGCACCACAAGAAAATATGTTTGAAGGCCTTAGACTAAGCTATATAGGCGACTAGGGGAATCCTTGATATACCACAAGGGAATTTGAGGCTAATCTATAAAAATGCAAGTGCAATAATGCCAAATAGTTGAGAGAAGAGGGCAACCCACCCTTCTCCTTCATTTCCCCAAAGTATAAAGTTCTTGGGAGCTTAGCTGGAATGACAAAATTATAACTTTTAGAAAACATGTATTTCAATTCACCCCCCACTTTTTATACTTCATTGAAACCCTAGAATTGAATTTGTCTCCTTGATGAAATCCAAAGCAGGCCCCCTAAAAGGAAATTTTGGAAGAAGTGGTGTTTTTTATTCTCAAGGTCACACAAGACTGCAAGAGAAGATCATACACACACACTCCTTTAGGATTAAAAGGCACTAGTTAATTGATTAATTAAATTGAAATGTGTAAGTATATTTTAATTCCACAAAGTAGTGATTTGAAAAAGACATAAAACAAACACAAAAGTTAGTATATAATAAGAATCTTATTAAGAACAACATCCAAAACTATTGTACTAGAGGTCTTATAGTTTTTGTTCTTTGATTAACTTGCGAGAAGGATGGTTTTCAAGTTTTTAATCTTTGGCTAAGGAATAATGTTACATTAAAATATTATCCAAAAACCAAAATAAAATATTTCAAACTAAAAAATAAATTGCACCATTAGATTACTCATGATTTTTTGATAATTTAAAAAAATTCATCAAATTACAATTTTATATGCAAAAGTTATGCTCATCTAAAGTTTAAAATGAAACACCCACTTTAATTTTTTTAACCTGATTTTTGGTGCATGATCTAGAAAAATGGATTGATCCACTCCATCAATCTTAGAACCATCTTTCCAATACCTGCAATAAGTAAAAAATCAAATTAATATTGTAAAAGTTATAGTTGTTTTAGTGAAGGTAGGTATTTTTGAAAATTTAAAAGGTAAGGGATAGACTTTAGCCCCTTTGGCCTAGTTCCTGGTTGCCAATGTGACCACAAGATAGGTAGCCAATTTAAAAAAACCAATGAACAATACCACATGGATGTATGTCCATATGCTTTCCATACAATCACATGAAATTGTTTATTATTGAAACTCGAATTGGCCTATGAAAACACAAAAAAAAATTATAACAAAAATATCAAAGTGTTATATGTCAAAATTCATTTCTCAACCCTTTTGGATGTAATTGTGATGTTTGTTTTGTATGAGGATGCTTCTAAAAAATGTCAATATCTTTAACCACCTAAAAATACAAAGAACTTGCGAAATAAGACATGAGAAACCTCCACACAACTCAGTTGGTTAGCAAGTTAGTGTAAAGAGCGAAAGTCTTATTTCCAAGAATCGACAATACTTTAAATAAATTCATTTATATTCAAAAGAAAGTTAAAAAAAAGTGAAGTGTGAAACTCTTTAATTCCAAATGACTTCAAAACAACGACTTAAAGTCAACAAATATATTCATAATACTTCCAGTTAAATTTATACACGTGTCATCTTACACGACATTGATAATACTACAAAGGTATATGTAACTTAAGTTTACAATTCGAGACTTAGGCATTATGTCGCCTTAAGCTTTTCAATACATAATTCCAGATATAAATAATACATAAATGAAGAAAACATCCTTTGATCTTCAATCCAATAGCTTATCTTCAAACATGAAGACGAGAACAAGAATCAGGCATTTTTTCCACCCAACCTTGAAGCTTACGCTTCCCCGGAATTCCTTAGTCATTCAAAGAATACCCGTCCCTGCACGAATCACTTAGTAAAAAGCAGTCGACGAGCAAGATGGAATCTAGTGCGTGCCTAATATAACTAGTAATACCACAAGCATTTTCATTTTTCTAATTCATTTAAGAAACAAGCAAGTTTGATACTAGGATATGGTAGAGAGTTAATTCATTCCATCTGTTTCAATGGTCCTTAAGTTATTGGCCAAGTAAAATATCATGCATGACAAATAAAAACAGTTTTGGAAAAGCGAAACTACACTCTCTATAAACCCATATTCGGCACCCGTCCCACAAGGTAACTTTCCAAACACATGACATGCACATTCATTTATCAAGCAAAAATGGTTTAAAAGTAGTATTTTCATCGTTTTTAAATATAATCATTAAATTAATATTTAAATTGAAGAAGGTGTATCTCGAGTATGTAATCTAATTACATATTTAACAAGAATTAAATGAGCACACATTCTTTCGGTTCATTTGCTCATGAAATTTAATAACACTTTAATATAGCCTTTCTCTAATTCGTTTAATTTCAAGGTAATTATATTTTTACTTTATTTTCTTTTCTTTTTTGTTTTTCCTATTTCAGTTAAAAATATTATTTTCACCAAAAACATAAAACAAAAATATTAAATCTTATCATTTTGGAAAATATTCAACAATTTTATTTAAACCAAAAACACTATCTTTTCTGTTTCTATTGTTTTGAAAGTTTTATCTATCTGACAGTTTTGATTTTTGAAGCATTTCTAAATTTAAATAGATCTAAAACAATATGTTTTTGTTTGCATCTTTTTAATATATTAAATCAAAAAATTTTAAAATAAATAAATCTATTATTTCTTGATATTTTTCTGTTCAAGTTGTTCAACAATTTTCTGTTTAAGTTATTCTTTGATTTTCCATAAAAACACAGTTTGGTGTAAGATCTTTCTTCTAAATTGATTAAAACAGAGATTTGTTTTTTGTTAAAATTAAAATACAAGAATAAAAGAGAAAGAGTTAAACCCAGATGTGAATTGACTATAAATTTTGGTGAATATTAATTTCATTGAATCTACCTGGTATTCCTGTAGTTGTGTGTTTCCTGATTCTGGTCTGTTGGTGTTTCCTCTGTCAATTTTCTATTTCTAAATTCTCTTTTGTTTTTTACCACCTCTCTTTCTTCTTATCTCCACATTTGTATGAGAGTGAGATCTTTGTTCTCTTCTTTTATTCTGACGCACCTTGCCTGTCTCTTTGTCCACGCACCTCTTTCCCTTTTGTTGGTTGTGTTCTCTATTCTTCTCCTACGCACTTCTCCTTTCTACACTCACTCTCACCCATTCCCTACTGGTTGTATCCTCTCTTCCTTTATTCTGGCGCATGGGAGATAGCAGAGTAAGGTTTTTTTTTAAAATCAGGAACACTCCCTTCCTACTGGCCGTGTATGATGGAGTTTTGAGCAACCTCCAAATAAATTAAGACTAAACAGTTATCCTCTCTCATGGCCACGCATGGGTAAGATAAGATGAATCCCCCAATTAAAAAAAGATAGAAAAATATCTATTTTTCAGCCTCCTCTCCCAAAAATGGATTTTACTTTTGTGTCTTCTCCAATTCGAATTTTTCCTTCTCTGTCTGGCGTGGGTGAATGGGGAGACTTTTGTGATCAACACCCTCCTTGTCCTCTGCCTGTGTGGAGATTAGAAGGTGGAAAGAGTTAATATGCAGCAACGAAACTCTTCTCTTTGCTGACTGCGTGGGTTTTGAAGGCAATGGTTCTCAACATAAACAATACATTCAAAATGAAATCTTTTCTTTTCCTTTGTTCTTCCTCCTTCTTACTATTGCTACGCATAGGGAAGTATGAATATCTTGCAATTAATCTCCATATTCAGCTATTTCTCTACTCGCGCATGGAAAATAAGATGAATTATCCCTTTGTTTTCTGCATATGCTCTCAAAAACGGATTTCTCACTCTCTTCCCCAATTCGAATTTCTCTCTCAGATCTTTTTCATGCAAAGATGTTGGGGTTATTCACCAAGCCAGATCCACTTTTTGCGTTTGATCTCCAGCTAATTTGGCCATGACTCCAAGTTTAAATTTTGATTGCATTCAATTTTGGCTGAAAGATATTTTCTTCAATTTATTAAACTCCTGTTTGAATTCCATTTCAAATTTGAACGTATTTGTTTTTCCAATTTGTTTTCAATAACCTTGTTTTGATATTTTGATTATTTAAACATTTATATTTATTTTTCTTATTTATCAAATGAGAAAAAAATACAATTACATCAAATAACACTATTTTATATTTTATTAATTTTTTCATAATTAAAACTCTATTCCATTAATTTAAAATAAAAGCATCATTATTTTTAAATAATAACAAAATATTGACATAAGGAATTTAATTATTTAAATAAGATCAATTTTCTCACAAAATAATCAAATCGTCATTCAAAGCAAACATATACTGTTTCACATATATTTGAAAAATCAATTAAACTTAATTTAAATTTGCAAGTATAATCATCACAAAAATACATTAAAATAATAACTAAGTGTGTGTGTGAGATTCCATCATCCTCATAAACATCTAATGGCTAAAATGACTCTACCTGATCGATGTTCTCACCTTCATTCACGTTCACCTGTTCTTGCGTTCACTTGCACTCGAATTTTCATCAACAATGACAAACCCCAAATTTAATAAAAATGCATTTCAAATCATTTCAATTTACATTCCACTTTCAATTTCAATTTCAATTTCACTTCAATTTAAATAATCATTTAACATAATAATTAACAATCTCATGATTAATAATTTGCATTTAAATAATCAATAAAATCAGTACGTGACAGTTAGTGTTTTCACTAGAATGTAAGCATGAAATTGAAATAAGGGAAATAAAAATACTAAAAACAATAAGAAACAAACATAATTCCAACTTCTTACAGACCTCAAATCGAGTTTGCTATAACAACTTGCTTGTTAGTGGATGTGGATGCAACTCAACAACATAACACTATATTTATTGACATTGAATTTCAATAGAATAGACTTGCATAAAGGCTTGATTCATGAAAATGATGAGACGAGGAGAGTACTTATAGATTTTCCAAAAAAATCAAATGAATGGATGAGGATAAGATAGAATAATTGAGTTAATTGGACTAATTGTGGAGTCAACTTAATTGAAATTGGAAAATTGCCATTTCCAACTCCTAAGAGGATAATAACAAAATATTTAATTTATTAAATGAATAAATGAGAAGAAATTTATAATTTGTAGATGGAGTTAATTGGTGAGAGAAGAAAAAGTTTCTAATTTGTAGAGGAAGTTAACTGATGAGGCAAGAAATATAAATTTTTATTTATTTATTAAAAATGGATAACTAACTCATAAATTAAATAATAATATATTTTTAATCAATGGATAAATGAATAAATAGAAAATAGTAATAATGATGTGATAAATGATAAATGGTAATAATAAATGGTTTAAATGGTGATAAATTAATGTGATAAATAATTAAGTGATTAATGGTAAATGATATATGGTAATAATTAACGGTGATAAATAATAATAAATGGTAAATGATGATTAATTAATGTGATCAATAATTAAGTCATTAATGGAAAATGATAGTTAATGATCGATGACAATGGTACACTAATGTGATAAAATGATTAATGGATGATATGATAATAATTAGGGCTCAACAATTAAGAGAATTGTAGTGTCTACAACATATTGAGTGATTACTCTAGAGCATGCTATATTGTTCATGTTGAGTGATTACTTTAGAGCATGTTGTGTTTTGAATAAGAACTATTTCCTCCTAGAGTGTGTCGTAGTTATGAGGGCCAAAACCACTCAAATCTTCCTAGGGTGAGTGACATTTCCAAGTGCTCTTATTCAGATAAGTACTAAACTTATTATATTCAAATATACTCATAATTATAAATAAATGTGATGAATTTAATATATTAAATTCTCAAAAGATGTTATTTATTTTCTTTTGATATTAATCATATTGTTGGATGTCAATTTATATATTAACAATGTTGATCTTAATGTACTTAAGTCTTAAGCCAATTAATGTTAATAAATAAGCATTTTTGTGCATTTGTATTTGAAATATAGATATGCTTTATAATCTTTGAACATAGATAATGAAACTAATAAACCCACTGCCATATAAAAATAAATATGATATATTAAATCTATTCAATTTTATACTTTGAAGAAAAGTAGCATTACACAAAAAATAAATTATCAATGTTCCAAGTGTCTTTTAAGGATTTCTCGTGGTTAGAATAAAGGTGTTGCTTCAAAATCAATAGAAAGAGCCAACTAACACCATACTAGCTATTTTTAGCTACAACTATTTTAGTTGTTGCTATTTTTAGGAGAAAATTATTTTCAAATGATCTTCTAGAAGGTCTATTCAAAGGTGTTATATTTCAAATTGTATTAGTTTAGATGATGTATTTGGAGAAAATTTTGTTTTTAATGCTTTCTTGGATTTCAAGCAAACTATTCTTTGCATAAGAACAACAATGACTTTTTGCTTCATGCTCTTAGATTGGGATGGAATGGTAATTTTTACATTTATTTTCTATATAGATTATTGTTCAATATTTTTGTGATCCTATGTGCATTGATTAGGTAAATCAAGTTGCTTTTATTGAAAACTATAGACTTTGTAGTGTTGATTTCAAGGAAGTGTGGTTGTAATAGGTTTGTATGCCTTTCCCTTCATTTGATTTCCTTAATCTTATGTGTAATCCATTTTTGCATTTTTTTACTCATGGTTTCTAGTCTTTGTTTTTAGCTATAGAGAGCACAACGTTTATTAGCTATTGTGAGTGTTAACTATCAAGAAAAGATATAAAATATCTTTACTCGAGTAGGAGAGCTAATAAGCCTTGTACCCTTTCTCAAGAACTAAAAATAAAGGCAATTTATTTATTTAGTTTGTAATGCATGCTCAAAACCCCAAAATATTGAACTTGCACATTTCATAGAAAGCTAGAGATCGTTTACTTTATTTCTAGAGTTTTAGTTTCTAGTTATAGGGGAGTTTCCCCTTCTAATTCAAAGAAATGTTTTACCTTTCACACTATTTCATTTTGTATTGTCTAAAAAGGGACAAATTAAAACCTTACAAACTGATGCTTTCCATATGTCCCTTGTTAAAGGGTGTTGTAAGAAAAGATGGTCAATGATTTTTCTACTCCTCAATAGCTTGGGAAAACCAAACTACCAACCCAACCCTTAATTGGAAAGTTGTTTTTTAGATTTCTCATGTGGGATTGTCCATTAGTGCCTCTTTTTAGCCAATCAACTATTTGTTAACCCTTTGATCTATGTATATGTTGGTTCTAGAACAAGTTGTCATCGCTTGCTAAATATCCTTCACTAAAGGACATTGTAAGAAGAAATAGTCAATGGTTTCTTTTGTTCACAAACAATTCAAGTAAATCAAACAACAAACCGAACTACTTTTTTGGATGGTTGTAATTATCAAGATTTTTGTATTTAGTATTATCCACAAGTGGTTATTTTTTGGCCAAGAACAAGCAGTCCAAAATGCCCTCCATTTATGGCTTTGAGTTTGGTTGGGCTTTGCATGTGTTGAATAGGCATAATCCATGGTACACTTACCATTGTTGTTGACTCCTTTTATCCATATCCCCTTGTAAGTTTTTCCATTCTTTCTCCTAAGAATATTTTTTGTGGGTGAGCTATTTTGTTAATTGTTCAATAATTTTCAAGAACTTTTTAAGTATGAAATATTTCCAAGTACAATTATCTCATTGCGACCTTGTAAAAGGGTTATATAGAAATCCATAAGTCTATACTAAGCCTATTTTTTCTTACCGCCCCATTTTGAATGTAGCCACATATTTTAACAAGCCAAGTTGTCATTCACATCTCAAAAGGCCAACCTTCAAAGATTAAAGACATTTTTATCAATTATTTAAGCTCAATGAGAGTTTCAAAGAAATATTTTTTGTAGTCTCTAATAAAGTTTCATACTAATAAATTGATTGAATGCCATTAAATATTTTATATCAATGTTGTCTTCTTTCCTTGGTTTTTTAACTATCTTCCAAGCTACTATAGGAAACCTTAAAGTATTTTCCATGACTCACTTGATGGTCCAATAGTGTAGCTTGATTTGAGTTTTGCTTCTTGTGAGTTTCCATATTTAGCATTTTTCTATGTAAAGAGAAGCCCAAGTATTGCTAGGGAGGGTTCCTTCTTGAGATTCAAGGATTTTGAGATTTCTAGTCTTGGTAATCAAGTTTGTCTTCGAGATGATTATGAGAGACTTGGATTTTTTTACAAGTTGTCTTTAAGCCATCTAAAATGTTGTCAAAATAAATTTCAATATTTCTCACCTTGGTGTGCAAGTAATTGAAAGGAGGAGGGTATCATCAACAAATCGACAACCTTTATATGCTTATCCTCCTTCAATAGTTGGAAATCCATATATTTGGCACTTTTGCTGGTCATCATTGAGAAATTTGAGAAGAAAATCACTAGTAAGAATGAAGAAGCACTTTTGTTGGGCTTTGGTGAAAATTTTGAGAAGTGATTTGCTAATAAGAATGAGCGAGTGCTTATTGGGCTCTATTGAGAATTCTAATAAGTGTTTTACTCATAAGAATGATGAGTTAGGTCTTAGAGAAAATTCTTGCCTTAACCTTTATTTAGTGGAAAATGAAGGTCCTAGGTAACCATTGATAGCCTTAACAGTGGCTCAACAAATGCAAAATATATACCTTATAATCCCCAATGGAACCCAACTTCTCAAGAGTTTAAATTAAAATTTCTAGCTACATCAAGTGAAAGCCTTTAACATGTCAAGATCGATGAAAATTCTATCCTTTTTGAATCTTCATGAGTGTAGATGTTCTAAACTTTGATGGCATTGACCATAATCTACTACCCTAGAAGTAATTAATTGAGTTTTGAAACTATGTTAGGAGAAGTGGCCAGATCCTTCTAGCAATTATTATCTGTATTGTTATTTTACACAACATATTGCAAAGAACAATTAACCTAAATTTGTCCGACCAATTAGCTTTTAGTTGCCTTAGAATAAGAACCAATCGAATCTCACTCAACTGCCTTAAAAAAAAAAAAATCTTTGAGATTCCTCAACAAATTTTAGTAATTCTCTCGCATGAGATCCTAAAAGGTTTTAAAGAATAGGGGAGGGAAACCGTCAATCTTAAGGGCCTCATACTATTTAACAAGAAGACTAGTTACTTCAATTATTCCTTTGTTACAATATTCAATGGAGAAGCATTATACATTTCATTTGTAAGTGTTTTGATATGTTGAAGCATATCCTCAAATCATGACAGACTTGTCTAGGATGGACTAGTCATAAATAAGGAAATTATTTTAAGCATTTTGTGGCAATGTTCTAGGATCTTATTCAAAAAGGATAAATAATTACCATTGTCATCTTTTATAATGGGAAATGACTTTATGTGTTGCTTGATTAATGCAAACTGGTGTTTCTACAAAGTTGGCATAGAGACCTCTAACATCATGATCCAATGTTCTAAGAGATTGGTATCATGAATTTGGGTTGTAAATTTTTTTATGGATACTAGCCAATTACTAGCGATTATAATTCTATATACTTTTTGAGAGAATTATTTTTGGCCTTCATGCCTAGTTGTGCATTTATAAGCTCAAATTTAAAATCATATCTAATGAATAATCCTAATTGATGAGGCCAATAAAAAATTTAACTATTTCTCATTTTAATCCTTGCCCCTATTTCTCTTTTATTGATTTGACCAAGTTGAAATCTCTCGTGTGTATCATATGTTTGTCCTTGTTTCCAAGCAACCATTTAAGAATATCATATAAATACTCCAATTGGTGAGTTCCCCTTGAGCATGTATGTTGAAAATGAAAGTAAAAATTTAGTAAAAATGTAGCTTAAAACTTGTAAATCCTGTGTAACTGTAGATTCAATTTTAGTATTCTTTGTCACAATCTCTTGTGTATGATTAATCTTGAATTAGATCAATTTTAATGTTGTAGAAATTAGACAGAAGATTGTAGAAGAAATATAAGACAGAATAGAAAGGACACAACATGTATGTGGAGAAACCCTTTCAGGAAAAAACTCCACTAGAATTGGTCTTGCTTGTATTATTTAACCTTTGATTAAGATTACAATAACACTGATTCAATTCTCCTTGATATGCTTCATTTGTTCTTTAGTAAATCTTCTTCACAACCTGCAATATTTTTTCACAAAACTCTCATACAATTGTTGCAATAATAGACAATATTCTTGCTTACAAACTCATAAGAGTTATCAAATATATAATCACAAAACCTCTTGAAAAAATCCACGCCTAGGGTTGCCAAGTTGAGTTCTCATATGCATGCACAAGTCAAACAAGAGTCTCTCTCAAAGTTGGCACCCAACACTGAAGTGTTAACCTCATAGTTGTCAAAAATATCTCATTCAAGCTCATCCTCAAAATAGGTGCCCAAACTGGGTCCCACTTAACTGATCATTGAAAATATATTTTCCATGCAATAGTTGTAACTCAAAGTTGCTAGCTTGGGCACCCAAGGTGGGCCCAAGTTAATCTTTGTTAACTGAACAACATCTGTCACCAATTCATGCAAAACAATATGCATGAATGATCCTCCATCTGTTAACTGAATGTATCCACATGTTATCTATCCATGCAACTCAAGCCATTGAAGTTAACTAACATGCAACTCAAGATAATTGATACATAACTAAACTGAACCTCATAAACAACAATCCCTATTTTATAGGAACTCAAAATGCATAAATCAAAATCCCTATTTTGTAGGAACCTAGGATGCATTTATGAAGTGTACTCAATTCACCAATCAGTTAACTGAACCAAGGTGGATCTCACCTCCCATGTAGGCACCCATGTGCTCCTATTTTGTAGGAGCTCTCCCAAGGCGTCACCACATGCTCCTATTATTTAGGAATAGCTATAAATGTCAAATTAAATGTTTATTTCATTCCAAATTAATCTCTTCCTAATCCTAGTGTTGTACAACACATTCTAAGGACTTAGGAGATACATGAAATATGTTTAAAATGCAATTAAATGGCATCCTATTCCCAACAATGTAGACCTTGGCTAGGATAAAATTTTCTAACCATTGAAAAGACAAAAATAGTTGCTTTGGTTCCCCAAGGTTGGGAGGAAAGGTTGCCAAGAACATACTTAGGTGGATCCCATTAGAACATGGTCTTAGAGTTTGAGAAAAAGATAAGATGTTTGTTGCCCTATTAGCCCCTTAAAATACTAGTTTCTATTTGCATGGAACAAGTTGCTTCTTGGACAAGAACTAAATTGATCTAATTATTATTTTGTTGCTTTAAGCATTTGTAGGTTCTAAAACACCCTCACATTTGAGGAGAGGATTTGCATGTCAAGGGATAGCACTTATCTTGTTCACTTGTGGGCTCTCTAGATTGCCCTTAAGTTCCTTTGGTGACCAAATATGAAACATTATGCTGACTTGCATGTCAATATTTTCCATAAACTCAAGGGAACCAGAATGAAGCTCACTAGATGATTTTATTTTTTAGTCCCTGCTTAGACAAGGATTCTATAGTAATTTATCCAAACAAGAATTAAAGCCAACTAGTCATTCATACCATAGTCTTTTTCTTCTTCCGAAGTTGTATCTTCTAAAAATAGCAATATGAATTATTTCTCTCATAGTTTATTGGCCTATGTTAAATGAAAATATAACTTTCTCTTATCTTCAATCTATTTTTCATGTAATTTCAATTCATTATTTTAGAATACCAATCATATGATTATTTTTTTCTCTACTACCAAACTTATATAGTTTTTTTATGATTTTCCACCATAAAATATACGTTTAAGATGAAAGCTATTATGACCATCATCATAGTCATTTTGTCTTGTGAGAGGTGGGCTAAACTAATATGAAAATTACTTGTACAATCAAAGGAGTTGTCTTTTGTGAAAAATTACTTATAGTCGTTATGATTTCTCATTATATCTACTATCAATTATAAATGTTGATTTTATGTTACTAAATGCACACCTTATTCAAATATTAATTCAAGGCTAAAATTTCAATTCTATTAATTATCCATAATTAGTTGAAATGACAATTAATTAAAAGATAGATTTGTATATAGTGGTGGTATTCAATTAATATATTTTCTTTCTGACACAAGCAATGGCATCAGTGTTTGCTTACAATGCAATCTAGTCCTATAGTTTCTTGATCTTGCTTTTAAATTTGGAGAAGTTGTTGAGACCAAGCCTAAAAAACAAACCCCTTAGCTTCTCCACATCTAGCAACCCATCATTGTCATTGCTCTCCATTTTTGGCATGACCTCCTCCTACTCAAGTATCAAATTCAGCCCTCCTTGTCCTACTTAGAAGTGTGTTTGGCATGATAAATTTACAACTTAGTTAAACTTGTTTGCATCAAACAAATTGTGCATTTATCCTCCACATAATTAATAATTGCATTTTAGTTTGACATTGACATGTGGTTTCCAAGGTTTATAACATATTCATTTGATTTTGTCAAATATTCAAGAATAGCAAATGATATGAAAGCACTAGTTTTTCATTGGCGAGATGTTCCAAAATTTGTAATTGTAGGTAAAATTTCAAGCATATTACAAAAATAGAGGTTTAACTATTAACAAGAATTATTATTATTTCTACTTTCAAACATTTTGCAATGGTTGCAATGGCAAAGACTAATCACTATGCAACATTGTTTCTTTTTGTCCCCTAGTGTTGTAGGGCTCCAAATTTTTAGACTAAGTTACCTAATGTGACATCCTCAAGCGGAATATTAAGTAATATCTAAAAAAATAGCTCACTTAAAAAATTTAACACTTTGTAATTGAATTCTTTTTGTCACAAATCAAAATTATTAAAATTTCAGAAATTAGATGTATTTGCAACAATTAAATACAAACCCTTGTAAAGCATATATGAACTATCAACACAGCAACCCACTCAAAATTTATTGTTTATTTCCAATTCAAAGAATTGTAGACAATACTAAAATTGCAGATCTAAACCAATTAAAATATCAAACCAACAACCAAGTTGTTATACATGGTGCTCAATAGGTTATCTAGAAAATACAAAGAATGGTGCTAAGATAGCTGCCAAAGTCTAAAATATGGCACTATGGAAGCCACCACGAACCAGCTGCTTAGACCTACAAAGAAAGCACTATAATAGCCACCAAAATTTACATTTATGAAACTAAAATAGTCACACAAATCAGCTGCAGATTCACAATTTGATTCCATGCAAGGACCCTCAAGTCCTTCCCCAACTGGCCCTATATTGGCAGCCATGATATTCAATTTCAATTCAATATGCAATGAAATTCAACAATGAAAGAATGATTTCACTATGAATCTTCAATTGTCCACCAAATGAAACTACAATGCAATCTCTAAATGAAATCATCCAAATCTGAATCAAGGGTTTTCGTCTGCTAATTCATGGTGGCAATCAAGGAGTTTCAACCCTCCAATCTCTAATGATAACTAAACAAAATGTTCAAACTATTTAAGAGAATGAAATAATATACAAGCATCCATCACTTGGCCGAAAACCTTGCTTATATAGCCCCTTGATCTCCTCACTTTTCTTTCCAAAAATAAGTCTTTTCAAAATTTCAAAATGCTCTTCCAACACCACTTAGGAGGATTAAATATGATTTTGTTTTAATTATTAAGACCCCCACTCTAATCACACACTTTACAAAAATATTTTATTACAAGGAACGCACTTTATAAATACACTTTAAATGGTCACTTTATGAAGACATATAAAACATCTCGCTTAAAGGTTATAAAATCATTTCCCTAGCATTTCTCCCTAAGCTCGTAGGAAATGGAAAATGGACTTACAAAACCTCATAGGAATTTATTAAAAAAGGGAATAACACCTAGTCCTTTCGTTTTAGTCATCATATTGCTAAAATACAATTCTAGTTATGGTTCTAGGCTAGTGAAGCAAAAGGGTTCACCAAAAGACCCATAGAGTGTTTGGGTCAAACCTTAGGGAAACCTAGGCATGCCCATTTAGCCACCAGCCCTAAAACAACAAAAAATATTTTTAAAAATTTTTATAACTAATAAAACTTAACAAACCAAATTTCACCCTAAAGTGCATGCTTTTCACTCCTTTTTGCATAAAAACTCACTCATTCCTACCCTCATTTCACAAATAGAAGAGAACAAAAATATTTTGCTTCTAAGCTACTTTTTTAATTTTTGAAGGTTGTTGGATATTTCATCAAAGGTGAAGGTTACGAGAGAGAAATAGTTGCAGCTACAAGACTCACCTATCAATGATGCTTTTATCTTGTGATTTTTAAAGCTCTTCTGGTATATATTTTTCTTTTTTGAAAATGTTCTAAATGCTTTTTAAATAGTCTATACCTATTGTAGGAGTTATAATGCCATTTTTTCTTAAGTTAATACAATGTAGATTTATAATGTATTTTTTTTTGTTATTTATACAAAATGGAAGGTAGTTCTAGTTCAATTAGCCCAATGCCAAAGAGACCATTCAAAATTGATATAGGATCACCTATTTGACAACATACATGCATGATTAAGCAACTCACTAGAGATGGGAGTTTTTGTTGGAATTGTTGCCATTGTCAAAATAAGTGTAAGAGATCTTATAATCAAGTGAGAGCTACCTATGCACTATGACCAAATTAGGAATAAGAGTTTGTTCAAGATTGTTTTAAAAAGGGTTGGCAAAGGAATACAATATGGCATACATCAAAGAATTAAAAGATGTTATTATAAATGTGGAGCAAAGGAAATATCACATCTTTTATCTAAGAAAGGATTGTGCAAGCCTACTAGTGGCTTTACAATACCAATTGGCCTACATCCTCTCATGTTATCATCAACTTCCCAAAAAAAGGTATCCTCTTTGTTTTCCATTAAAGAGGTTTACTGAAAGAGACCCTCCAGAATAAGTCAAGGGCGGTTATGAATTAGAGCATTGCTCATTGCATTTATGGCAATGGGCTTCCTCTCAACCTATCAAAACACTATATTGGAAAGAAATGGTGACAATAATTGCTAATGCACCCACTAATTACAATAGTCTTAAGTATGAAATATGTGCACCACCTTATTAGCCAAGGAAAAAGCTTCCATATAGGCGTCATTGAAAGCAATCAAGGAAACCATGGCCCAAAATAGAGGCGTCCTTCATTTCTAATAGACAGAAGGATTGCAAAAATAGACCATTAATTAATATCATTATAGTGTGCCCTAAAAAGGCAATGTTTTTAAATGCAATTTATTATGAGGGGCAAATGAAGGGTTCAAACTTCATTTCCAAGATCCTCATAAAATCCTTTGAGATAATGAGCCCTCAAAAGTTGTCTAAGTGATAATGGACGACTAAAAATTGTAAAGCAACTATTTTAAGAATGAGGGTTACACATGGACATGTTTTTAGACACCGTGTGTCATCCACTTCCTCAACTTGGTGAAGCAAAAGATTGACACACAGATCAAGTGAGTCAAAAATCTACACCAAGGTTGAGGCCAATTCAAATGTTTGTGACTAGTCATCATATGTCACAAGCAATCCTCAAGTCCTCCTCCAAGTTAGATTTGTTGAAAGTAATTTTATGTTTATATTATTTACTATTTTTATGTCTTCTTTTAATTTTTTATTTGTTTTTCCAACACCAATTTAGGTTGCCAATAGCCAATTCACATCACACAATCATCTCAAAATGAATTCTGAATGTGTGTGAGCCATTGAGCATCATTCTTTCAAAGTGTATGGAAGCAATCAAAAACAAAGATGGCTCAAAAGGTCAACACATTAATCTTTGATGATATGTGGTGAACTTGTATGGAATATGTTGTGTTTCACTAAGCCCATCATGAGCATGATTAGATATATTGATATGAATTGATCATGTTGGGTGAAATTTATGATGCCATAGATTTTGTGATTGAAAAAACAAGGACCATAATAGAAATTAAAGAGAATAACCACATATAAGCATTTTTTGAAAGAATGCAAAAAAAACCATTGATGACAGTTAGAACAAAATGACCACACCCTTGCATCTCCTAGTATTTGTTTTGTTTGCAAAATATTACAACAAAAATACTTTCTTGTTGAGGAGGGTGGCATCGTATAAAGATGATAATATTGTTGGGTATAAGAATGTATTCAAAAAGTTATTTTCAAGTGATGAAATATAGAGTGTTGTCTTAGATGAGTATGGCCACATTATATCTTCAAAGAATTATGAATGGTTGTACATCTATGGCCAAGGCTTTGTTTACCTATAGTCTTTTGCAAATAAAATTTTTCACGTATATATATATTTTTTAAATTAATTATATATATATATAAAATTTATGTTTTATAGTTACAAATGTCATATGAGTTTGTATGCATTTTCAATAGGTTGCAAGTTAAAGTGGAATTTGACTATATACTTAATTATCCATTCAATTAAGCACAATCATTTGCTACAATAAAAAGTGAGGATTTGGTATATGTAGATTCCAACTTGTGTATCTTGTCACATTAGATATCCAATTACAACTAGAGAACAATGAGGAATTTGGGATCTAACCCCTAAGTGAGTCAACTTAGACACTTCTATAGCATAGCTCACAATACTCCCTTTAGATCAAGTAGATTCTACATATGACATGGCTATTGGGAGTGGCATTGTAGTTGCTTGTGGTTCAAACAAATCAAAAGTTGACTTTGGTCATAATGCTCTTGATGAGGAGCAATATGAGGATTGGTATTATTATTTGTAATTTTCATTTTTTATTGACATTTGAAGTTGAATATATATATATATCAATGAATTATGAATTTACGAGTTTTTTTTTTAGTTTTTTTCAAATTATTAATTTTTTTTTTTTTTTTGACAATTATTTGTATTACTCTACATATATAGAACCTGAACCCCTATCCATACACGAACCCAAGAAAGAAAAACATCTGCCATATTGCACACCAAACCTTGAACCCAAGAAATATATATGATGATGATGATTATTTATTTTCTGTGATTGAGATCTTGTGTTTGGTATGTAGATTTAGAGCTAAGGTGAACTTGAGGGGTTCTTTTTAAGGGGGCATTCGAATATGGATGTTCAGCTAGTGTAGAGGGTTGCAGTTACCATTGATCGACTTCCTCCTCCAGAAAAAAAGAACCTTAAAATGAGTTTTCTCGAGGGTTAGAACTCTGAGATTTCCTCTAGAATTTTCCATTCCTGCTGTAGGCCTTACGAAATTTGTTGTTTTGACTGATACCCAGTTTGAATTAATTTCTTGTTTTGACTGATATCCACTTCCAGATTTTAAAAAATTCAGGTCTTATGGCACACGCCTGATGTCATCTGTTGTTCCCATTCTATACCTCCCATATTTAGAAGGATTATGGTAGAAATTAGTTGATCTAGATTCAGATTAACACATTCTTGCATAGTTGAGGACTGCCAGTTTTATTGGTGAGTTTAAACGACAATGTATTCTCCCAAGATATTCCC
Source organism: Sequoiadendron giganteum (assembly GCA_007115665.2). NCBI lineage: Eukaryota > Viridiplantae > Streptophyta > Pinopsida > Cupressales > Cupressaceae > Sequoiadendron > Sequoiadendron giganteum. The sequence goes on along the minus strand of CM021108.1, from coordinate 609,835,568 downwards.
AACTTTTTCTAAAGAAGACACCTGCCAATATTCATTGGGTGGGAGAGGATCTTACACATAGAGGCACTGTACTAGAGATTATCAGTATGGTTGAATGCTAGAGCCGAATATACATAGACGGTCCTGGTTTTTTAAAAATCAAGGGATTTAATGAAATATGTAGTCCTTTTTAACTTTGGAAGCAAAAACAAGGAAATTAACCTTCACCATCTCCACAAATCAACAGATCTACTCAGCTCCCAATTTTCTTAACACATAACCTGAGTGTTTTGGGCCTGGAAAAGGTCTCATTAACCTATAGATCAGGGCAAATTGTTTGAGCATCTGTACTTGTTGTTTCAGTTCCTCCATTCAAGAGACCTTGGGAGTGGCTTCCTTTTGATTTGCTTTTGGACATCGGATATTTGGTTTAGGCAAAGATCAATTTGAAAGCTGGGAGATGAAAAGTATAAGCTCTTGCTTCCACATCTGGGACTTTTCCTGAGCTACTGCTGCTTTGACTGGCTAAGCCTAAGCTTCTGGAGGCCATCATTTCCACCTTGGAAGGGAGTCCTCTCAATGCCAAGAGATGGATATGTGAGGCTGTGTAATGAAATGGAAGGAAAGATGGCTGAAAGATGGAAATAGAACTGCAGAACATCCTTAGGTCTAGAAACTATTTGGCAAACTTTCTAGTACAATTATTATCCTTTGAATTACATTTACTTTGTCAGATATGGAAAAATCTAATTCAATGATTGTCCTTTTGAAGTTTTCAATTGACTCAACGTAGCTGCTACTTAAGGTTTGACTAGCCACAATCTTTGTGAAGTAGTTTATAAGAAAATTTGCTTAAAGTATACTTGGAGAAAGCCTTTCGACTATCCATATCTACAAAGCTTATTACAAAGACATTTATCCTTAATCATAGATTAATAAAAGGTAAGCGGAAATTTTTAAGTCTCCAAGAAGCAAGACACCAATAGTACATTTGGGTAAAAACTATTACCTATACCTAAAGTTTTATTTAGAAACTCCATGTATCCTATATATGTACCTATAGTTACATGTTCATCTCAAATTTTATTTCTTATCCGATGAGAACTCTTTCACTGGATTGCAATTATTATCTTTATTGTAATAAAATGCTTGGTCAACTGTCATTTAGGGACTTTTGATGCATTTTATTATTTATTATCTATTATTAGATAAGTCTGTATGGCACTTTAGAAGCACGCAAATGTTCTGAGAATTAAGAAAAATATTTTTCGAATCATCAAATAATGCCCAACAGGAATACAAAGTAGATTACAAAGTGCTAATGGATTTCTGAAATTTTAAGTTTTTGACTGTTTATCAGAATCTGGGTCCATGACCTTGCTTTTCTTTTGAAGTTGTCTGCCAAACTTTGGCTAGATAGTTCTCCTAATTGTGTGTGTTGTGAATAAACTTACAAAAATAACAATCGAATAATTAAGTAGGTTGTAAGGCATCACACCCACTAAAAACTTTGTCAATCTCAAAGCAGGCTTTGAGATGTAAGTCCACAGGTCGATGCACCAGCAATCTTCAATTTCTCTGGTACTAACCTTGAGCAACAGTTTCACTCTCACGCCTTCTGAACCCTGTCTAGCTTATGGTTGTTATATCTGTTATTTATGCACTGCTTACAATTGTACCATATCCCTCTGACGAAATTCCTTAGCACCAGTCCAAGGCTTCTTCAACTTTTAGACGAATGTTGGCTAATGTTGGCAAATGGGCTACCAAGAACATTTTCACTCTTATCAGAAAAAAATACATCATATCAAACAGGTATAAGAGTACTGGAGTGAAACTGTTTTTGCCATAGGAACTGAAAAACATGTGTATTAAGAACCTTGTTTACGATGGTACATTGAAACATACATTGATGATCATGATGCTTTTCCAAGGCCTCTTTGCAAAATTACAAGAGTTCTCTAGACCCCATACCTGACCACATGCGAGACCTTTGTGAACAGCAATCACCAAAACAATTTTCAATATTTATCTTCTTAGATTCCAAATTGAAAGCCTTCCCAAAATCTATCTCCTAATCTTCTAATCATAAATTATAAATAGGATTTTATACCTTCCATTGCACATCTATGTTTCAAATTTATATGCTAGTCTCTTATGAAAATGAGTAGTTCGAATTCATACTTTACTGCAAAATGTTCCGGCTTTGAAATCTTTCTATCTGATTATCCTTTCCTACCCTTTGTTCCACTGTCATTTAAAGTTTCAAGAAATGACAAGCACTGTACAACTAACAATTGAAAGTAGATAATCCAGATAAATGAACTGCGTAAGGGTAATTGCCAGAAGACTGTTGTGCCTGTAAATAATCACTATTAAGAGTAGATGACATTACATATTAAGATACCGCTTTGTATGTGAATGATATAATTTCTATGATAGATAAATTCCAAACAGTTATTATGCTAGACAACCATTAATAGTCCGTGGGAGTAACTTTTCATTTTTCAACATATCAATGGTTCTGTATATAATCAATTTTCAAGGGAGAATTCAAAATTCCTCTACCATAGATACAATTGGTACAATATCTGCTACTGCCTTGTTGAAGAACATAACACAGGTGTACTGTAAATCTTGCATGCAAGATATTCAGTTTACTGGGTATTATACAAGAGGATAATTTGGCCCTAAAACTTCGAGCATCCAATCAAATTCATCGTGCAAACAACCTAAATCAGATAACTTCAAAGTTCAAACAATTGAGGAAAGGTGATACAGACCAGAACATAACCAGAGGAGAATCCCCACTAGTAAACACCATCATAAGCTCTCGCTGGATTGCCATTCAAATCGGAGAGTAGTTTTCTGTAAACACAGAAAAATCAAATGAAAATACTCGTGCATATAGTACTTCTAAGAAACAACAGACAAAACTTCCATACAATTGCCCTTTCTATATAAAATTGTTTTCTGCTGGTGAAGATCAAATTAAGGTGCATAATTTGTTTGATTATAAGAAAACTTAAACTGCTCCTAAAAATGAAATGATAGAGGTAATATCATTCTGCATTCTTGATACCTCTCTTTACAGTACAAAGTGAAAAGGAAAAAATAAGGATAAAAGTACATAACCATACAGCCGCCAAGAGTTGAAGACTCTAGAGCCCAAATCAAAATCCTGATAGCTACAAAGAACATCAACATTTTCCACTACTTTTACCAGATCTAGAACTGGAGAGTCCTGCTCTATTATCCAGTGTACTAGAGGAACCAATTTGGGACTTAAAATTTGTACGTGCCTTTGACTATATTTGGCTCTGTGGAGTTTGTTGGCTCTATTGTGGAGGGCTCATCCAACCAAGATGGCCTACATATCAACTCTTATTACCCTGAAGACTTGAAGTTGAACTGCCCAATAAGAAGGTGGTACAATATCATCCAATCAGATAGATCTTTGTCAGATGACTTTGCAATTGCTTCAGCTACAACTGAAGGTTGTATTAAACATAAACTGTCATTCAGCCACTCACATTACATCTTGCTGTGTAGTTCAAATACACTCCAATTGCACTTGCAAGGGAATGCACTTAACATTTGGATAAGAACTCAAATTGCAAATTTTGAAGAATTATTACCTTCCAATTACAGTCATTCCGCTAAACATCAACAAAAGAACCTAAATAACTTAGGAAACAATGTGTTATAATGTAGTAACATTTAAAATTCAAATCCAAGGAGCAATTTCAATTTCCTAACTTTCTATGGTGTATTGTATATGGCTTGCTGACACCATCCTCTCCAACAGGTAAAGAATCCAGAAATAACCCCACGATCATGGTCAAAGTTCTCAAAGAAAAACAATGAAGGGTTAAATAAAGTCCCAAATATATGAATGGAGAGATGGAACTAGTTGTTCCATTACTGATTAAGTGAATCCCATGTGAACAAGTAGATCTCCTCCACACCCAGTGGTTCATAATATGCGGTGACGACTTGCTTATCCCCATATATAGCCTCATACATGTAAGCCCATTGTAGGTTGTCTCCATCACTCACAACAATCACCTCCTTTAACTGATTTCCTGAATGTAGTCCCTGAAAACAAGTTTGGCACGTGCAATCCTCTCAAACTCTCTTGCTATAGGGTAATTAAAACCAGTCCTCAGAACAAACTCTCTTCAATGCAAGCATTTGATAGATTATTGATTGAAGAGAAATGAAATTCATCCTAAAATGACTTGATGCAGACTACATCAACTCTTTGTCCATGTATTGTCTCAATAATTTGACTCTCCTGTTGGCATAAATCTTTAAAAATCAGAACCATACCATAAGTTGCACATGGAAACTGAAATAAAGTTGGATACTTCTCAATCAACATTCTACCACTTCTACATCACTAGTTGCGTTGCCAATTACTACTTGGACATGTCCTGACATAATAGAAATCACTCTCTATAAGTTAGAAAATTTAGAATAGAAATTTCACATTAGTCAAACTCTGACATAATAGTGCAACTGGTTTTGCCCATGAAAAATTCAAATCAACCAATATTTCATTTCAGTCTTCCTCACTCTGAAGAAGAGGTCTTTTCAACTCTGTATTAGTTGAGGCCTCATGCCCATGCCCATGCCCAACAACATCCAAAAAAACATCTTAGTAAAATGGATTCCTTTCAGATACATAGAACATTATGCTGCTCCACAAAAAAGCTATGCTCACAATCCTGTTGATTTTGGCCTATTTCTTTTGTTCTAACCATGTAAAGAAGACCATATTCTGATCCTGCTTTAATTCTGGGTGCAAGGAAGCATCTGTTTCACCTCCATTTGACCCAGGAACACTGGGTGAAGTCCAATAACATGTATGACCAGTCTTAAGTTTCGTATTAAGGACATGCTATCTCCTTTTTTTAAGTCGGTTTGAATTGCAGGCTTTGCTGTCTATATAATTTCAGAGCTTGTACAGGACAAGGTTCTGTATCTGTGGCTGGTTCATTACAAAATTTAAACAGATAAATGTTCCCGAGACACTTTAAGTTGATATGGTACACAGCAATTAGTTCAGTTCTCCCTAAACCAGTTCAACATATGTCCAAAAGGCATCTCTTTGTAACAGTGTGGTGGTGCCACAGTGCACACTATCAAAATATAAAAAAACCTAGAGAAGAAACAGTTTTTGCACTTGTTCGTTTCTACAAATTTGGAGATACTTATATGAATTACATGCCCATAAACTTGAAAAAATATATATAATCAGCTAGATTATAAATGGTGGAAAAAAAAAATTATGGTGGAAGAGCATACTGGAGTGTGTATATGGACTCTACTCATATTGTTGAAAAAAGCGCACTGGAGTGGATATATGGGGGTAATCATACTGCCATTCGATCTAGCAAGCAAAACCTCGATATTTCCTAAATCCATTGCAAAGCAACAAATTTCATATTATTCATATTAAAGATTTAGAGCATCAAATTCATTTCTGCAATGTCTTTGCAATTCAGTTTTCAGCTCTACAAAAATGATGTTGGTGTGAACAGGATATATTATCTAAATAGTTGTCTTTTAGGTTATTTTTACACCTAGTTAGTTAAGATTACTTAAGGCATTATTTTTTGTGTTTCAAGTCATATAATTATGACACTTTTCATAATCCTATGTTGTCCTATGTATCACCCTTAATCATTCACCTTGTATGCATTGTAATTTGTACCATTTTTGGCAGTAGTATTTTTTCCATAGTTACAAGACTCAGATTTGGCATAGACTTGGCAAGTTGATTTTAGACCCAAACTTGGACTTGGTGCCCAAACTTGGCAAAGACTTGAAAAATTAAAAAAACCATGAAATATAAAGATTTTTAAGGATTTAAAACTTGTATCATGCACCCTTCAATAAATAAACTTTAAGGACACAATAAACTAATCAAATAGAAGCTACTTTGATCACATACACAAGTATACATTGATCGCATGAGTATAAAAGAAGATTTTGGTTGAAGGAAACAACATTTTAGATGCATAAATATTGTCAAGTGTTTAAGGTTTACAAAACTCATAAATTATGATATCCGTGGCATCAAAAACAAAAATCATAATATGTAGTAATGAGCTAAGGTTGAAAGGAGCTTGTATCCCTTACCCCAACATTACTAGCTCTATGTGGAGTCATGTGCTTGTATCTAATACAAGTCTACAAGTGCTGTTACAACCTTAGGAGCATTATTTAGGATAGGGATTGACTTAGCAAACTAGAAATATAAATGTAATTTTATTACTAGGAATTTCATTGGGAAAATGCTGAAAAAAATTTAAAATGTTGCTATTCCATCAAACATGTTCCAGAAAGATTTGCATTTCTTTGTTTTTTAAAACTAGAGCAAGGATTAGGAGTAGAGCCACCGGTGGGGTTAAGGGGCAGTGCCTCTTGTGGGGGTCTAAGGGAAACACCCCCAACAGGGTCAAGGAGCAGCACCCCTCTTAAGATTCTGGGGCAGCACCCTTGGCATGCAAGAGGCAGATCCTCCACCATCAAGCCCTATTTTTTCTTTTGAGACCACACAAACCATCATGGCACATGCCATTTTTCATAATTTTATCACTTTTAACAATCTTCCAAAAGTCCTACAAACCCTTCAAAAAATGCTTGACTATCATGCTTTTACATTAAGCATTTTCAAAATTTTATGCCGTTAAGGGGCAGTGCCTCTTGTGGGGGTCTAAGGGCAACACCCCCAATAGGGTCAAGGAGGAGCACCCCTCTTAAGATTCTGGGGCAGCACCCTTGGCATGCAAGAGGCAGATCCTCCACCATCAAACCCTATTTTTTCTTTTGAGACCCCACAAACCATCATGGCACATGCCATTTTTCATAATTTTATCACTTTTAACAATCTTCCAAAAGTCCTACAAACCCTTCAAAAAATGTTTGACTATCATGCTTTTACATTAAGCATTTTCAAAATTTTATGCCTATTTTTCCTCGTTTTCATAAACCTAGCCAAGTCTACCCATCGAGACTCCCTGTGTACCTAGGTCACGAGTCCTCAAGCCGTGTTTTGACTTGCTCACCTCGAGATTCATTGAGTCAAGGTGAGCCCTAACGAGTCTTGTAACACTAATTTTTTCATTGCTTCTCTCTTGTGTGGAAGGTTCTTTGATGTTGCAAAGTGTTCTCACTCCTATGAATCTTTTTCTTGCTTCAAAATAGTTCTTGCCATGCTTTTTCATATGGTGCATACTAACACAAATCCGACCTCACGATTGAGTCCAAAAAGCCCAAATCTATATGGATCAATAGTACACGATATGATTTAGAGCAATTGTAGTTTTGACCATTTTTGGAGGGTATCCTTTTTTAGCCATGTGGATTTCATACTGCCTATACTATCATACAATCATGCATCCACACAATCCATACAACTCCTAAATAGTCCATTGTACTATCACTAGCCAGATCTATGGAATATTCTTTGCGTCAACCTTCATAGTGCCTATGTCATCCCTGTATGATTGCACAATTTGCACTTTTTAAATATTTTCTTTTTTGGGCAGGTCATGCAGCAAAGTACAATCACCTTTTTGGCAGGTCGTACTATAGGGTATAATCCATGCATCATATCAATACCTCGCATGAGATCTATACAACACGTTGTGCCTATCTCTATAGGGTGTGACATCAGCAAGGCACTTCTACCTAACCAGCCAGCCCCTTGGTCGAGCCTAGCCCATGGGGCCTTGACTTTTTTGGGAAGGAGGCAATTTTATTTTCTATGCATTGTTTTTTTGCGAAGAGGTAGTTTCTTATAGAAAGCAATAACTTTCGCCCAAGGTGTTGAATTTTTTATTTCTTATAGGTGACGAAAAACTCTTTCTGAGCACTTCACAGTGGCACAAGTATTTTTCCAAATTCTATTCCAAGTACCAAATAATTATGTTCATAAGGAATTTATTTTGTAACCTCCAACTTTTTGTTTGAGAGGCATTTTGGCTTGTCCATTGTACAAATTGCCCTTAAGTGCCCATTGTTATTTGCTAGGGGGGTTGCAATTACAACATTGATACATTTTGGGAGGTGTAAGGCACAAGTTAAGAGGCTATTATCTTTTTTCTCTCTTGGTGTTTCTTGCTGATCATGGCAAAACCTAGGACTATTGAACTCCTCACTCCAAACGATTATCACACAAGGAAACTAAAACTAAGACTACTACAATCTAAGGGATTTTAGCAAATGTTGGGTGCAACAACACCTAAATTCACTGAGTTAGAAAAAACTGCATATAGAAAGAAGTTGGATGAAGAAATGGGGTTAATAGGATTGTCTATATTAGATAATTTGTTGTTTCAAATGTAGAGTGCACTACACTTAAGCAAGTATGTGACAAATTTGATGGTATGTTTGGCATCTTTAATGAGCTATGTTGTTTGCAATTAGAAGCAAATTTGACATCACTCACTCCAAATGATTTACCTTCTATTGAGGACTTCCTTGCAAAGTTTAAGTTGTTATTGTTTCAAATGAAAGGTTATGGATGAGATAAACCAAATAAAGAATATTTCTTGATTTTCTCTACAAAGGGTCCTATTCAAGTTTTCTCATCTACCTTCTACTCCACCATGGATGCCTTAGGGATTGATTTTATGATTCCCACTTTTGAATTGTTTTGTAAGTGTCTTAATAGGGAACAAGCCTTTATTGACAACTTCTCACAATGCAAATGGGTGTACTTTCTCAAGTACAAGAGTAAGGTTTTCACCACTTGTAGGACATTTAAAACATTTGTGGAGAAGCAATCAATTCTTTCTATTCAACAAATACAAATAGATAACGGGTGGAGTATGTGAATTAGGTATTTCAATATTTTTGCAATGAGCATGGTATTCAACATCAACACACAATTCCTTGCACTCCATAGTAGACTTTATGAGAGATGGCCAATTGCATGATTTAGTCTAGATCCATGGCACCCACCTTTTTGGTTGAAGCAATCAATTGTGCTAACAACATTCAGAATCATATGCCCCACAAATCAATGCAGAATATGACTTCTAAGGAAGCTTGGTCCCACATCAAGCTTGTTGTTTCCTTCTTCAGAGTATTTGGTAGTGAAGCTTGGGCAATTATTTCAGATGGTCGACATAAGGCTATGGAGAAGGATAGTCAACCTTTAATTGTCATTGGCTATTGTGAGGATGTGAAGGCTTACATATTGATCCTATTACTCATGATGTCTTCTTTTGAAGAGATGTCTAATTTGACGAGCACTTCACATAAATGGATACATCACCACTTGTTTCTTCCTCACTACCTAATCCTTCATCAATTGAGGACACTTTGCTTCTTAAGGATAATAATGATGTCATGTCCCCTTCCCAAACATAGGCCAACAAAAGACCCTTAGCCTATCTTTAATTTTTTTGTAGGCTATTGGGATGTTGTAAAAGGAAAATCTATTTAATAATTTAATGTTTATTTAAAAAAGGGACAACTTAAATTCATACTATTAAAGATAAATGTCTAAAGTATTTTAAAAAGACAATTTAATTATTTACAAAGGGAAAGGTGAAAAAGAAAAATAATATTAAAATCCCTCAAAAAACTATAAAAGAGGGGTTTGGGGAGGAAGGATCCATTTCCAAAAAACACTTCTCTTTTCAAGATTGAATAGAGTTCATATTTGCTCTTGAGGATGACAACCCTTCAATCTTTTTATGATGATTTCATATAGAGGTCACATTTGAGCTAAGTATCGTTGTTTGAGGTAGTTGCTTAATTTTTGCATATCATTTTGATTGACATTGTTGAAGGGTTTAGTATTGAAGTTGCTATAGTTAAGCTACACTATCTGGCCATCTAATCAGCAGCAAAGAATCCAACTACTCTCCATTAACCACCCTTTGAGAATGGCTTGATTTTTCCAACAATAAACAATAGATTCATTGTGAAAATGAAGTCATTTCAGTTACTACAATGCTGCTACAATGTCAGAGGGTTTGATTTTGCTGATTTTCAAAGGTAACTATTGTGTTACAACAGTTTATAAACAACTGAGTTTAGTTTTATATTAGTCACTGCATCCTCAATTGGGCCTTGCTTCATATTTCACGTATTTTATATTTATGTAATTTGCAGTTTGCTTTCCAATTATTTGACAAAATGATTTTTTTTGGATTGTTGGATAATTGTTTGTTATAACTCCTGAAATTAAAATAGAAATGTATTCCATTGCTTATTATTAGGGTTGCAGGATACGCCACCCCCTCTGTCCTAGTACACATACCACTGTACTTGGTACGGGTACAAAACGGATATGACGTGGAAACCATGCCCATGCACATCCAAAAAAAAGCCCTATTTTTAGCTGCGTCGGATTCAATTTTAAAATCAGCCTGAATCTTTAAAAAATTGTCATTAAATCTAAAAAAGGTGGGAAAAAACTACAGTTTTATTTTAATAAATAAACCCTAAACTAAATGAGTCGCACAACAATTTCTTAGGTATTTCTTCTGAAGATTTGGGTACACACTTTTTCTAGTATTTATCTGCACGATTTTCCATTTAAGCTGCAAATTTTTCTTTTAACTGCGATTTTCCCTAGCCATTTCTAGGCATGTTGCTTGTTTACATTTTTGGTGCTTTTTGGGCGTGCTAGTTGTCTCTGCATTTTTTTCTGCTTTCTAGGCATGCAAGACATGCATTTTTTGGGCAAGGTAAGTGGAAAAAAATTAAAGTTATTTATTCTAAATAATAAAGTTTTTTATATTTATTTATTTCTATTATAAATAATAAATTAATAATTTTTATTTATTTTTTTAAAATTAATTGTGATAATATATATTTTAAAAGTTTAAATTACTATTCTTTATATTTAAATTTTAAAGTTTTAGTATATTTTTAAATAATAATATTAATAAATACTTATTTTATTTATTTTAAATTAATTTGGATTGAAAACATTTAAAAAAATAATTGTGAATTTTTTTAAGTTGAAATTATTAATTCTTTATATTTAAATTTTGAAGTTTTAATATATTTTAATAAATATTTATTTTGTTTTTAATTAATACTATTAATAAATTTTTATTTTATTTTATTTCAAAATTGATTTACATTTAAATTTTTATAAAAAATTAACTGTAATTTTTTTTTTGTAAGTTCAAATATATTTTAATTGATAATATTAACAAATATTTATTTTATTTTATTTTAAAATTAATTTAGATTAAAATGTGACTTATTTTGAATTTAATTTTAAATTAAATTTAAAATAACTCGTATTAAATATAATATAATCTATTAAAGTTAGATACTTAAAATCAATTTATAATTATTTATGTTTATTTTTCTATTAAAGTTAGATACTTAAAATCAATTTATAATTATTTGTTTATTTTTCTATAAAAATTGTAATTATTGCAGGATTGAGGATATTAATCATGGCGTGATGTCGAAGAATTAGAAAACAATAATAAGTGGATCAAACCAAACCCTAAATCTCCATTGTGGAAATACGTCACTATTCTTGACAAAATTCCAAGTGGTGGAGGCTACAAATGGACATGTCATTAGTGTCTAAAGGAGTATAGAGGTTCCCATAGCAGGGTTCATGGGCACCTTTGCCACATAGCAGGGAAAGGGTGTGTTGTATGTCCCAGTCCAAATGTTGATGGTCGTTCAAGGAAGGTGTTGTCCCCAACGAAAATTGCAAAATATCAAAAAGAACAAGATGAAGCTAATAATCATGTTCAAGCATCAAAACAAAGGTCAGCTCTAAGTCTAAATAGACCCCTTTTACATCCAAAATCAGCTTCGGGAACATTTATAAGTCAAAAGAAGAGCAATTTAGGACCTCTCAAAAAAGCATTTAATTTGTAGAGTCGTGAGGATACTAATCAAAATGTTGCTCGTTGTCTATATGCAAATGGAATTGCATTTAATGTGGCTTGCTTCCATATTGGCAAGAGATGGCTAGATCAATTAATGAAGCACCAAAAGGATATAAAAGCCCAAGCTATGAGAAGGTTTGTACCACCCTTTTGGCTAAAGAAAATAGACATTATTAACAATTTGACAGACAATTACAAGTGGTTAGAGCTTCATGGAAAATCTCAGGGGTTTCTATCATTTGTGATGGATGGAAGAACGCCAAAAATAGGCCACTGATCAATGTGATTGCAATGAGTCCAAAGGGAGCAATGTTCTTGAAAGCAGTGGAATGAAAGGCTAATGAAAAAGACACCCAATTTATTGCCAATATTCTAATTGAAGCAATTGAGTTGGTGGGGCCAGAAAATGTTGTCCAGATGATCACAGATAATGCAAAAGTATCTAGAGCAGCAGGGTTGGTCATAAAGGCGAGATTTCCAAACATTTGGTGGACTCCTTGTATAGTCCATTCTTTGAACTTAATGTTACAAAAAAATTCACAAAATCCAATGGATACAAAAGATATTCAAATGTTTATTTCTAATCATGTGTCACATGCTATTTATAGACAATTCGCTATGTTGGAGCTACTAAAGGTAAATTTCCTAAATTTTAAAATATACTTTGTATATATCATCGTTTACATATATTTTTAAATTTTTTAAAAATTATTATTTTTTAATTGTAGGTGGTTGAGACTCATTTTGCCATGCACTACATTGTTGTTAAAAGACTTGTGGATGTGAAGCAATCTTTAAAAAGTATGGTGATTAGTGATATTTGGGTGGTTTGGAGGCAATCTCAAACAAATAGAGCAAATAATATTAGGACGCTCATTCTTGACGATGATTGGTGGGCTCAAGTAGACTACTTGTTATATTTCATTGAACCAATATACAACCTCATCCATCATTGTGACACAGATAAGCCAATATTGGGCAACATCTATGATTGCATAGATATAATGGTAGAGCAAGTCAGAGACATAATCATAGCAAAAGAGCAAGACCCCTTTGAATTCTTTTACAAACAGCTATACAAGGTAATCAAGAAGAGGTGGGATAGAATGACAACCTCTTTGCAACTTTTGGCATATGCTTTGAACCCCAAGCACTACCATGCTAACATGTTGGCACTGCCAAATAGAACAGCACCAAATATGGATATTGAATTAGTTGATGGATATAAAAAAGCTTTCAAAAAGATGTTTACAAGTCCTAGAGTTGCTACAAAGATTCGAGATGAGTTTGGAACTTTTGAATCCTTTGATGGAACTTATGCAGATATTGATGCAATGGCAAATAAAAAAAAATTGATCCTATGAATGTTGGTGTGAATTGGGTTATTTCCTAACTAGTTATTAGTGAGGACCTATTCACATTATTATAAGTTTACTTAGGAGATAAGTTTCCTAGTTGTCATTTCTAGATGTTAGTTATAATGGGGCCATGTCTCATTATTTACTTTTAGGTATCTAGGCATTTAATAATTCTCTAATGCATTTAATATTTGCATTGAAATTGTTATGACTTAGTTGTCTCATGTGATAGGATTAAGACACTTGTCATGATCTTGTCTAATCCCATCTCTCTCCTTGCCTATATAAGCAAGGCTTCATATGTACATTTCATTCATCCAAAACTCAGCTGAGTGTTGTGTAAGTCCAATATATCATTGCAATCTTGAGTATTGCATTGCATCCATTGTTGCAATTTCATGTTCTTGTTTTTCCCTCGTGGAAAGTTGTTGGTTTTTGCAGATGATCCTGGAGGCTTGAGTCCTTGAGTGACTAAAACATGTTCTATGAGCTATATCTCAGCTCCTACATGGTACCAGAGCTTCAGTGTTGCAGACTTCTAGAGACAAATCTTGGCGTGAAAGTTTTCTTGGGTGCGAGTTGGGGTCTTGAGAGCCTCGCCATTGAATCCAAGGCGTCAGATAAAGTCAAGATCGGCTTTCATTTCGTCAAAATCTGAAATATTTTGTCAAATCTACAAGGGTTTAAAATCCAGTCGTTTTCATTGGAGCCATTTTCTTTTTTGCTTCAGAAATCTAGCTTTCACTCATTTGTAGGAAAAACGATTTTTGGGTTTTGTATCCAAGGTCAAAATCTCATCTGGGTATCTTTTAGATTTTGCATATCTTGAGTAGATCTAAAGAAAATTGCTGTCCAAAAAGTGCCACATGTCATTTTTCTATAGGTTGAAGGTCAAAAGAAATTTATTTTTCATCTTCTGCTTGTTGGATCGAAAAAATATTTATGGGTTTTGTTTTTTGCATCAAAATACTATATTAGTATTCGTTAGTTTTTGCATGCAACAAATAAATTTTCCAGAAATCAAATCAGAAGGGTCGTGTCTGCATTGTCGGCTGGCACAATTTATCCCTTTTTTCCAAAATTCATAACTTGAGCATAAGGGGTCTGTTTTTCGAAAACTTTATATCGTTGAAAAGCTGATTTCATCCTCTACATACATTTGAGATTATTTTTCATCATGGAGGCAGATGTGAACATTCATCAGTGCATGCACTATTTCTTTTTTTGTGTGCATTAGGTTTGCATTTTCTTTGCACTTCATTTCAATTCCAAATCATTTGTCAATGAACTGTTGCTTCATACATTCCAGAGTTGTGCCAGTTTGCGAGTTTTCCAGTGTTCCTTGGCATCGGGTCTGATGTTGCTTTATCATGGTTCCGAACTTAAGTCTTTGAGTGAATCTAATGTGGTTTCTAGCAAACAAAATTACCTTTCCTTGCTTGTCGAATTAAGGATTTCAGTGTTACTCCACAGTGTACATTCAATGCTTCTCTTTGCAGCAGGTTATCTCATTATGGGGGGGTTGTATGATCTCTCTTATCATCCTTTGTGTGGATAGAGATTGATTGGATTTGTGATGGATATCATTCTTGTATTTATCTCTCTTTTGGAGAGAAGTTTTGTCCCACTGGGTTTTCTCCTTTTCTCTGTTTGTGAGAGATTTTTTTGAATGCATTTGTACATGGGTACCTAACATGGCCTCGTAGCCAGGACCCATCCTTGCATCATTTGCATAATAGCTACACTCCCTAAGTTGCACTTGTGGGGGGGTGTTGGTGTGAATGGGGTTACTTCCTAGCTAGTTATTACTGTGAGGACCTATTCACATTATTAAAAGTTTACTTAGGAGTTAAGTTTCCTAGTTGTCATTTCTAGAAGTTAGTTATAATGGGGCCATGTCTCATTGTTTACTTTTAGGTATCTAGGCATTTAATAATTCTCTCATACATTTAATATTTGCATTGAGATTGTTATGACTTAGTTGTCTCATGTGATAGGATTAAGACACTTGTCATGATCTTGTCTAATCCTATCTCTCTCCTTGCCTATAGAAGCAAGGCTTCATATGTACATTTCATTCAACCAGAGCTCAGTTGAGAGTTGTGTAAGTCCAATATATCATTGCAATCTTTAGTATTGCATATTAGTCACATCTTGCATCCATTGTTGCAATTTCATGTTCTTGCTTTTCCCTCTTGTGGAAGGCTGTTGTTGGTTTTTGCAAATGATCCTGGAGGCTTGAGTCCTTGAGTGACTCAAACATGTTCTATGAGCTATATCTCAGCTCCTACAATGAAGTGGTGGAATTTCCATGGTGCCACGACTAAACATTTGCAAAAATTGGCTATCAAACGTCTATTGCAGGTTTAATACTATATGAATTATATTGCAATTTAAATTATTTTTTATTTTGTTTTTTAATTGATTATTTGTTGTATAACTTGAGATATCAATTTTTTTTTTAGGTTTCAAGTTCTTTTGCATCTGAAAGAAATTAAAGTACGTATGGTTCATTCATTCAATCAAACAAAATAGGCTAGCAGCTAGTAAAGCAGAGGACCTTGTCTATGTTCATTCCAATCTTCGTCTTTTATTGCATTCTTCCATAGACTACATGAAGGGACCTAGTAGACTTTGGGATGTGCAGCCTGAGATGAGTAACATTGATGTATCCATAAATGCATTGACACATCTCAATCCCATGTTGAGAATTCTGACATAGTAGGAGGATCCTCTGGTGCATCTTCATTTGGTTCTAAGAGTCTAGTTGGTGGTCAAACTCAATCCAACTATCCTAGCTCTTCAAAGAATCTTGATGATCTAGAACTCCAATTTCAAGAGAATAGTGATGATATTTTTTATAGCATGTGATTCTATCAATGTATTTCAATTTTGTTTTGATGATGAAATTATATTTAAATATATATTTTTTGGAATATGTAGCAATTATGTGTCCATATTGCTTCTAAAGTAACGAAAATCTCCTCAAATAACTTAGAAAATTATATATATATATATTGACCACAATTTTCTAAGTTATTTGAGGAGATTTTTGTTACTTTAAAAGCAATATGGAATATATATTTAAATATATATTTTTTGGAATATGTAGCAATTATGTGTCCATATGGATACGACAAGATTATGGCATATATATATATATAGCAGCAAAAATCGTTTGGGGAAAAAATCGGCAAATCAAAAGTTCAGGATTTTTGAAAAAAAAATCAGGAAAAAATCGGATTTGAAAAAAACATAAAAAAATTGTAGAAAAAGAGACAAATGCTACTCTTTTTTGAAATTTAAGGTCATTTCCATAGCATAGAGATATAAAGAGCAAATAAAATAGAGATTTTAACCCATCAATTGTAGAAAGCTTGCATGTTGTTTATCAAGTTTATGTTTGTTAAGCTTAAAGGCATTTGTTTCTTGCTTAGGTTGTGAACTAAATATCGGTTGGAGCACCTCATACAATAAAGTAGTGTATATGTGAGATATGGAATCAATTGTAATGTAAAATCTTTGCAGAAATGACATTTGAGAAAAGTGGAAAAGGCTAGTGTATGAAGGAGTCATAAATGATACAAGTGACCAAAAGCTTTGAGTAGGCAATGACATGAATGAAATAAAGTGGAGGATGAAAAAGTAAGTGTGATAAAATAAAGGATTTGCTAAGGGTTAAAATCTTAGGCAGATACTCTTTAAAGTTGTGCAAGCTTGCAATCAAAGAATGGAGTCTGAATTCAGGGTAATGCATTGTCTTTGATTTCAAGGGTAGTGCCTATAGGCTATGCAGGTTATAGATTTAGTATTAGATATTTACATACTTTCATTTCATTGTTGCAGTCATCATCAATGAGTAACCTCATCGTTTTTCATTTTGGAATAGTACAACCTTGGACATTTTGCAAGAGTTAGCTAAAAAACTAGACCAAAACATGATAACCTTGCAACCTGACAGGGGGAAAACTATAACTGATTTGACTTGACATTTAAATGATGATTAATCTATGACAAAAAGAGAGACAAAGTAGTATGATCATCGATTTTTGTATAGGTACCACAAATGTTTTTTTTTGGGGACCTTGGGACAAACTTGGGCCATATGAGGACTTCAAAATCTCTGGGAAAAATTCGATCAATGTTTTATACGAGGGCAATAGAGTCAAGCCTATCACCTAACATCTAAACAAACAATGAACTTAAAATGATACAATAATGTTATTTACAATTTGGACTGATTTGGTGTAGACTGCTCATTCTTTGTGTGGATTTCATATGTACAGTTTTGACTGACTTGGCCATCAAAGTTAGCTTCTGAAGTTTTCTTGGCATGGAGGTGGTAAATGCTATAACCATTTATAAGAGGTCACCTTACACAAACACGACTAGTGAAAATGGCTGGAATTACTTATTTTGATTAATGAAGAATCCCTTGCTTTATTTTGCTGTGGTTTACTTTATTTTAGGGCATATTGACAAGACTGTGATCTTAAAGTTCAAAGCAGAAAGGAACCCGTTCGCGTGTGTATGTAGGGAAGACTGCAGAGTCGACGACAATCATCCTTAACTTATCGCAACCCTAATTTATAGCAAAAAACACGCCAAATTTAGGGTTTTTAAACACGGGAATTGTTAGAGCAAATTATGGTGATTTTGTTGTGATTTTAAAGCGAAAAAAATCACAATTTTCAATGATTTTTTGCCAGTCAACAGTCTGCAAAAAATCTTGAAAAAATCGGCAAGCTTGAGGATTTTTTAAAAATCGCAAAAATCACGATTTTTTAAGGATTTTTGCTTATATGATATATATCGTAATCAAGTCATATCCATATTAAGGGTCTTGAAAAATGGTTGTATCTATATCCGTATCCATATCTGTATCTATATCCATGCAACTTTGCTTATTATTCGTATTGTAACATCTATGCAGTTAATTATTTAAATGTTTTGTATTGCTTACATTTTAGAATTGTGTGGTTTGCTGCTAGTGAGTTAGTTCTCCAATCACCATATGCTCTCACTTTGCCCACATCAGGATCTTGGTGATCAGAAAGTGCAAGGGTTTGCGTTTCTTCTTACACTAGATAAAATTTCAAAAAATATTAGTTGGGAACATTACAGATGACGATGGATTTAATCCACCACCTCCTAGTGCAATCTTTGCCCCTTTGGGCTCGCATTAATCTTGAAGTGACTGGACCTTTGGTTGGTGGTCCTGCAATTCTTGCCACAATTGCTCACAAACACCAAGCTATGTTTGATCTGTTATCCCTGGATTTAAGCTTTTATGGGTTGGCAACCTCTCAGTAGGTGCTTTTTTTCAGTGTTATGGCTGGCTGAACCAAATGCAAAGCGCTTGTTTAGGCCAACTAACAATGCCAAGGGGCACAATTTGCACAAATTCTTCCACTTTGCTGATGCTTTGAAGGTAGTCTCAGGATTATATAATTAATACTGACCTGCCATGCCCTAGTTGTACAATATAGATGTCTTTACTACCTGTTTTAAGTTTGTCAATCAATCTCCTTTGTTTTGCTGGTGTTATTTTCCTTTGAATGCATGGATTAAGTATACCTGTCAGCAATGCAACCTAAATTGCAGGACTCAATGATTATTGCCACTTATCTCAGCATCTGTTGTGCATATTACTTTGTTCTGCCAGAAACCTATAACAAGATTGTGCAAATCCATCGTTTGGGCCTTTCAATCACTGTCTGATAAAGGAGTACTACATATGGATTAGCCATGGCTGCAAACCAATGAGGACATCTCCAACAGTCCAACCGGCCATAATGAATAAAAAATTTAGCAAAGGATGAGAAGTAACACACGTGAACATTCATCAAAAGAAAAATCACCCTTATTCACTTCAAATTTTTGCATCAGTCACACACTTAATATTCTATCAAGTTTTCTCAGCATTTTGGTGTGCACAAGAGTCAATAAGTAGAATGATGGTTTTGAGAAGTGATCTAGTACCGTCAATAGACTTATGCCAAGTCATGTATGATTTAGCAAATTGATCAGACATAAGAAATGTTAAGTTATTGTATAGAACAAATGCATGAATAGAATAATTATTATTTTGCATCTCTTTGGTTGATGCACCCAAAAGATGGCATGAAGTTACACATGCAGTCCACAAATTTGGATGGTTCTACTTCTAACACTTGCAAACCTGTCTACTTGAAATTTCCTAGAATCACACTAAGCAATATTTCATAAACATTCAAACCTCGCATTCTCAATCAAACCCATTTTGAGAAAAATGCTACGACAAAAACTATTTATGAAAGAAACAGAAATTTTAGCTAATGATCAAAATTCCTTAAGAAAACAAAGACCATATTTGTCAAGGTGGCATAACCTTTTGTGCAAAGGATGGTTTATTGTGACTTTAATGTGGGCACCTAAAAATGAACAAATTACTATTTTTGTAGATAATCACAATCTTGGTTCTTGAAAAATGAAGAGATCTACTTCTCAATGTGAGTGGAATTGCAACTTTATCTAAATATCAATCATTAAGTCACTTGGTACTTTTGTGTCTAATCTATTAAGAAAACCGGAAAGAGTAACACAACGAAGTGGGTTAGATGACCAATAAATTATGAAAGAAATTGTACTACAAAAATAAAATTGCAAAGCTATATTTTTATACTATTTTTCTAAATACCTCTTAGAATAAGTATCTCTACATGTTTCCATACATTTGTGGCTTCCCTTTCCATTTATTACGGAAGTCTGAAAATTCCTTACCACATTATTGTTAAATTCTATGAGAAACAAGAATCTAAGCAAGGATTTGATGCCAGTTGTAGATCACAAGCACTCTAGTTGATAGATGATCAAAAATCAAAATAGTGGAATGAAGAGAGAATCCTGAAAAAAGATAACTTAAGAGGCAAAGATGCAAGAGAATATAAGCAATGCTCACATTACTCTTTTTGACTAACAGAGAAGAGAGGTGAGTGTTGTATATATAGCACAAATAGGGGGCATATACATCGAAGAGGTGTAATAACTCCAATTGCCAAAAATAGGGAAGAGTTTTACGATTTTACCTTCTTGGTATATGCCAAACCACATGGTTGCATCTACTCAGATGAAGACAAACAAATGGTTACGAGAGGTGGCATATAAATCCAAAAGAGGGTGTGAGACTTAACTAACCAAGTGTGGGTGAGAGAGACACATGTAACTAATAGATTATGCCATCTGTCCTCGTAATAACCATGCCTAAATAACCTAAGAAAGCTTAATTATATGTGTAGGAAAAAAGAAATATCCCCTAACATAAGGAAAATAAAAAACCTACACTAGCACCCCTCTTAAGAATAGCTTAGGTGGACGAAAACATGGGTCTTGGCAAATGAAACATGATAAGGAACCCATGTACAAAGAGATCCCCCCACCAAAAAAATAAGCCCCTAATATGAGGAATAGCGCCCCATCAAAGAGAGAAAATACCCCCCAAAGTAGAGAGAGAAAGTGAAGGACTAAGAAGCCCTTCCTGAAGTAAACACATATCGCACCCCTATCAAAGCTCATAGATGAAGGAACTTTCTTTCGGTGAAGGGTTTGGTGAAGATGTTTGCAATCTTCTCTGATATAGGACAATACTTGAGATCAATGATGTTTTCCAAAATCAACTCTCGAATTTAATGCATATAAATCTCAATGTGTTTGGTTCACTAGTGATGGATTAGATTCCTTGAGATTTGAATCACTCTGGTTATCACAAAAGATGACTATAGGCTTTCTAAATGGAATGCTCAACTCAATGAGATTATTCTAAAGCCACATAGCCTCAGTGGAGGCATTAACTACCCCTCGATACTTGGCCCCTATGGATGAAAGAGCAATTGCAGACTGCTTCTTGCTCAACCAACAAACTGGACTAGAACCAAGTGGTTTGTTGTGTCCCACCGAGTCAATATCCACACCCGCTGCAAACTGAATCTCATGATTATGAGTATCCTGAATGTAGTGGTTGCTTTTCAATGCAACTCATATGGCTCTTGCATGAATTGAGAGACCATAACCATAGCATATGTAATATTAGGTCTCATTTTAGTCAAGTAGATGAAACTCCCAACAAGTTTTTGGTACAAATTGCCATCAACCAAGGGTGAAGAACACTTAACCTCAATTTTGATCCCTAACAAAAATGGAACCAATGTAGGCTTACAGTAAACCATGCAAAATCTAGAGAGCATTTCAAGAGCATTCTTGGGTTGTGCAAGGAAGATACCTGAAGATGACTCGGTGATCTCAATCCCCAAGAAGTAATGTAACAAGCCAAAGTCTAACAGCAAAAAAATAATCATGTAAAGCAGTTTTCATTGCCTTAATGTGGATGAGTGACTCCCTGTGATCAACGAGTCATCAATATAGAGAACTAAACATGTGAGTGTCATCTTGCTGCAAAATGTATATGTTCGGATCAAAATGGCATCAAGTGAACCCAATTGTTAGAAGAAAGGAGTCCATCTTGGCAAACCATGCCCAAAGGGCCTATATGAGGCCATAGAGAGACTTTTGAAGTCGGCAAACTAGTGAAGGATCCTAAATGAACCTTGTGGTTGCTCCATGTAAATTTCCTCCTAAAGGTCGTTGTGAAGAAAGACGCTTTTCACATGCATCTAATGAACTTCCCAACAATGGGCTACAACTATTGCAAAGACAAGTAGGATGGAATTCATTTTGGCAATTAGCGCAAAAGTCTCAGAGTAGTCAATCCCAAGAACCTGGGAGAATCCTTTTGCAACCAAGCGAACCTAATGCTTGTCAACCGACCCATTTGCTGCCAATTTTGTCCGATAGATCCACTTGCATCGAACAAGTTTCCTTCCCTTAGGAAGAGGGACTAGATCCCATGTATGGTTCCTCTCTAAAGAACTAAACTCTTCCTGCATAGCAGCATCCCACTCGGGGATACCAAAAGCTTCCCGAGAGGAATGTGGATCAAAGTTTGAAGCAACGAAGAGATGTGGAACCAGCTGAAACTATGACCTTGTTCTTCTAGTATCTGATGGATCACCAACCCAATCACTTGTTGACTACAACATTTGACGAGCCCAAAGAGACCCAAAAGCTAGAGAGTGTGGAGGAGATTCACCAACCTCTAAATGATGACTAGGAAGGGAATGTGAATCCTCATCAATCGATATCACCATTTGAAGTGGAGGAAGAAGACTCCTCATCAAGATCAACAGGATTAAGATCCTTTGAAGAACTGTCATCATCATGTAATGTCTCCAATGTGATGGTGGATGGAGAATTCGTAGTGTTGATGGGTGTTTTATGACCACACCAACATAGAATAAAGTTTCCAACGATCACTCTATCCTCTCTTGATCAAAATATCCTGCATGCTAACATTGCGAAAGATCATGCATTCAACTCCAAGGTTCCTTCATGCAATGGACTAGACTCAGTTTGTTTCATGTGATTTGTTGGTATTTCAAGGGGACTTGCGCAATTGCTCACTCGAGAGAAAAGGATTTTCAAGATTTGGGAGATTTATCAATAAAGCTCGAGTTCCTAAACTAACCAGAAAATGCTGAATTTAAATGGTTGCAGGGATTAAGGAAAGCTATCATCTACTCTAGGAGCAGGACATGGCGATAAAAATCTTACAAATTTCAACCAAGCTTTGCTTTGCCTCACCTTGGACAGCTTCCACAAAACTGGTGCAATCTTCAAAGGGGTGAACTAGAGATATTTAGATTACAAATCAACATGAAGACACCATCACGACGATGCATACCAACATGCGAATTATAACCGAAGTTAGGTCCAAACTATTCCAGTTGACCGCACAAGGTGAACCCACCATCAGTGAGCTTGCTAGTGGTATGGATTAGTGAAGCTTTGCTCAAATCAACCAACACATTCCACAATTATCTACTTGCATAAAATAAAATCTACTCTACTCTATTCTAAACTCTACTTTAAGATTCTATGCGAATTAGAAAGACGAAGAAATCTTGCTAGCTGCCCACAACAAAAGATGGAATCACAAGCAATGACAACTCTTTTTATTATGGTAGTGTTCACAACAATCTCTTACAAAGTATTCAATTGAAAACTTTCCTTCTTCCTATCAATCTATGCTATGCTATCTACGCTTTGCTCTCCTATGCTATCAACTCCTATGTTCCTATATGCACAAATGAGGGAGGATGCCCCTTTTATAGCTGGCCCAATCCAATGGACGGCTCAGATTCAATTACATTGCACGGCTCAAATTGAGCCACATAAGCCCTATTCAAGATTAGACCTCAAAACTGCCACAAAGTGGAGTTGGGTAATAAATGAGCCCATAATAACCACTCTATTCATGTACCACTATGAGCATTTAATGCCCACTATCATCCAGAAGGTCATCATCAAGAAAGGCGTTCCCAATCTCCTTCTCTTTGACTGCAAATTCAATAAACGTGGCCAACACTGCTTCAACCTCCTGAACAGAGATGGGTGGAATATGGTTGAGCTGAAACTCAAGCACTATGACCGCCTGCCCCTGCCGAGTACAAGATTTTCCCCAAGCAACTAAGGCATCTTGAGTGTTCTGAATAATATTGGAGAAGGTCGACATATTTTCAAAGTCTACCTGGGCAAATGACCTTACATCCGAGAAGAAAGGCTCCAATTTGCCCTTCAAGCCCTCTGTCGTCACCTCCTCCGATGTCAACCTTTTAGCAAATAACACTTCAAGCGTGTTCAAGACTCCTTGAATATTTCCCATGGCTCTTCTAACTCTAGCTGCATCGAAGAAGCCCCGGCCTGTGACTGCTGAAGAGTACCAACTAGGGAAATCATATATGTCGCCTTCCTGTATCACTCCTCCCTCCACCAAAGTCCGCATGGGCATATGCATTAAAGCTGCTAGTCGAGGAACAATCTTATCCTAATAGATGTGAGTTTCACCCCAAGCCTGATCGACATTGATCATGCGTGTCTGAACACTATGGGCCTGTTGAAAAGAATGGGCTAGATCCTCTATGAACTTCTCTGTTTTGGTGCGAATATGGCCAACCCACTTATCTGCTTCCTGGGCTATCTTCTTTAAATCTTCCAAACCGCTGACTGATTCCCTTGGAAGTTCAGCTAGAAGATCAACCGCTGGATTCTCTTGCCCACATGGACGGGCTAAGTGTTGCACATAGCCAATCAATGTCTTATGCTCTCTCTTTAATCGTTTATACTTTCCTTCTGTCCGGAGCAATCTGTCCTTAAGAGCCTGATAGGAGTTATCACATTCCTCGATTATTTGAGCTCCTGTTGGGCAGCCCAACTCTACTGTAGTGACCACATAATTTTTCAAGATAGCCTCATCTCAGTCACATTCCACTCTAGGAACAACCACATGGTGTGTGCGAGAACCAAACTTATCAGTAGATATCTTTGAGAATTTCCTGGCCCTCTTCTTTTCTGGTGGCCCACTGATTCTGCTAAGGAACTCCTCCATCTCAATGGTCGGGTCAATATCCTCTTCGGGATCCCTTCTCATTCTTTCCTTGAGCCAATCCGACATTGCTTGCTGCGAGTCACAAATAATAAGCAGCTGCTCCTCCCTTGCTTCCTCTCCATGCACTTCTTCTCTAACAACATTCTGTTGGGGTTCATTTGTTTCCATCTACTGAGCATTTTCTTCTAAACCTTGAGCCTCTTGCCTTGCATAGTCTCTTCTTCCAAAGCCATTTAAATCAACCGCTGGAAGCGGGTGTCCGTCTCCGTCTCCGCTTCTTCTCCTTGCTGATTTTCTTTCCTAGGAGCGTTGACACTTTGACTATCTGGCTCTCTAAGAGGTGGTTGGTTCACCTCCTGAAACTCTTGCTCCTCATTCAATATGCTCCTCTAGTTTGCAAATAATGAGACCTCCTACACGCTCGAAGAGCGAGTTTGTGATGGCATGGATGACGCTTCCTCCATCCTCTGAGGCACCTATTGAATCTGCACTTCCCTTTGCAGTTCTGAAGCTTCTGTGACCTATTTCCTTTTTCTAGCTGTTGGCGGCCTTTGATCACCCATCAAATTGTAAGTGAGGGGGACTGATCTGCTTTCAAGTCTATTCACGTGCCTCTCTACCCAAGTTCTAGTGAATGTCAACACCGGTATGCATAATGTATCTAAGTCCGTAATTTCCGGTTCTAACCAATCAGGTAGTGGGACTGTTGTGTTTCTTACTGTTTCATAATCTAGCTGCATAACATTTACGTCCTCATCTACCTGATCCGAAACTAGAACAATTTCACATTCTCTGATTATCTTCAAGGGTATTCTGGAAAACATTCTTCTTCTAACCTCAGCATCATCCACCGCATTAGCCCAGAAGTCCTCAATGTGTGACTTGTGCCTATATTCCATGCCTTGCACTATTATGCTATTGTTGTAAGGATCAAAATCCTGCCTGCCAGTGTGGTGTGAGAGGTGGAAAAACTGCAGCTCATCTTCAGCTTCTTTGGCTGCCTACAAGGAGGGACAAACCTCATCGGAATTCCCTATGGTGATCGGAAAGTCCAATCCTCCTTTCATCTTCTTTTTCCGAAATCTATCGTAGGCAATGAGCTGCCTAGATACTTCTAACATCACCATTTTGTCAGTGGGGTATCTCGATAATTTGTAAGGATATGATGTAAACCCCTGTAGCCTGATATAAGTGAGCTTTGGAAATTGGATAAACAAATATCCATACTCCTCGATCAGCTTCTGAGCCTCTTTCGATATCCTTTGTTGATTCCTTCGCTGAAGGGTCTTGGCTATGTGCATGGTGAAGGCATCACTCACTCTTTTGTAGTTGGAGGTGCTACTCAAGTGCAATTGTGGGCAAGCCTCGTAAATTTTGAACTGCTCTGGACCACACCCAATCAGCTCCTTATAGGTTATTCCCCTATACTTAGTCATTCAAGCCAGCATATATATCACATATGAGCTCATCTAGAACATCTTAGTTCTCCTCAATTTCTTGAACTGCTCATCCAAATTGTCACTTATCATTCTTGCCCAGTCTACACAGTCTTTCCCTTCCAACACAATCCCGATGTAGTAAAACATCCATGGTTCGAAAATGTATGATTGAGGGCTTCCACTAACTCGGCTGAGCATTCAAATCACAGTACTCCTGCTTCACATCATCTGAGATAATCTGCTTGGGAAGCTTGGTGCGAGGAGGCCTAGGTTTCTGCATCCAAACGAAATTTATCATTTCAGCACACCTCTCAAAAGTAGAAGCGTACATCCTTTCAGCCCTCTACCTTGTTTTGTAAACCATCTCAGCGAAAGTAGGAATTCCAAACACCTCTCCAATGGTACCGGGCATGAGATTGGCAAACAATTTGCCATCATGGGAAACGATATTCCTTTGCTCTCGCCTGTAGCAGTTGGCACACTCCATGATTAACTCTGGACACTAGATAACTGGTGGAAAACCAGCTGCTGCATAAAGTCCACTTTTCATAATTTGATGTGCTGTGACTGATGGAGGATAGTCGCCTATGCCGTGCATTCGTCCCTTGAGTGCTCCGAGATTATACGAACCAAGCTTCGTATCATTCAGCTCTCCCAACTTTGATGGATACGTTGGCCTTGTTTGATTCAGCATTTGCAGCCTTGCCTGTAGCTTTGTTGGCCCTTGAAGTTGTTCCTCTGCCAGCTTCAGCCATCCTGCAAAACAAAAGATATGCATTAAATTTCAGACTTAGAAAATAAATGACCTCGGGATAGCCAAAATGCGGAGCAAACTTCAAAAATAAGCAGCCTCTGCAGTAAAACTTTCAAACTTCAAACCTCAACACTATTCCAACGATACGAATAATCCTTCTGGCACTTAGAAAAAAATCACTCTAGCAACTAGCCTGCTGATTAAACTTTCTCACTTCAGCAGCTTCACCTCAATATTTTTCTTCTCGAAAGTAGAGCCACAACTTCGCACTTGCAAATGGTGAGAAAAAATGAAAACTCCGTGGTTTAAATAATTGTGCCAAAGAATATTGTTAATTCATGAGGGAGTCTATTTTAGCAAATTCATTAAATCTCCACTCCCACTACTTAGTAATTTCCAATTTTGGAGTGATGGGCGAGTTGTCACCAAGACGGGTCCCAGTCGTCATAGAATTTTCCTTCGTTGAAGATTCTTTCCCATGCAAAATTTGAATTTCCCCTTTTAACTGCCTGTTAACATTTCGTTATTTTAAATGTCCATGGGGGAATCATTTGATTTATTTAAAATTTCCCCTTTTACTCCTTGCAACACTTAGTTATTTCAAACATTCGTGGAAAAATTACTTATACCGTTTAAAATTTCCAATCATTTAAAACTTTACCCTTTCTAACCTTGGGCGCATTTCACCATGTGTGCACTGGACGCATTTCTCATCTTGAGTTGGGCGCATTTTACCTTAGAATATTTTCATCTCCCCTCATTCCGCCTTGGGCGCATATGACCTCTTGTGTTAAGGCACATTTCACCCTTGGTATTTCATGTTTGACTTTCAATGCCTTAGAAATGTTTCCCATGTATCCCCCTTGGACGCATTCTTCTCATGCTTGTGCTAGGCGCATTTGGGAGGGTCTTCTTATTTCTTTGTGCCTTAGAAATTTTCTCCATCTTGAGGGTGCATATTGCCTATCTTGTATTGGGGAATTCGTGCCTTAGAAAATTTCATGTTGTCTCCTCACACCTTGGGCGCATCTCACCCCTTTTGCTTCTTGTTTCAATGCCTTAGAAACTTTCAGCCACCTTGTTACCTTGGGCACATTTAACCCTTCTAGCTTGGGGCGCATTTAAGGGGGTGAGCTCATATCTCGTGCCTTAGACAAATCTCCACCTAGTCACTTGAGTTGGGCGCACTTAGAGAGGGGCGCATTTGGGAGTGTTGTCTCATGCTAATGCCTTAAAAGAATTTTCATGCTACCCCATTCCTTCTAGGGCACATTTAGAGGGGTGTGTTCACATTTTCTTGCCTTAGGCGTTTTTGACATCATCTCCTCCTCATTCCACCTTGGGCACATTTTCTACCCGGTGTTGAGAGGTTTCCAACACTTAGAGAAATTTTCATGTCCTCCTTGTGCCATGGGCGCATATGAGACAGGAGCTTAAAATTTCCATAACTTAGCCAAATTTCCAGCTTATTTGTCCTTCTTAGGGCGCACATCCACCTATGGGGAAGAAATTTTGACACTTAGAACGTTGTAAACACTTAGTCAATTTTGTTCAGCTCGCCCTTGCTTTCTATTTATAGTAACTTCTGAGGTTTTGGTGCTTTTCATGAATTTTCAACTTCCTCAATACTTGATATTGCTTCAACGTGGTCCTCATGGCTTGACTGACCTGTTCACACCTGCCCTGTGTGTTCACCTGCTATTTTTAGCCCTGTTTTGGAAATGACTTACTAAAAATAGTAAGTATGCGGAATGCGCTCAAATTTTACCAGTAGATTCCTTGAAGGATTCTGATCGCAGTGGGATACATTGGTTTTCAGTTTTTCTTGAGTTTTCCCCTTCATTTTAGGCATAAAACTAGGAAACCCTAATTTCATTGCATGTGCCTCTGTTGACCTCCGTTTGACGCCGTTTCTATTGCATACTGCTATGTTCTGGAAACTGAAGTTCTGGAGCTGCTCGGGTGACGCCACACCTGTTGAAAGTGGACCTACTAAAAAAAGACCTGCAAAAAATAGCAAGTTCTCGGAATTCGCTCAAATTTTGCACGTAAGTTGCTCAAAGGGTTTTGAACATGATGTAGCAATCAGATTTTCAAAAGCCCTAAAAAAAAGGTCCCAAATGGAGCACTTACTAAAAATACTAAGTTGTCAGAATTCAACAAAATTTTAATGGGAGCCTGCCTGAAGCCCCCTGATTGTAGTGCCAAGCTCATATTTCAATTTGCTTACTCAACTCAACGACAAACCAAGCCTGAAGAATGAAAACCCTAATTTGACAAAACACACTCCAGACTCAGCCAAAATTTCAAATTGGGCCCAAAGAAGGGTACATCCCCGAAAAAACATAAGGAACAAGGAGAGACAGCCGCAAAACAACCCAAAACCAAAGCCAAAAGACCCGAATGGAGCAAAAATTAGGGGGTAACCATTTTGAATGGGGTGATGTGTGAAAAGGTCACAACAGGTAGGAGAACTAGAAGGTCTCTCCTCAAAACAAACACTCCTCTAAATGAACAACTCATGAGTGGTGGGATGTAGAAGCTTGTAGCCCTTAACAGTGTCTGGATACCCAACAAATATGCAAGGCTTGCTTTGCAAATCCATGGCCTTGCATTTCTCTATTGGAATGTAGGGCCCATGCAAGAGAACTAAACACTCAAAAGTTGTTTACTGTGGGTTTCTAACCAGTCCAAGCTTGAAAAGGAGTTAACCCCTTCATAGCTAGTTGAGGAATTCAGTTCTAGATGTAACACACACAATTAATAGCTTTCGCCCAATACTAAGGTGTCAATGATTTGGAGTGTATCATACAATTTTCCATCTCCTTCAAGGACCTATTCTTGTGTTTTATGACACCATTTTGTTGAGGATTGTATGGAACAATGTGATGCAAGTCAATGCCTTCTGAAGCATAAAACTATTCAAATCAATGGTTAACTATTTGCTCCCACAATCTATACACGAAATCTTGATGGCCTTCCCTAATTGTTTCTCTGCAAAAGCTTTTAAGTCTTGAAAAGACTCAAATACCTCATATTTTGTTTGAGAAAATAAACCCGTGTATCTGGAAAGATCATCAATAAATGTCAAGACATATTGAGACCTACTGAAAGATGGATGTGGAAATGGTCCTGCCAAGTCAATGTGTACTAACTCCAGTAGTTGTGAGGCCCTCCATGCTTTGCCTTTATCATATTTCTCTTTAGGATGCTTACCAAGAATGCATCCCTAACAAACTCCATCAAAAAATTGAATAGAACGCAACCCTAAAACCATATCTTGTTGACTAAGCTACTACAAGTAGCGATAGATCAAGTGAACAAACCATTGATGCCACAAACAAATCGCCTCATTTGAGTGAGTGAGTAAAACTATTGAAGGAGAGTCAAGAACAAAATGAGAAAACTGATAAAGTCTAGACTAATGATTTGTTTTTCACATGGCAATTGTAGACCTACTATGCATTTCACTAATTTTCACTGTATCTATTGTGAACTCAACTTGCTTGCCAAAGCCAATGTGAGTGATCTGATAAACAGATAGGAGATTAGTTGACAAAGATGGAATACAAACAATGTCCTTGAATGTTTCTTCACCCACGTCAATAGACCCTCTCCCATGCACTTCCACAAAAGTGCCATCACCCATTAGTATGGTAGGCATAGAAAATGGCTCTAAGAAGGTTAAACCATCATGTGATGAAGCCATGCGGTGCGAAGCACCTAAGTCAATGATCCATGTATCAAGTTGTGAAACAACTACAACAAAAGCCTTGCCCTTTCCTTTCCCCTTACTTTTGTCTATCTTTAGAATACCCTTTTGATGAACCTTGTTTGACTAAGTCAAGCAACTTAATATTATTCTTTTCAAAAAGATGTGTTAGGTGATCAATCTATTTCTTTAAACACTTGTGTTCATCATGACCAGGCCTTTTACAATATGAACATTTGACCTTCTTAGGTTTTCACCTTTTGTAGAAGAGATCTGATTAGCTGCATTGAGGCAGCAAGTTTTTTATCTATCCTCTTTTCTCCCTAGTTCTTTTGTTTCTTACCATGCTTGCTAGACCCTTTCTATTTTTTTGTGCCCTGATTTATAGCCAAGGCATGTGACTTTGAGGGTTTAACTATTACCCATATGAACCAATTTATCCTGCTCCCTAGTGAGTTCTACAATAAAGACATCTAAAGAAGCATTTTGCAAGTGGAATCTAGGGCACATTTTGAGAAAAAAAAAATGTATAAAAAAGTATAGAAAGAATACTTAAGATCAATTGTTTATCATCCTTCTTAATTCTACATTGTTGCAATTGCAATCTAATGACTTTTAATTTGGTGAAGAAGTCCTGAATAGTGTCAAAATTGCTTGGACTTCCAATTAATTCATTCTACTTGCCAAAGAAGTTTTTCAATGTAATCCACACATCATTTGGTGTAGTGGCAAATTCAATATGAAAGAGTAAGTCAAGAGACACAAACTTGCACAAAATACCAAATGCTTCACCACATTTATTGAGCCATTTTAGCTTTTTTGCATCTATTGTTCGTTCATCTCAAGTCTCATTGTAACCTTGTGCAAACCTTACTTTTTGAGATAGATTATCATTTTATATTTTCATTCAAAATAGCTATAAGGTGTTAGGACATGAACTATCGATTGATCCATTAGTGCACAAAAGTAGATTGGTGTTGTGTAGAAAAGAAGTGTAAAATGAGGCACACGAGACACCCCCCCTTTTCACTAGTTTCTGAAATGAACCAACCCAAAAATTACAATGTTGGCACTTTATAATTAGTGCAATTTACAATGCAAATATCAGATTTTCAAACTCTTACAAAGCCCAAAATAGCCAAAACACTAAAACTATAGTTCAAATACAATATGTGATCAATTTTGGAGCACTAGTGCAAAGTACACAAGAAAATATGAACTCTAGAAAAAACAAGACCCAAAAAAGAGTCGATTTGCACAAGTTATGGCACCCAAAAGGTCTCAAAATGAGAACTATGTAGCAAATTTTGAGAGAATCTTCAATTTCTAAAAAACAAGTGCATCAAATCAAAAAACCAATTTCCCCATCGCATAGAGCATAAAACTCTACCCCAAATCAAAATAAATTGTGCCAAAAATGCCTCCATATGGTTGAGAAAAGTCCTTCCAAAGTTAGCCTACAAAAATGAAAAGCCCAACGGAAAGGGGCAAAAGTTGGGTGAACAGAGGATGACATCACACTAACATTAGGATGATGTTAGAAAGGAATATTTGCAAAATCCATTGAAATATTCCTTTTGGCTGAAATATGTCGAAGCCATTGTTTGTTGGCCTCAAAACCGCTTACCCAAGTCAAAACCACCTTTTTTGATCCAAAACCCTTGTATTTTGAGACAAAACAGCCAATGCTAGAAACTGTGATTTTACGGGAGAATATTCTACAAAATATTCTTGAAGTGGTTGGAGGGTGGCAGCACTAATGGCATCACTTGATTTGGCTACCACTTGCGGTGGGTGGGTTGTTAATACCCAAGAGAGGAGCAGCAGTGGTTGCAACCTAATTTTGTGCTCTATGCTGGTGGCACTAGTAGTGATGCCACCACTATAGTGCTATGAGCACAACACTTTTTTTTCAAAAACCATACTATATGGTGAACTCTATGGCTCATTGAGGAAACAAATTGCCTCAGAGACCAACTTCTGTGAATTCCACGATTTGATAATCAATTCTTATGTTTTGGGACCTTCTGAGCACAATGGTGAGGTCCGTTTGAGCTGAAAATGCTCTGAAATATCAGCTACCTTCTAGAACCACATTTGAAACCCCTGTTTGCAACTAGGTTCTCCGATCTCCAATTTTGGTGAAACAAAAGTCAATTTTGAATTCCTCGAGCCTTTTGAACGCTATGAAACAACTGAAAATGCCTCCAAGATTACCAAAAATCTGCAATCACCTAGATCTCACAAGAACACATATAAGCAAACCAAAGTATATAGTTGCTTATTTTCCTTTTAAACTATTCTGATTCTCTAGATCATCAAAGGATGCAAAAGAAGAGCATATTGGGTTCTTGATAAAAATATTGGCAATGATTAGTCGCAAATCTCTTAATAAAATAGGACTATAAATGAGCTATACCAGAAAAATCTACTCTTATACTATGTTTGATTCTATAAGAAACGAGAATCTAAGCCAACATCTGATGTTTGTCATTGATCACACACACTCTAGTCAACAAATGATCGAAGATCAAAATAGTGGAATGGAAAGAGAATCCTGAAAAATAGAGAACTTAAGAGACCAAGATGCAAGAGAGTATAAGCAATGCTCACATTAATCTTTCTGGCTAACAGACAAGAGAGGTGAGTGTTGTATATATAACAAAAATAGAGGCATATATATCCAAGATGTATAATGACTCCAACTACCAAAAATAGGCAAGAGTTTGACCTACTTGGTAAATGTCGAATTGCATAGTTGCACTTACTTAGATGAAGAAATACAAATGATAATGAGAGGTGGCATATAAATCCAAAAAAGGGTATGAAAGTCAACTACCCAAGCATGGGTGAGAGTGACACATGTAACTGATAGATTATGCCATGTGTCCTCATAATAATCATGCCTAAATAACCTAAGAAAGCTTAATAATGTGTAAGAAAAAAGAAATATCCCCTAACATAAGGAAAATAAAAAACCCACACAATTATATGGCTGTAAACATTCTCAAATTTAAAAGAAGGAAAGTGAATTCAAAAGAAAAAAAACTGAATAGCCAAGAATAACAATAATATGTCCAATATTAATAGTCATAAGCTATGCAGATCATCATATCAAGGACGAGAAACTAGTATACATTAGTAGTGTATTGACTTACCTTTAGCCTTCCATCGTTTGAAAATTCACAATTCGATGTCACTGCACTTTGAGAGTCCATGAGCCATCCCACTTCACTGATAAAATGATCATTGTCAATGATTCTAAAATTACACCACAAATTCTTTGGAAGAAATACCAGGTCTTCCATTTCTCTTTCTATGTACTCGGATCCATCATCTTCCAGTCCTTTAAATATGTCCTTGTAGACACAGAAACAAAAACTGCATCAGTTGAATCAAGATATACAATTAAATACTTGAATTATGATGAATAAGTTAACCTAGAGAAACATTGAATTCAACATAAACAAATTTGACATTCAATCATGATTTGAGGACAATATATGTCCATCAATGTGGAAAAGTATTTTGTTCACAACATGAAAATTTAAAATATCACACGTTCAATTTGACCAGAAATTCATCCTTTTATATTAAAGATGATTGTATAGATAAGCATATAATATTTACAGAAAACTTAGTAGGACTGCCATGACAGCCACCAGGTGAAGGTTAAAATATTTTTAAAACAAGTTGATAATATATAAGCACACAGAACAGAGAGAGAAGCAGAAAGAGCTACAAGAAAATGGATACAGAGTAAAATTACTCATATAAGAGATACATAACTAATGGCTATCTGCTAAACGGTAAAAAACAGCAAAGGATTAGACATAGACAATTACATAAGAAGGTGATGAGAGCAAAATGTTCTGAAAGGAAGGGTCTTTTTTGCTTTCTTTTAAAGAAAGGAGAGTAGCTTATCTCTTAAGATGGATTAAGGTGATGAATGCCCTGACACTTGTGATAACACCCATATTCGCTTGTTTGCCTCACCTTGTGTTCACCTTTCATCCATGTCCCTCTAGAAGCTGCTCCCTCCTATAGAAAGCTGTGGTCGGGGCCAACAATATTCACCATTTGAAAAAAGCCCATGTTTTTGCATTGAAGCATGCACCAATACGGTGGAAGTTGTGATGCATTACTTCAGCCAACCAACACCTTTATCTCTATGGTGAGGAGTTCCTCAGTGGCTTCCATTTTGCTTTGGAGACTGATCAAACTAAGCTTCAAAAGATTGACAAACTCGTATAACAGGCAAGACACTGCTACAGAATTTGTTGATTATCCTTTTGCTCTTGAATATATGAGAGTCTGAGACCCAAAGAGAAACATATTTTTGCAAGATGTTGGTTTCAGATTTCTTAGTGTCCTAAGAGGTTAACAACTCTCGCACAGAGCCGTTTATATTCGACAATGCAATAATTGGTAGATCAATCTTCGCTTTGGAGAGATTTGCTACTTAATTTAGTGGAGGGCAGTGAGTTAGGGGGTGATTAGGAATAACAATTTGTGCCTTTTTCATTGGCAAAAGAATTTGAGATCGGGGAAATGTTATTAAAAACAACAGGTAATGCCTAATGCCTATTGCAGGCTAGGGTATGTTTATTATTGGTAAATTAAAGTCATTGGAATACCAGTAATATCATGATATTGATGCAAATCTTCTACACCGTGCTATTGTATTATAGTTTGTCTCCTATAAACTGACATATGGGATACAACTCCAGCAGGTATTAATGTTTGAATACAGATCATTTCTGCTGTATTGTACTCAATTGATTTTGAGATTTTATTATCTCCTCCAGGTAAGATAAACCTGCTATTTTGAAATGTCAGAGAAGTGAACACTTTAGTTTAAAGAAAATTAATAGCAGTGACAGAATGAGCTTCCTTATGTCTTCTCAAAAAGACTTGATGGATAATGGGAATAAACTTCCATAAACACAATTAATTTCATGTAAGGGAATGCCCAAATACAAAAAACACTTTAAATACCACAAGAAAGACATGTAACTGCTCACAGGAAACTTCAAACAGTGCCAAGGCTATGATCCAGCAGGAAAAAGATGGTAAAAAATACATTGCTCAAGGAAGACTAGTCTACATTCATCCAAGTACAAGTAACAAGCACTTGCATGTGATCTGGAAAAGGCACTATAGATACACACTGATCACTAGATGTTAGTATTTCAATAATGACAGCAATGGCAGTAAGATTATGTATGTATAAAGGCATGGCATGTCATTCTGATGTAACAGTCTGTTGTGTTAGTGATGTCAAAAGCAATAAGCAACTGTGTAAAGTTATATTTTATTACATTATAGTATCAATTAGCAAAATATTAAGAGGAAAGAATGAAGATGTCTAAAGACTAAAACAAATCAGACTAAGCAAAATCGATGCATTGAGCTTGATCCTTGATGGAACTTACAGATTCATTTTTGAACTCTGCAACAAGATTTTGAGTTTTCCATGTGCCCACAAGCTGTGATGCATGAAGTGGGCTTGTTGAAGCAAACGCAGATATACCAATTGCACATCCACCAAGCTGCTCACCATTTCTAAATGGTCCATACCACTGCTCAGTATAGACAGCAATTTTTTGCAACCTTGGCTTGGTTTTTTTTTCCTCATTAATTTCCCCAAGATCTATTTGTTGTATAATCCTCACACGTGACTCTGAATTTGTTCCTTCAGTGAGACAATGTTCTATCTCGATTGTATTGCATCTCTCTTTCTTTTGTATTGATTCCTCAATTGAAGGCATATTGCTTTCTTTCTTTGGGATTCTGCTAGGCCAAGCAGCTATATAACAGCCACTCGAATGAAAAGCAAAACATGAAACATGATTATCATTTCCCCCAATTTGTCTTTCATCTACACTATGCCTTGATGCAGCATCAGCTTCACATCCAACAGTGGGAAGCAACTTTATTGACTTATAACTAAGTGCAACTGAATTTTCTTCTGCAAGTGTAGGACATTGTGTTTGCCAGTCATAAACTTGAACTTCCCACTCTCTAAATGCTTGAGGAACTACAAACTCTGGAAGTTCTATGGGTTTCCCTTTGGCAGTGAATTCTGCTCCATACCCATCCCATTCACCTGATACCCGTCTTGCAAAATCTTTCCAAACTGCATCAAAAAACACAACATAAATCTAGTAAATATCAGAGAAAACGAGCATATTCCACACAAACGGCTAAAATTTCTGATAACAGAGCATCATAAATCAGATTAACGAATTTTTCTTCCATGCATGAACAAAAATCTCACTAAAATAGATTATCTTAGGCTTTAGGATATTCTATCCTAACCAAAAATAGATAAATCGTAATAAATCTTTATTTCCAGTTGCAATAGATCTATATCTATGAACTAAGAAGTAAACAGGGGACCTTGTAAAGGGGGTAATTGATTTTCAGAATTTGAGCCCTGTATCCTCTTGGATCCTGCCAAAGAAAGATTTGAAAATGAATGTTGAAGGACAAAGGCAATCTAGGTTTGACAGGTGCTGGTGTTGTGTTTCACTTGTTTTCAGGGGATTTTATTAAAGGTGCTTCTTTCTTTTTAGGATCCAAATCAAACAATGAAGTAGAGGCTTTGGCTGTCTTGGAAGGGGTTAAAGTGGCGATTGCTTTGGGGTGGAAGAGGTTGCAGGTAGAAAATGATTCCATGTCCCATGAATGGATTCTTAGCAGAATCATCTCAGATGAAGACCTTATTTTGTTGCTTTGAAAACTTGGAGGATGAAATCCTTAGAAAAAATAAGTGCTGGTTCAGGTCGTCTTCCCCAGGAGAATGATCATCTGCAGTCTATGTTGCAGGCCTAGATGAAAATCATGCCAATTTGGCTCTCTACTATCAAGATCTGGCCTTATGCCTTGACAATTTGTCTGTGGTTAGCTGTCTTGGGATCTGTAGCTCTTTACCATTTCCCCACAATTTCAAAAAGTGGCATTTTAAGGCAATTTGCAAAGTGACTTTGGAGCTGGCAATTTTTGTATTTCTGTGATTTCAAATGAGGAGAATGCTCTAGGCCCTTCTACTTGTTTTGGCTTGGTTTGGGAGTTCTGTTGTATGTAGTTATGTAGATTTCATGCCTGATGGCGATGTTGGCAGACTGGTTTGTTTTGGTTTTACAGCCTTCTTGTCCTTTTGGCTGTCTCTCTATGTAGTTATTTTAGCTTAAAGAGAGGATTCCTATAGGACCTTTAATAGTATAAATAAAAAACAAGAAAATAGAGGAAATTGGGAGAAACGCATCTTAAATCACATCAAAGAACATGATAATTTGATAACTATACCAGCTTAACAACAGAATGGCATGGAACAGCTCACCCTATAAAAGCCAGAAAAGCCAAAATTTAAGCTCCAAGAAACAGCACAACTAAACTTCAAAAAACTGGCTTCCTTTTATAATGAGAAAACTCTGAACAAGTAGCATATTTTTTATCAAGTTGAAATTCTATTAAGTCATTTAAAATTTCCACAGTCCATGTAATAAATCAGCAAGAGCTTCTAGAGAAAATTTAATCTTTTTGCATGGACATTTTGGATCACACTCCATGATCCATCATCAAGAAGAGGATAAAAATGATTCACAATTGCAGAATCAGCTCCTTAAAAAGAGATAAAGTTCACACATAGAAACAAGAATCATAGGGGAGTGGGCTAAGAGACAAATAAGACAAAAAGAAGAAAAGATAAAACCTGAAAATACGATACAACATTAGAATAACAATAGAAAATAAATATAAATATAAAAAGCGAGATGATTTATGGAAAAAGTAGTGAAAAATGCAATAAAGAAAATTAAAATAATAATTCATCATTAAGTAGTTGGGAATGTTACAAAATATTAATACAATAAAAAATGCTATAGATAAATAATGTAACAATAACAAAATAAATGGTAAGCTGTAGGATTGACGAGCAAATACCCTTGTAAATTAGAGGAGCAAAAAGGAAGCAATAAAAGAAGTGAACTATAAACAAGGTGATAAGCATAATTAGTAATAAGAGAAGAGAAATTAAAGATAAATAAGTAAAAGGATGCAAACAAGCTAGGATAAAGATGGACACGAAGAAATGACAGAAAAAAAAAGGGTAATCAAAGAAATGTTAAATCAACAACACAAAAGGAGGCAATAGGTGAGACAAAAAAGGACAAGGAATGAATGAGCTAGGGACAAAGAACAAGAGGGTTGAAAGGGGATGCATAGATGGGGGAGAGGATGAGGTAAGATAAGGAGAAGTGAGAGAAAAGAGAAAGTGGGGGTGAGACCCCCAAAAGGGGG
Source organism: Sequoiadendron giganteum (assembly GCA_007115665.2). Lineage (NCBI taxonomy): Eukaryota > Viridiplantae > Streptophyta > Pinopsida > Cupressales > Cupressaceae > Sequoiadendron > Sequoiadendron giganteum. The sequence goes on along the minus strand of CM021108.1, from coordinate 609,796,652 downwards.
AGGCAAGAGATGAGTGGAGATGAGTGGAGATGAGGAGTGAAGGTGGAGAGAAATCAGAGGGAAGGGAAGTTGGTTTGGAGGGAATCTAGAAGACGATTCCAAGTTGGGCTCAGGCTCCACCATCATCTCTATTTAGGTTGATGGGGTGATTTCCAATAAAAACGGCTTCTTTGAGCTTCTCCTGAACAAATTATCTTATTTGACAAGGAAATGCACATCCTTAAGGAAAATGTAGTGTAATATTTCACTAATGTTAGTTAGTTAGTGTGTTCATCATCACAAATGCATAGGGCTGTAGTGGTCAAAGTCTTCACAACACCTACCTTTTGGGCAAGGTGGTCATGCGAGTAAGCTTGGAGACAAAGGTCTATGTGGGTGGATTTCCTACAGAATTGGTGAGCGAGGGAGCCATACCCTTTCTTGATGAGAAGGATGTCCAAAAGGGGAGTTAGTTGTTGGTTTCAAGTTCTTTGTGAACTGGAGCATTTTGAAGAGTTGCCCCTTAACTCATTCCCCCTTAAACTAAAATGGTGGAAGTGTTATGTCGCATTTTCTATTGTTATCTATTTATGTCATTTCAATAATTTGGTTTCATTCCTTTCCATCTTTATCCTAGCCTCTTTGCATCCTTTTACTTCTTTCTCTTTAATTTCTCCTCTTATTACTAATTATACTTAACACTTTGTTTACAACTCGCTTAATATCATTGCTTCCTTTTTGCTCCTTCATTTTATAAGGTTATTCGCTCATCAATTTTATAAGTTACCATTTATTTCATTATTGTTACATTCTTCATCTATTGCATTTTTATTGGTTTAATATTTTATAACATTCCCATCTACTTAATATTAACTTCTTATTTTAATTTTCTTTATTGCATTTTTCATTACTTTTTCCATAAATCACCTTGCCATTTTTATTTTTATTTATTTTCTACTGTTATTCTTATAGTGTAACATATTTTCAGGCTTTATCTTTTTTTTATTTTTGTCTTAATTGTCTGAGTCACCACCCCCCACGCCCACCGCCCATGATTCTTGTGCTGGTTTTGTGGTTGTGATGGATCAAGAGTGTGATCTGAAATGTCGATGCAAAAAAGCTATATACAGATTTTCTCCACAAGCTCTTGCTAATTCTAGCAACTGTAGGAACATCACTTAGGAATGTGGTGTATAGTGCATTATAAGAAAACAAGAGAAATAGATCAGAGAGAAATTCCAAGTGAACTTAGATCCAGCAATATGAGAGCCACCAAATTTGGCAGCCATGTAGAATGGTAGCAAATAGGAGACATATTGGAGTCCAATATCACCAACACATGGAAGTGGGACAAAATAACAACCTCATTTTTGGTAAGTGTAATCTTTTATGCAGATTCATTGATTATGCCCAAATCACTCATCTTTGTTGTAGGAGCAAAGGTCTTCTCATAGTCAATGCCTTATCTTTGTGAGAACTCTTTTGCAACCAACCAAGCTTTATACTTGTCAAGGATACCATCTGCCTTGTACTTGACTTTGTACACCCATTTGCAACCAATGGGTTTTTTCCCTGGTGGAAGATCTAAGAGATCCCAAGACATATTTTTCATAAGACTTTCATGTACAATGGCCATGGCATTTTCCCATTTAAGTTTTCCTTTTGCCTCCTCAAACACCTATGGCTCATAAACTCCCTAAATGTTAGCCATTAGAGCAAAGTTGATTGTGTTTTGCTTGCTCTTACCTGTTGATGATCTACCCTCAATCATTTCACTGTCCCGAACATCTCCAATGGTGCTTTCCCACCACTTTGGTCTCTTCTTAGGAGCCTCTCCATCCAAGCCATTGTTGTCACCATGACTTGGGCTGCCTATTTCAATGTCATTTGGATCCAGGTTATCATCAACAAATTCTGCTATTGTTACCTACCTAGGAAACTCCTCATGCTCAGAATCCTCCCCCCTTCAAGTGGAGCCAATTGAAGCTGAACACCTAAACCCTTAGCCATAACAGATTGATTTTCAATAATCTTGATATCTAAAGAAAGATGGAAGGCCCTAATTCCTCATCAATCAGAACGTCTCTGTTGAAAGTCAAACAGTTAATGTCAACATCAATAGGCTTGTATGCATTAAGATTTTCAATGTACACTATAAGCATTAATTTCTTACTCTTAAGATCTAACTTGGTTCTCTTTGCATCTAGAATCCAAGTATATGCAATAGAACCGAAGACCTCAAGATGACTAACTTTCAGTTTCCTCCCAAACCATGCTTCCTCTGGGGTCTCTTGCTGCACCACCAGTGTTGGAGATTTGTTTAGTAAATAAACTGCAATATGCATTGCCTCAGCCCAAAACTTCTTGGGAGCACTCATGTTCTCCATCATATATCACGCCATCTCTATGATAGTACAGTTCCACCTCTCAACCACTCCATTCTATTGTGTGGCATAGGGTGTTGCATATTGTCATTTTATGTCATGTTTAGTACAAAAGTCATTGAATTCTTTAGAACATAATTTGCCTCCATTATCAGATCTAAGAGTGATTATGTCACAACCAAACTCTTTTTCTACTAAGGGCTTTAAAGTTTTGAAACTTGTTAAACACATCTGATTTTTATTTCAAAAAATACACCCACATTTTCCTACTAAAATCATCTACAAACAAAAGAAAATACTTGGCACCGATGACCGATGTTGTGTTCATTGGTCCACAATATCTGCACAAACCAGCTATAAGACTCTCTTGGATCTCCAAGCCTATTTGTCCTCAATTGAAGTTATGTATTGCTTCCCTACTTGGCAAGCTCTATAAACACCCTGTATCTGCTACTAGATTGCAAGCAATCCATCTACCAAATTCTCTCAAGCTAGTTGAGAGAGATAGGATAAGTTAAGGTGCCCATACTACTAATGCCAAAGTGTACTGATATCAAATGCACTCTTAACAACCAATGCACGCTCTTTGATTTGTCCAGTGACAACCAACTGATACAATCCATGATCTTCTATTCCAACTGCAATAGTCTTCTTCATCTCCTTGTCAATAATGTAGCATTTATGTTTGCTAAAGATGACATTTAGATCCAGACAATGGCACATAATTTGACTCACAAAGAGTAAATTAAGCTCCATTCCCAGTACATAGTACACATTAAGAAAGTAAATTTTTCCCCTCAGAGGATATTTGCGCATTACCTCTGCCAACAACTATGTACTCACCACCACCAAAGATCACTGAATCAAAGCAAGTCACATACTCTATGAGCCAATATTTTATGTGGGAGAAATGACATGATGCTCCTAAATCTATATACCATGGAGATGACTTAGACTGATCTACGGGTCATTTGGCCATGAATGCATAAAAAGTTGATTCCTTCTCCTCAGAATGCTCTACAACATGAGCCTTTTGCAAAGGCCCTCCCTAGTTGGACTTTTGTTCAGCCAACCTCTTTCTGCAATGCTTCTTCATATGACCCATCTTACCACAATAATGACATGTGATATTTTTCAGATTCCTTAAAGTATACTCATTAGTACCTTGTCCTTTCACTATGACCATTTTCCTTTGCCCTTATCTTTGGCTGCAAATGCATGTTCCACACTTTGTGTCACACTACTACTACCAACTATTTATTCCATCTGTCCTACTATAAGAGCTTATTGCACAACTTTTCAAACTTCAAGTCAACACTAGTAGAGGTGATAGTAAATGTCTCAATAAAGTGCTCATAAGCATGTGAGAAGATTTTCAATGTGATTACCATGTCCTCTTCTTCCATCTTTCAACCTATAGTTGGCAATTGGTCTTGAATATCTTTGATCTTGAGTAAATGCTCCTACAAGGACACTTTTTCATCCATCATGATAAAAAAAGCATATTTTCCAAAAAGAAGGCTCTTCCTTTATCTAAAGTCCTATGTAGTTCTTGCAAATGCTTCCAAATTTACACAAAGGTCATACCTATCTAAACCTTTGAAAGCATTTCATCAGTCACCAATAATTTTATTAACATGACTACTTCTCTATCACGTTCATCAAACTTGTCTTGGTCTTTACCCACAACCATTGGCCGAGTATCAATACTGAGGAGGATCTTTTGGAGACACCTATACTCACAAATTGGGAGCATTCATTGCTTCCATGTGTATTTTTTGCTAGTAAAATGCTAGTTACCTTCCAACATGATGTTGCATAAAGAGGCCATCTTCCCTCTTGTAATTCATAATCACGAAATACATTGTTGTAGAAACCCTAAAAAATTCTTGAAAACCCTAGTTTGCAAATGCTAAAAAAATTGATAATTGAAAATACTTGAAATTTTTTGGGTTCAAACCCTAGTCAACATAAAAACGCAATTTTGTAAAATATCATCAAAAACTCTTTTTCTAACTTTATTGTGATAGAGTCTTCTAGACATGCTGAAATGGGCATTTATTTTCATTACCAACTAATTGTGAAAAAAATTGTAATTTTTAATGACTTGGCTTGTTTTTTCAAGCAATTTAATTTTTGAAGATATTCCCAAAGGTTCAGCTAAGATACTCAAGGACTAACTTTATTGCGATAGAGTCTTCCAAACATGCTGAAATGGGCATTTATTTTCATTACCAACTAACTGTGAAAAAAATTATAACTTTTAATGACTTGGCTTGTTTTTTCATTCATTGTCATAGACTTGTGATTCCTTTAGGAAGCCTGAAC